>VWZL01001925.1:47164-64302 GCA_013396915.1 Stercorarius parasiticus | reverse complement strand
ACAGCCTTCCTCCCAGCAAGCTGTGAGGTGAGGATGGAGGGTGCAGCCCTGGCACCGACAGCGTCCCGAGGGGGTTTGGGGCCCCTTTGGGTGCTGACCGCCGGGTTTGCCCCCTTCCCCAGGACCCCAGGGTGCCTCCATCCCCTGGCCCTCGCCGGGGGGAGATGCAGCCTCCTTGCCCCGGCAAGGTGGGGGTGGCCGCAGGGGCTTTGGCACCATGTCTCGGGCAGCGTGGGGCGCAGCGGCGCTCAGGGTGGTTTGGCACCGGGCACCACATCCAGGGTCAGCCTGGAGAGGGAGGACCGTGGGAGGTGCCCTTTTCGTGGTCCTTCACGAGCCATGGTGGACCTGGAAGACTAACTTCCAAACTTCTCTGGATTTAAATGCCCGTGCATTTGCTTGCTGTGCTCCTTAGCAATGGGGGTTTTGGCTCTCTTGGGGGGAGGTGGCCAAGTGTGGCACCCTGTCACCTTGGAGGGGACCTGCAAGCCATCCTGGGCGTGCAGTTTTGTTCCCGTGCGCTTTGCTCACCATCCTGGGAGAAACCCAAACCCACCCCAGGCAGGGCCGGGGAGCCCAAGCTGGGCACACCTCACCCTTCCAAAGGGGGAAAAAAATTACCCAGCCAAAGCACCGCCCCGGGGAGAGTTTCCAAAACAAATCCTGGGCCTCGGCTCACCGCACAGAAACGGGAAAGCTCCTGGAGGGTTTCCCTCAGCTCATCCAGAGCTGCGTTGCAGCCAGGGTGAGGGACACGGTAGCCACAGTGCCACCAGTGCCGGTCCCTGGTCCCGAGGCTGCAGCTGGAGGGGCGGCCACAGCTGGGAACATCTGGGTGCGGAGAGGAGGTGCCGGCAAAGGGGATGCCGGGGAGGGTCCACGTGCCGGGAGCGGGGCGGGTGCCAGCTGAAGGGTCCTCGGGGTGGTCCCAGGCCAGCGGGAGGAATCCCTGACCCCAGTGCCCCGGGACAGGGGCAGCCCCCAGGACCATGCGTGCCTGGGGGGGCTCCGAGGAGAGAAGGAGTTGGGATGGGAGCGAGTGGGCTCAGGATGAGGAGGAGAGACCCTGGTGGGGACAGGGACCCCTTGGGGCCACCTTCCTGTTCCCCAGCCCAGTGGGGACAGAGAGCCGGGGGAATGGGGCTGCTCCCCTCCATCACCCGCGTGCCCCCGGCAAGGGCACAGCAGGGACAGGAGGTGGGGACCCCCAAAAGCGGGGCAGGGGTCTGCTGCTTCTGGGGTTACTTCCCCTCCCGCCTCTGCTGGGTGTCTGTAACTCAGCCGGGGAGCGGAGGAGGACTGCCATGTCCCCCACGCAGCAATGGCGTAAGAAACACGGGGAAGCTTTGCTCCGGGCTGCAATCCAGGCGCTCGGGGGCGGGGAATGGCCCTGTGGCAGCTCGCGGCTGAACCGAAGCCACTTCAAGGAAATGCCACCCCCAAGGCTGGTGAGGGACATCCCCGTGGGAGTGGGGACACCCTGACCTCACGGGACCCTTCCCCAAGGACCAGCCGCCGAGTGGCATCGCTCTGGGTGCCCACATCCCCCCGCCCCCCACTCCCACGCACCCCCAGGGGGTCCCACGATGGGGACAGCGGTGATGGGTGGCCCCGGGGGACCCCAGGGAGCACGCCAGGGCTGAGGGCATCTGCGAGGGTTTTATTTGCCGGGACCAGCCGTCGGTGGCCCTGGGGTTTACGAGGCAGCCGATGCGGCTGCTTCCTCGCAGGCTGCAGCAATAAAGCTTGCCGGGGGGTCAGAGGTGACACCGACTGCTCTTAAGTGGGCGAAACTGGTGGTCTGGGATGGAAACTGAACTTCTCAAGCCATAATCAGAACCAGCGGGGTTAAATTCCGATGGCTAAATACCGGGGACTTAGCCTAAACATCTCTCCCGCCTCTCTCCCCCTGTCCCAAAGGGGCTCCTCCGTGCGGGGTTGTTCGGGCAAGGTCGGGCTGCGGCGTCCCGGGGCGTGTGTGCCGCGTCTCCCCGCTGCCTGGAGAGCGGGCACCGCCACGGACCCCCCGCTCCCTCCATCTCGGCACGCTCTTGCACCGGGTAAACACCTCTGCGGCGCTCGGGAAATTCGGAGAGACCCGCAAATGGACGCGGAGCCCAGCAGCTGCTGGTCTGGGGGCTCCGCAAAGCGCCGGGGTGAGGTTGATGCTGGAAACCTGAGCCCTGTAATTGTGTTTTTCTGCCCGGGTGCTATCTGAAGGGCCGGCTGGTTCTTCTGCGTGTTTGTTTGCAGTGAACTATCAAAGGAGGCCTCGGCGGTGATGCACGCCGCTTCTGAAAAAGGGGCCTGCCCCGCAGCCAGCGCCAGCCCTTCTCCGGGTCGAGCCACTACACGTCCCCATCAGCATAACCCGTCCTACCAGTGGCGGCTCTGGAGGCAGGCCAGCATCCCCGCGGGAGCGCGGCATGGCCTGCCGTGCCCAAAAACAGGCTCCGACATCGCTGGGCGCTGCCAGGGGAGCCCCGGGAAGGGCGTTCTGTGGGGGGTGCAGAGGGACGTGGCCAAAACGTGGCCAGGGGGAGAGGGGGGTCAGCGGGACCCGGGCTGAGCGGATGCACCATCGCATTTCCTCACTCGTGGAAACCCAACAGAAACACACCCCCCCCCAGGAAAAGACAGTAAAGAAATGCAAACACGGCCATGCACCTCAAGGTCCTCGTGCTGACCAAGGAGACCTGGCGGGACCTTTCACGGGCCGGTTTCCCCGTTGGCCAACCCAATGGGGAGGTGGGAACGCCCTCGGTGGCATCCACCACACAAAGCCACCCCCGTCCTGGTGTCCGTCCCGCCATCCGTGTTACGATTCTACAATCCGAGCACCTCCTCCTCACCAGCTGCCGGCTCCTTCCTCCGGGCTGTGGGAGCAGAGTCCTTCTCCCAGCGCAGGAGGCTGGCGCAGGGCCGGGCCCAGCCTTAGCATCGCTGTGGTTTATTACGCTCATTAATGATGTGGAGAGGGCAGCATGTTAGCAAAAACGTGACATATTTAGGTTAGTTAAGGCTGAAGGACTCCGCCGCTGTGGGAAAGGATTGCATGAAGATATATGACATCCACCATGGGCCCGTGCGAGATGATGCATCTTGGATAGACTAATCAAGATAATTCACATATATTGTCCTAAATTAATTATGGCCACTAAGAACAAGCCCAACATGTCAATGCAGACAGCTCAATTAAGAGCTCCCATTCGATATATGCTGATGGTCAAAAGAGCGAAGGAAAGATTACAATGGGCAGAGAGTATGGAGCAAAGCGGTGGAAATAGTGCGGTATCGCTGCCTAAATCAGCACGGCTCCGCCAGGACACGGCGGGGAGGCAGCGAGGGTGGCGGGCACGGGGAGGGGATAAAGAGGCACAAAAAGGGCCCTGCTTCAGCCCGCCCTTCCTGACAGCCTCTTAAAAGCGGCAGAGTGCAAGCGTATGCAGCGGATTTTTAAATAACAAGGGGGGGGTGGGGGTGGAAAAAGAGCTATTTTAAAAAGCAAGGGGTATTTGGGTGGCGCGGAAGCAGCGGCTCCCATCCGTGTGGGGCAGTGGCCCGTGGGAAGAGGAGAAGGATGCGCCCGGCTCTGATACAGCACGTGAGAGAGGAGCGGACACTGCATCCCAGCTCGAGAAAGGACGTGGGAAAATGGGAGCGAGCTCCGGAATAGGGGAAACTGCCTTTGTGTGGGAGGCTGAGGCGGGCCCCTGTCTATTTAGTCCGTGGCGGGCGAGGTTGGGAGGTGACTCCAGCGCACACCTCCACGGGGAAGGCATTCCGTTCAGCCAAAAACACAAAATGAGACCCATCGGCCGGGGGCTGGAGCGGGTATCACCAGGGGGGGTCTCCGTCCCCTGCCCCGCTCGGCTGAGGGGGTCCCCGCAGCCCCCCTCCGCTCGGGGTCCCCTTCCCCCAGGTGCCGCGGGGGGACCCCGACACCGGCTCCCTGTGCCGGGGAGAAAGGCTCCGTGCCCGAGCCCAGCGGCGGCTGCGGGAAATCCTGGGCTGCTTTCCCTCCTGCAAGGCTCCGGCCAGCATCGCGCAATCTGTTTTCATTCCTATTTCATGAGATGTGAATAATTAATGAGAAACACAATGCGGGGAGGATAAGATGAATATATATGTGTATACTCACGCCACACGCGTATATGTAGCGTTAAAAAGAATTAAGGCCCAAATATGCGGGGGATATTGTGGTACCGAAGCCATGAAAACGTGGGCAGAGCTTGGGGGAGAGTCCTCAAAGGCAGAAGGAGGGTTTTTGAGGGATGTGGAGGAGAGAACGCGGGTGTTGTTCCCTGGGGAGGGGGAGGCCGGGCATGCTGTCCTGCAGACCCGCGGGGTCCCGGCTGCCTGGCAAAGCCCATCACCTGCTGCATCAGGCCTCCCAGTCACCAGCCAGGCCTGACGAGCACTAATTGGCAGTAATTAGCCCTCCTGCAGCCTTGCCTGTCCCAGAGAGCCCATTGACCGGCTGCTGCAAGGAGTGGGATGCTGTGCTCCTGGAGCCAGCCCTGCGCAGGGGTGAATCCCACAGCATCACCCTGGCTGTGGGGACAGGGATGGGGACAGGGACACGGATAGGGATGGCTGCCACCGCCTTCCTGCAGCCCCGGCTCCCTGGGGCTGGGCACCGGAGCTGTGGAGAACCAGCCGTTTTCCTGGGAGCAGGACCTTTGCAGCAGTGCTGCCCCACAGAGCTGATCCGGAGGGATCCTGCCATGCAGCCCCTTGGCTGCTGCCGTTCCAGCCTGGAGCGGAGCCGCGGCCGGAGGGAGGTAGGGAGAGGGATGGACGGGGGACAGGGAGCGCCTGAAAGGCGGCTGGTGGCCGGGCTGCAGGCGGTGGCTCCTGAGCTCGGGTGTCAGTGTGGTCATGCTTCCACTGGCAGGGATGTGGGGTGCCTGGGAGTCTCCCATGGCCGTGGCTCGTGTTGCATGAAGTGAATTTGTATGTTCCCTGCAGCCCGGCAGGAGTCAGCCCCCGTGGCCCACCCTGACCCTGTAATGGAAGGGTCTGTGGTGGTGCGGGGTCCCCGTGCAGGGACCGCAGGGATGCATGGACACACTCGCTGTCACCTGCACCCTGCCGGCCCCCGGTGTCCTGGTGGCACTTGGAGCAATGCGCCCAGTGGAGCGGGGGGCTCCGATCACCCCCTCGGCTGCAGATCCCCCAGGCAGAGAGCGCGGGGCCGTGCCATGCCGCAGCCGCAAGCCGTGCCGCACGGTGGCTTCGTGGGGGTCACAGACCGCGGCTGCCTCCCCGCCAGCCCAAGAGCCGGGCGTTTTCCTCCTCCCCGCCCCGGTTTTCCAGCTTTTGCATCTGCTTCATCCCAAAAGCACCCTCATAAAAATAACCTTGCTGGAGCCTTTCCCTGCAGGGTGCCCTGCCCGGCGCCCGCCACCTTCCCCGCCGCCACCGCAGGGACCGGCTGCGGGGCTGGCATTGCCGGCAGGACAAGGTTTGCCCCCCCCGGGCTCATCCCAGCCCGCTGTACCTGCGCCCGCCGGGGCTGGGGGCAGCCGGGGGTGCTTGCTCCGGCCCATCCTGCCTTTTGTCCGCAGAGTCGCTGGCTCCTGCTTCCCAGGTCTCATTTATCACCTCGCTTTTTATAAATGGGTCATTTCCCATCCCCAGCCTGGGAGACAATTGCGACGGGCCCTGGCACCGCGCCACGAGCTCCTTTCAACTTCATAGCGAGTTCATCAAAGGCCTGAGACGCCATTTCCCCAAACAGTAAAAGTGTCAGCGAAAGAGGCGTGTTGGGAAGCCTCGGTGACAGCCCAGTGCTTAATTAGTGNCTCGGTGACCCGTGATGTCCCCCAGCGACGCGGCGCTGGCCCAGGGGACGGGGACGTCCCAGCCTGGCTGCTGCGGGAGGAGGAGGAGAGCTTTGCCGGCGCCGCGCTTGCCTGAGAGCATCCCCAGGCGCCCTTCGTGCCCCAGCACCCACGGGTGCCCCGGCATCCACAGGCACCCTCGGGTCCCCAGCTGCTGGGCGACCGGGGCAGATGCAGGACAGCCCCCGTGTGGGGTCAGCAGCAGAAGCGCAGTTTCCCACCCAGCCGCCCCCGTCCCGGTGGCAATCCCTTGGCTCCCGCGATGCCTTGCAGCCCTGTGAGACGTGGTGCTGGGGCACCAGGCTGCTCGGGTGGCTGTACCGCTGTCGCATCCCCTTCGTTCCTCTCCTCTCTGCGCTAATCCCCTCTCGTTGCCTCCAGAAATCACCTTCCTGCCCATCGCGCTCCCTGGCCTATTTTTACCGTATCCTTTTGGCGACGGAGCAGTTGGAGCGGAGCGCTGTGACTTCGGCGTGCAAAGGCAGAGCGTAAGCATTAACGGAGCCGATGGCATTGTGACAGTGGCACTCGTCTCTCCCGCTGCTTCCCTAACACGGCCTGACACCAGCCAGGATTTTTAGCCAGGACAGTGCATTTAGCAGGTGCTTTTCGCTGCCTCCCACGGCAGCCAGACCCATCCTCTCGCCCCTCACCTCGCCGGGGGACAAATTTTCCACCAGAAGTTGCCAATGCAGGTAAGGCTTGGAAAGGAAGTCAAGAGATTTAGTGATGTAGTGCTTCACCCGCCCCATGCGCGGCACCCACGGCTCCCCGGGGAGCGGCTCACCACGGCAGCACCGCGGCCACTGCGAAGGCAGAGGTACAGGGAGCGGAGAGGGCTCCTCCATCGCTTGGCCAGCAAAGTACCGCATCCCGCTCTGGGATGAGGCTGGTCCCAGCCAGAGCATCTCCGCGCTTGGCTTCCCCGCCTGCGAAGGCGCCACGTTACCTGTCACGTTACGCATGCGGCCGATGGGGATGAGTAAGGTAACGGGGCGTTTCCATGGCACTGCTTGCTACCCACCTTCTTCATCCCCCCGGAGCAGCGCTGAGCTGATATAAAGCAGATATAAAGCTGATTTTCATTAAGGAGCAGCCTCGGAGGAGCGCCGGGTCTCGTGGTGGGGCCCCGCTCGCACCCAGCGGTGCCGCGGCGCCGGCGGCTCTGCGCGCTGCCAGGCGCGTGCCCAGGGTGACGGGTGGTACCTCCCCGTCCCCCCCCATGGCAGAGCCCAGGTCTGCCCCGCCACGGGGCGATGGCTCTGCTGGACCGAGTCCCCACGCGCGGGACGGTGCCACCCCACGCGCAGGACGTCCCTGCCCGCGGAGGGACCTGGCAGCGCCCCGGCACATCCCACCCGGCCACGGTTCCCCGCTTCGCCCCCTGGGCCTCCAGTTTCCTGAGCTCTCCCCCCGCCACCCTCCTCGGCACGGCTGGGGCCGTGCAGCTACAACCAGGAAACTATAAAACTTTACAGAGTGCGGCTGGAGAGAAACAGGAATTGCTGCAGCGGCTGCCAGAAGGGCCAGCGTTAGATTCACAAGATTTTCCAGGGCTTGGACTCGCCAGGAAGGGATTTATCCACCTAGGAGGAGCTGTAAAAACTAAAATTAAATTCTTCATCTTGGAAAGGGAGGGGGCAAAGAAAGAAGAAAATGCTTGACCTCCCCCCCAAAATGCTCTGCTGGAGGCCAGCAACCGGGGGGCAGACACATGGGGTACCAATGGCTGCACCTGCCGAGCCACCGGCACCCCGGAGGTTCCTGCCCCCAACGCCGTGAGTGGGGGCTGCTTGTCCTGCACCCCTCCGGCCCGACCTCTGCCTTCAGAGCATCATTCGGGAGCCTCCGTGGGTGCCAAGGGGGGGACTGGGGTCAGCGTCCCCTCCCCGGTCCCTGTCCCCGTTCCCCGTGGCTCCATCCCAGGTGAGGATGGCGCTGGGTGCAGCGTGGGGGCGTTTTGTGACCCCAGCGTGGGGACGACAGGGATGTCCCTGACGGCATCCCAGCAGCTCGGGATGGGGGGGTGTTTTCCGTGGTGCTTTGGGGTAAGCGGTTGGGAGGAAAAAATCCATGCTGGCCTGAGGGCTTCGGGGACATGCCACATACCCCAGGTGGCCATTGCGGGGGACAAAGCGGTACCAGGCTGGGTCAGGAGCTCTCTGGCGGGCTGCAGCTGATCTGGGGGCTGCCCCCCAGCCCCCGTCTCTGGGTCAGCCGAGCCGCGGCGGCTTCCCCTGCTTTGTACCAGGGCCAAGGGGACGGGATCCATCAGCCTGCCAAAGGGGAGCGGGTCCCCTCTCGCGCTGGGGACACCAGCTCTGGGTCTGGGGGCACTTTGGGGCACTGAGCGCAGCCCCAGGTGCGTGTCTCTGCCCTCTCCCCGGCGCCGGTGTGGGGCAGGCAGGTCCCCCCGTGCCGCCCTGCTCCTCCCCATCCCACCGGGCTCCCACGGAGGTGGCAGGCAGGGGCACACCGGGACCACTGGCCACGGGCCACCAAACCAGCCCTGGCACTCAGGGGCAGATGGAGCAACCCGTCCCGCATTCCTCTGCCGCTCCTCACTGGGTTCTCCCCAGTATAAACCTGCGTATAAATGCTCTTGGCAAAGTCCATGCTGCTGCTGGCTTTGGGGGCTGTTTTCCGCATTGGGGGAGCCGGGATGGCCAGTACCGCATCCCAGCCAGCGCGCGGCGGAGAGGGCTGCGCCGTGACAGGCTCTTTTTAGGAATAGAGTGCTCACGAGGTGATAAATCTTATGTTTTTTGCAACAAGCCGGCTTCCCAGAGCCTCGCCGGCCAGCAGCATGGGAAAGCATCCTGCCACGGCCGGGGAGAAGCGGGGCTGCTCCTCCAGACGTGTGGAGGCAAAGATCAAACGAGGCTCGCCTGGAAATCTCGGCGAAATCGTGCCAGAGGACAGGATGGGTGCCCGGGCCAAGGCAAAGCTGACGCTCCGCCGGCGCTGGCTCCCGGGGCCGGCTGTGCTGTACCAGGGCCCTGGCAGCGCCGGCTGCCCGGCCGGCGGAGCAGGGCACAGCGGGCCAGCAATTTGTTTTGTACTCGTGCTTTGGGGCTGGAAAAGCCAAGGGAAACCTGCAGACGAGAAGTTCACGTGCAAAACCCCATGGGCTGAGCGCCTGGCTGCTGGCAGCGCCCGCGTCCTGCCCCGCCGCGACACCCGGGTGCCGCCTTGCAGCTGGGCTTTGCAGCAGTTTTCCTTTTATTTCAATTTTTTCTGCCTGCAACGGATTTTACACCGAGTGCATGGAAGCACTGCTGCGAAAGTATGTATCGGGGAATGCTCTTTTGTCGCTTATTCCGGTTTTCTTTCTATTTTTTGCCCGCTACTGCCAGTGCGGGCTCTTAAAATAACTGGCTACTTTAAACCGCGTCCTTTTGTTCCCTGGCTGAGCGCTGCTGGGTGCCAGCTGGAGCGGGAGGGAGGTGAGGTGTCAGGGCCCCGCGGAGAGTTTTAAAGGAGGTTTGTGTTAACGGGGACAGCGTGTGGCACCCCGAGTCCTTCCAGCTGCCCTCGCTGCCGGCCGGGCTCCGGGACCTGGGTTTTCCCAGGGAAGCACTGAGTTTGCGGGTTCTCAGCTGGACCCCAAACCTCATCCAGCCTCCGAGGGGGCAGCCGCGGATCTGCGCCCCCCAGCTTTGCAGCTTCCCAGGGGTCCCCCTGCAGTAACGCATCCCCCGGGGGTTCCTGTTCGTTCCCCCCCACTGCAGACCCCAGCCCGCAGCGCTGCCCCTCGCCCACCCTCCGCTTTGCAGCGAACTTTCCCGAGCGCTGGAGGGGAGGTGGGGGACAGGGGCTGCGCGGCTGCCTTGACCCCAGTCAGTGTGGGAAAGGGCTACGGCAACACCGGGCAGGAGCTGGGAGCCGGCCCCGAGGGAAGCAGTGGCTGAGCCTGGGCTTATCCCCGCCGAGCCGAGCGCCAGGGCCGCGGATGCAAATCCCGAGCGCTGCCTGGCACCTCTCCCAGGGCGTTTGCACCTCGTCCTCGGACGCCCCAGGAATGCGGCGTGGCGGGGAGAGGGGATCCCTGCAGCCCGGAGGGCCGGGGGGGCACCGCCATCCAGGCGCTGCCAGCGGGATGGGCTCCACCGCCCGCAGGGCACCGGGGCTGGGACGGAGCCCGGCTTGGAAGCGCAAAGTCGGAGGCTTGTGCCATGCCTGGGCACGTCCCCGCTTTGTTTATTCTGACAGCTTATTATTTTGTTTGACTATTTATTCCTGGCCGCCTGTTTCTCACGGTGGCGGTGTTTATTTAGCACGGTGAGCCCGGAGCCCGCTGGACTACCACGCTGCCAGCGAGCAGAGCCGTAACCCCGGTACAGCAAGCACGACCACCGGAGCCCCACGCCGAGGTGTCCCCCGTGCCTGGCGGGGCGTTGGCAACGGGTGGGATGGTGTTTCAAGGGGACAGTGGGCAGATGACGGTGGTGGTCACACAGGGTGCAGGAGGTGGTCACACGCGCTTGGTGCTGTCGATGTCGCCAGCACGCAGCCGCACCAAAGGGCTTTGTCACCTGCGAGCCTTCCCACCATCGCGGCCCCGTGGGGCTGCGGCAGCTGCTCCGAGCGGAGAAACCCTGGGCAGGAAAGGAGATAAGTTTGGGAAGCGGGAGGGTGGCCCACGAAGTGATGCCACCCCCTGCCATCGGTGATGCTGCTGGGGGACCCTGGCCCCCCAAGGTCCCGAGTGGCCCCGGAGCCCGTCCCCCAGCGGTTCCAGGGTGGTGTAGAGATGCCAGCACGCCGTTAGCCCTCCCCCCGGCCCCGGCCCAGCCCTCTGTTCCCAGCCCCCGTGGTGGCAGCCCCCAAGGACCCCAAACGCTGGGTCCTCTCCACCTCTCCACGTTGAGGATGCGGCTGCAGCTGGGGGCCGGGGAGCCATGGCAACGCAGCAAGGATGGGGGTTGCCATGGCGACGGGAGGCGCAGCATCCGGAGCCAGCTTTGGGCGAGGGATGCTCCAGGTGGGGTGGGAGGCAGGGCCGGGGGTACCCCGGGGCTGGGGGATGCCAAAGCCCAGGGTCTGGGGAAGCCCCCCCCTGCTCCGAGGGCTGCCCCTCGCCCTCAGCGCCTGGAGGGGATGGGCAGGTGGGGGCCAGGCCCTGCCACCACCATGCTGTGCCCACTGCCACCATCACCTCCGGCTGCACCCAGGCACCCCGGGGGGACACGGTGGCAGTGCCAGCGCGCCCGGTCCAGGGAAGCGACTGGCTCGGTGGGACGCATGGGGTCAAGTGAGGCCTCTTGGCTTTTTGCAGGTAGGAGGGTCTGCCCAGCGTCTCTGCGCGCTTCAGGTACCAGCATGAACCCCAAATATCTCCTCACCCCGCTTCGGGGTCACTACGCCCCCCTTGGGAATGGCTCTGGAGGGTCAGGCTGGGACGCAGGGTGGGATTCAGCCCCTCAATCGCTCCGTGTTTGGAGAGCATCTGTTCCCCGCGGCAAAGGCGGGTGCCGGGCTGCCCCCAGCCCAGGGTCGGGCACGCAGGGGGTGTCTGTGCTGGCATTTCAGCTGCAGCCCCCTGAAATGTCACTAATGGGACCAGGCTGCTAATTGCCTGGTCAGCAGAGGCGCCCAAGCGGGCGGTGGGCTGGGTGAGGACCCCACCATGGGGCGTCACCGACCGCCGTCCATGCCTTGGCCCGCGGCCACCCGCTCGCGAGCACATCCCGCCGTGCCCCGTCCCGCCGTGCTCCGTCCTGCCGCGGAGCCGGGGGCGGCGAGGGGAAGGGGCAATGGGGGGGAGTGGGAGGAAACGGACCTCCCAGCTGGGAAGCAGGCTGGGGAGTGACATTTGCCAGACACCGATGCTGCTTTTGATAAAGAGCGGGGGGCAGCTCGCTGCCCGCAGGCACCCACGTTTCCCACACCTCCCGGCAGCTGGGCCCAGCCCCAGCCCCGCAGCCTTTGCCTCCCCCCCACTGCCGTCCTGGCGGAGCCGGAGCCGCGTAAACCCGGACCCCTCCTTCCCATTTCGGACCCGGTGGGCTGCGGAGCAGGGGGAAAAAGGCAAAAACACTAATAATTTTTTATTTTTTCTTCTTTGACGTAGCATTTGCCAGCACCTGATGAGACTGGGCTGATACAGAAGCGGACGGTGTCACCCGGACAGCATCAGCTCAGTTGCCACACATTCCCCGCGGATAATGGACGAGGCCAGCTCTGCAAACGCACAAACCTCATTGGATTTCTCCCAAGGGCTCACCCCCAGTGCAGGGATCTGCTCAAGAGCCAGGTTTGCAGCCACCCTCCCCCCTCACGCTGCCCCCCAGGGCCCCGGCACCCTGGCGGAGACGGCGGCTGGGCTCCCCTGTGAGCGCACGGGCGGACGGGGCTGGCAGGAGCTGGCAGCCATTCCACCCTGAAGCCTGTGGCTGGGCTTTATATCCTAAGCCTGCTTCAAACTTTGCGCTGGGAGAAGTGATTTGTCTGCAAATGTTATGTGGTTAAAATAAATGCAGAGAATTTTAATCCTGGGAATTTGGAAAGTAGGAGATTTAAAATAACAAAACCCTTTCATATGGCACTTAATCTGAAATTAGCTGGGTTTTAAGTTTTACGGCGGTAGCTGATCATTCCTCGGTCACCTCCCGCTCGGCGTGGGAAGGGGGGGGTCCCCAGGTCCCCGGGGCGGGGGGCAGTGGGACGGGCTCTCGCCGCGCTGCGCCGTGCCGCGCCGCACCGTGCCAGGGCGGTGCCGGAGCAGTGACGGCACTCTTTTTTTTGTTGACATGGAATGGATCTCCCACAGCTACTTAAGGTTTTAATTGCCCTGTGATTAAAGTTTTCATTACTAAGCAATTAGCACCTGAAATTTTAAGTGCTGAAGTGCTTAACTGCATCCTGAAGCTGCCAGAGGTGAGGGGTGGTGGATGTGGGTGGGACGGGAGAGGGTTTCGAAGCGGGGACGGGGAGCGGCGGGAGGTGGCCACCTCGCCGCGGCCCAGCCGGGCTGGCACGGGCACCACCGGCCGCCCCGCTCCCGCTGGTGGTGCCAGGTGCCCGGCAGCGCGGGCAGGAGCGCCCAAGGGGCGAGCGCCCGGCGAGCCTGGGAAGGAGACAGGATGGAGCCGGCGCTGACCCAGCGGGAGACGTGCCGGCTGGGCCAGCTGGCACACAGCCGTGCTCCCTGCCCTGGCAAGGGGGCGGTGGGACCCCTGGGGACCCCCTTGCACCGGGGATGGGACAGGGGACCCCCCAGCAGCCACGCGGCTACCTGGGTGCCCGCTCGGGTGTTGGCCCCCTTCGAAGAGGGGACACTGAGATGCCACCTGATGCCGCGATGGCCCCGCTGCGGTGGTACCCAGCCCAGAAACGGGGGGAATCCCCCCGTCCCTCCTCCCCGCATCCCTGGCCCGGCTGCGCTCCTGGTGAGTAGGACACGGAGGCCTCTTGCAGGGGTTTTTTCTCCCATCTGCTCGGTGCCACCCCCCAAACACCCATCCCCACACCTCCCTCCTGGCCACGCGCGCCCGGCGCTGGCTGCCCCCCGAGGGATGCGCTCCCCTCTCTTTGTTTTAAAACTCCTGCTGGGTAATGTCGTTTGATGCCCCTTAGGTCTTCTGAGAAAAATAAGAATACTTGTTCCCTAATCACCTTCTACCGCGTTACGCCGCAGCGGAGGTTGCCCCACGCAAAGGAGGTGCGGGGCGGTGGCTGGGCCGGGTGCGTGGGTGCACCCCTCTGCGTGGCCGCGGCCTGGCACACACCGCGCGTGTGTCACACACCCGCTGTCCTGTGGAGTCATCACCGGGGCACATCGGGGCTGTGGCTGGAAACGGGGAGCGGGATGGGGTCTCCGGGTGGGGAATTTCTCATGGAGAGAGGGCCACCGGGAGGTTTGTCCTCTGGACGTCCATGGCCCTTGCTGGCTTTTCGGGGCTTTCCTTTCATCTCTTTTTGGCAGCTCCTGCCGTCCTGCCGCTCTCCGGAATGGCTGCCGGGGGCACGGTGGGCACCGCAGCTCTGCTGTGGTGGCTGGGGGGCTGTTCTGAGGCAGAGCATCGCTGGGATGCAGCGCTCCCCGCGCACCCCGCATCCCTGCCCACATCCTGCCAGCGCGGTCCCTGCTGCAGCCCCGTCCAGCTCCAGCCGTCACCCCACGATGCCGGGAAGGTGTCACTGGAGGGGACCTGGTGACACCCAGCACGTGTGCGGGGACACTGAGGGGGCTGGGGGGTGCCCCGGGTCCTTGAGGTGTGCGTGTCCCCCAGCCACCACAGCACCCCGTCCCCTGGGGACCGCGGCAGCGCCGTCCTCCGCACCGCGTCCTTGCACAAGCCGGCGGGTTGGCGTTACGGAGCCAGCAAATACCACTCAGTTACCACAGTTATTTCCTATTGTGCAGGCGCTGGAGCCCTGCCAGCGCGGCTCCCCAGGCCGCCCGCCAGCTGTGACACCCAGGCAGCCACCCGCGGTCCCCAGCCGGGCTACCTGCGCCGCTGCTGGCCGGGGCTCCCATTCCTCAGCCCCCGGCCGGGACCTGGGCACTGCGCCCGCCTGCTCCGGGGGGAGCGTAAGCCCCCGGGGAGAGCTCGACTGGCGGCACCAGCCCGGTGGGAGCAAGTGGGGGCTCATTAATTACAGCGCACGGGGACAGAGGGGATTATACGGAGCATCCTCCCCCCTGCCCGCGCCTCTCCGCTCCCTGCTCCAGTTTCTCGTCCTTTTCTGAAATAAATTCCTTTCGGGCTGAAATTTGCCAGGCATGGCTTGGCTCCAAGGGGAATTCTTGGGGAAAGTTTAAGTAAAATTGGTTCAGCCATTTTTAAGTTATTCAAGTGTGAATAAGCAATTTCCCCATGTGCTCCGTTCAGAAATTTTGTGCTTGGGTAACTCAGGCCTCTGGAATCGCAGAATAAACGAGGTTTCCGCGTCTCGCTAAGCCAGCGGGCTCTGGCTGCAGGGGTTGATACAGCATCTGCGGCAGGGAGGATTTCCCGGGAGTGACTTCGCAGGGACAGCAAATCTTCCCACCCCCGTGGTCAAGGGTCTCAGAGTCTCGTCGGCCCCCGCCGCTCTCCTGCCCCACTGGCACAGCATCATGCCCCAGCGCGCGTGTTGATGGTGCTGGCTTCGCCCCGCTCGCTTCTCCGTCGCTCGTCTCCCGGCGTGACAGCGAGTCCAAACCAACAACTTCTGCTTCTTTGCTCAAACTTTGGTCTTTTCCACCGAGGCGACCCCCTTTCTGCTGCTTTGCTCCGCAACCACATCCTTTTCCCTGGAGAGCGCAACATCCCACTTGCTGCTTCTCCTGTCCCTTGCACAGATTTATGGCATTCTCATGTCACGTCGCGTCTTGAATTAGCACGCTGCCTCTCTCGAGCATGGCTTTTCCCTTCGGGAGCCATGCCTGGCGGTGCCAGCGTGCTGCGGGAGCCCTCGCGGCACGGCATCCTGACACGGCTCCCCACAGCTCCCAGGGGTTGCCGGCATTCCCGCAACAGGAATCAGTCATCTCCAAATTTTTGTCGGTCCAAGCAGAGCCCAGGCCTGTGCTGGTCTCTCTGGCCAGGGCTTGGGAAGCCAGATCCTTCTGGGACAAGGAAGGGAAACGCCTGTCCATGGCCCTGGTGGGTTTGTGCGGGNCACCCCCGTGGTCAAGGGTCTCAGAGTCTCGTCGGCCCCCGCCGCTCTCCTGCCCCACTGGCACAGCATCATGCCCCAGCGCGCGTGTTGATGGTGCTGGCTTCGCCCCGCTCGCTTCTCCGTCGCTCGTCTCCCGGCGTGACAGCGAGTCCAAACCAACAACTTCTGCTTCTTTGCTCAAACTTTGGTCTTTTCCACCGAGGCGACCCCCTTTCTGCTGCTTTGCTCCGCAACCACATCCTTTTCCCTGGAGAGCGCAACATCCCACTTGCTGCTTCTCCTGTCCCTTGCACAGATTTATGGCATTCTCATGTCACGTCGCGTCTTGAATTAGCACGCTGCCTCTCTCGAGCATGGCTTTTCCCTTCGGGAGCCATGCCTGGCGGTGCCAGCGTGCTGCGGGAGCCCTCGCGGCACGGCATCCTGACACGGCTCCCCACAGCTCCCAGGGGTTGCCGGCATTCCCGCAACAGGAATCAGTCATCTCCAAATTTTTGTCGGTCCAAGCAGAGCCCAGGCCTGTGCTGGTCTCTCTGGCCAGGGCTTGGGAAGCCAGATCCTTCTGGGACAAGGAAGGGAAACGCCTGTCCATGGCCCTGGTGGGTTTGTGCGGGAGCAGGAGGCGGCGATACGGACACACTCTCCATCACCCACACGGCAGAGAGGCCGGTCACGGCCCTGATAACCCCCTGAATTCCCGCTTTCCGTGGGGAAGGTGGCCGGGAGCGGGGGCCCATGGCCGCCCTGCTGCGCCGGCGTGGAGATGGGGCCGTGGCTGCTCGGCGAGGCAGTTTCTGGAGCAGGTTTCTGGGGCGGGCAGCGCTGTGGCGAGGCACTGCTCGCAGATGGCAGCAGCCGCGGCGGGGACAGCCCAGATGGCCGTGCCGCGGGGGGACACACCCAGCCGTGCCCCCCCTACCCCGGACCTGCTGGAGCTCCTGGCCACCCTGGGGACTGGGGCCATCAAAATGCCCCAAAATCAGGGAGATTTTGCTCAGCCCGCAGCCAAGGCCCAGCGTCCCCAGGCATCCGAGGGGGAAATTTGTGGCGTGGCACGGAGGGCCAGGACAGGTCACAGCACGTGTCCCACGCCTGGCACTGCGGGGATGTGTCTGTCCCGAAGGATGTGGCAGTGCCAGCCCTGGCCACAGGGACAGCGTGTGCGCGCCATGCCAGCGGAGCAGACTGTGGCAAGCACGGCGCCCCAAAACCTCCCTGTGTCAACAGGGGAGGGAACGGGGGGAGGACTGAGGCTGGAGGCCATGGCTGTGTGCGCTGCCTCTGATGAGGAGGATGGTGAGGAAGGCACCCAGGGGGTGGGGGAAGGAGGAGCTGGGGAGGTCACTGAAGGGTGCGCACTGTATGGTGTCACCCTGGCCAGGACCCCAGCGCTCAGCCCTGTCACCGGGGTGGGAATCACGGTGTAGTGGGGACGGGGCGGAACGTAATGTGATGGGTGAGATGGGGTGGCACAGGGTGGGATGTGTGAGATTGGGATGGGATGGGATGGGACGGGACTGTAGAGGATGGGGTGGTGATGGTTGGCACAGGCAAACCAGGGTGCCAGGGGTGGGGCACGGAGGGGCCACACGCTGACAGGCTCTCGCAGCCATGCGCACCCGTTGGGGGCAGGGCGGGCCGGGGCTGCGGGGCTCCCGGGAGCGCGGCCCCTTTAAGAGCCCA
>VWZL01001925.1:21560-35646 GCA_013396915.1 Stercorarius parasiticus | reverse complement strand
CATGGGGCCGTGCCTGCAGCTGGGGAGGGGGATGCCCTCAGCAGGGAGGTGTTTTGGAGCTGGTCCTGGGGCCGGCACCAGAGCCCCTCTGAGCACCCTGGTAGCCACAGGGGGCTGTTGCCCAGCTCTGGGGTTTNGAGGACCCCAGGAGTACTTGCTCCCCTCCAAACAGCCTACGGGCCCATCCCTGGCTTGGGGGTCGCAGAGCCAGCAGCCCACAGAGGGGCCATGGGCACCGGCCCCGGAGCGTGTCATCGTTCTCCGTCCTTGCGTTTAGCTCCCGGTTTTCCCGCGTGGTGCCTGCGCGGAGCCGTGCGGCTCTGCCCGGGATTAGGGACAGCTGCCTGCAATTGCAGCTCTTCCCAGACAAGCGTCTCGCTCCCCCAAGGCTGGGGCTGGGGCTGTTTGGGGAATGCTGCCGGGGTGGTTTGTCTTGTAGTCTGCTCCAGGAATGTTGGCCAGACGGTCAAATTCTTCTCCCCTCTTGTAAAATGAGTGATGTGGGGCGTCTCTGGGAGAGCAGCCTGCCAGTCCCTCCTCCTCTGGATAAACCTGCCTGGCCCGCACCGCCCTGTCATGGGAACGGGCCCTTTCAACCCCAGCCACAGTAAATATGCGCCCTGCCAAAGCGGAGGGGGAGGGCGCCCGCTCTCCCTCCTCTGGCACCCCCCGCACTGGCCGGGAGGCATGGCTGGCCACGCCGGTGGCCAGGGGTGGCAGCCCATCCCCATCCCCCCGCTTGCCACCTGGCCAGCTCCTCATCCTGCTGCGTCCCCGCTCCCCACTCCGGCGCGGCTCTCCGGGGACGCCTCGCTCTTCCTGTTCTCCTGACGGGCGAAGAGAAATCTGGAGTCTGTCTGCGCCGCTCCCCCTCCTCCCACCACATCTCACCCCCCAAGTTGCTGTTTTCCACAGAAATGTCAGGCTCGGCTCACTTCTCCCCCCCCTCCTCCTGGATTGGTTGGTTTTTTTTCCTCTAATCGTGGCCTTCATCTCCAATTACTTCTTTCTCTCCTCCCTCTCCCTCCAGAGACCCTGATGGACACGAAGTGGGTGACCTCTGAGTTGGCATGGACAACTCATCCGGAGACGGGGGTAAGTCTGGAGCCAGCCCCAGTCCTGACCTCCAAAGGGTACAGCTGGCCCCGGCCCCGCAGGAATCCGGGCTGCATCTTCCCCCTTCCCTCCCCTCCTCATCCTCTCGCCTCATCAAACCATCTCCTCCTGACTCCGTGCTGGCAGAGCGGGAGCGCCATGGTCCCTGGCCCGGGTTGCTCTTAGTCACCTTGATGACCAGGAGGGTTGGGACGGGTGGAGGTGCAGCTGCTTCTCTTCCCTGTTGGCTGTTGCCTGCTCCCCTCCACCCCACGCCGTTCGCCATGTGTCCGTGGCGCTGATGTCCCTGGCTGGGGATCTAACGTGCTCCCGTCTCACCTGCAGTGGGAAGAAGTCAGCGGTTATGACGAGGCCATGAACCCCATCCGCACGTACCAGGTGTGCAACGTGCGGGAGGCCAACCAGAACAACTGGCTTCGCACCAAGTTCATCCAGCGCCAGGATGTCCAGCGCGTCTACGTGGAGCTGAAGTTTACCGTGCGGGACTGCAACAGCATCCCCAACATCCCCGGCTCCTGCAAAGAGACCTTCAACCTCTTCTATTACGAGTCGGATACAGATTCTGCCTCTGCAAACAGCCCTTTCTGGATGGAGAACCCCTATATCAAAGTGGATACAATTGCCCCAGACGAGAGCTTCTCCAAGCTGGAGTCTGGCCGCGTGAACACCAAGGTGCGCAGCTTTGGCCCTCTCTCCAAGAATGGCTTTTACCTGGCCTTCCAGGACCTGGGAGCCTGCATGTCCCTCATCTCCGTCCGGGCTTTCTACAAGAAGTGCTCCAACACTATTGCTGGCTTTGCTATCTTCCCGGAGACTTTAACGGGGGCCGAGCCCACTTCCCTGGTCATCGCGCCGGGCACCTGCATCCCCAATGCTGTGGAGGTGTCTGTACCCCTGAAGCTGTACTGCAACGGCGATGGGGAGTGGATGGTACCCGTGGGAGCCTGTACGTGTGCCGCTGGATATGAGCCGACCATGAAGGATACCCAGTGCCAAGGTATGTGCATGGCGGAACGGCCGTGGCTCTTGTCCCCGTGGACGCGTTGATGCAGAGGAGGCGGTTTTGTGTTGAGCTCGGTCTGTTTTCGGAGGCCTGGGAGCTGGGCAGGCTCCCCGAGGAAGCACGGGGTGGTATCTCAGAGGATGGGTCTGCAATTTGACTCAGCATCTGGAAGCTTGAAAGCCTTTGTGGTCCAGACTGGCGCGATGCCTGCTGTGACACGCTGCTTAGCTTCCTCTGTGGGATGCATCTCCTCGCCGGGAGCCATGGCTTAAGGCACGGTCCTCAGCAGGATCCAGCACGTTTAAGCCCCTGAGCGTTACCAAAACCTCCCTCTCACTCCCACTGCCGTGTCCAGCGTCTCCCCTCTCTTCCTTTCTGCCGTGCTGGTGGCTGGGGTGAACGATTGTTCCTGACAACCATGATTTCATGCTGCATGTGTGGAGGCACTCAGAAAGCCCGGTGGCGAGCGGGGCCCCGCTGGGCTGGCTGCGGGAGAAGCCGTTTGGATGCGTGCTCCCCCTGCCAGCACCAGGGCTTGCAGCAGGGAAGGCGGGGGGGCGGCACAAAGGCAGGGGAGTCAGAGCTCCCCATCCCTGCTCAGAGGGGAGGGAAGAGCATCCTGCACACAGAGATTTTGGGGATGGAGAGCTGCCCTGGGTGTGTCCTCTTGACAGCTTTGGTGTTGCTGTTTCGCCGCAGGTTGGGTGTGATAAGGAAAAATCTGCCCGGATGGATGTTGCTTTTCCGTGGGGTGATTTTGTTCTTGGGAGCCGTCTCCGGCACGCAGGACCCTGCCGTGGGGTGGTTCGGGTCTAGGGCAGAAGGGTCCCTGCTCCCCTTGGCTGGAGGCATCGCTCAGGGAGCTGGATGCCTTGTGCGTGCCGATGACGGGATGCTTGGCGCCGGCCCTTGGCTCTTGGCAGGGGTGATGCGATTTGGGTCAGCCTGTGACGTGGGGCTCGGCCAGGCCGGCCTCTCGGCTGGCTTTGGGAGCAGTGTAGCTGTTGGCCGTGCCACTGCGGCTTGCTGGGGATTGCTCAGCCTCCGCGAGGCCGCGTCTCTGCTGGGGGACCGGAGCCTCCGGCACCATCGGTGCCAGCACAGCCCTGACTTGGGGGGCTGGCTGCTTGTGCCCCGGCCCTTGCATCAGTCTTGTGAGCAGCTGATACTGCTCCTCCTGGGGCAGACGGACACCAACATCCGTCACTGGGCAAGGAGCCCACGCTTAAAAGTGTGTGCTGGTGTCCCCGCTCCCAGGGAGCTGGGGACCTGCTTTCCTTCTCGCTTGGAGTGGGAGATCTTGGACCATACGGGGTGTTTGCTCTTTCCCTGTGGGGTTTGGGCACAAGGTGACACCATTTCAAGCCAGCAGCTGAGCTGTGTTCACAAGCAGGGCATCTCGAGGCAGGAACAAGGGCTCCTTGGGTGGGGTTCAGGGCATCGCTGCAGCCCTCTCCACATCCCCCCAGCTGGGCAGACGCCCTCGCAGCAGCTCTCCCACCGCCTTTCATTCCCTTCCCCAAGCCTCGGCTTCCTCCCCAGCAAGCAGGGAAGGCGCGCCGAGCCGCAGGCACGTCTCCATCCGGCAGCCTGCCCTCGCTGGGCAGGAGCGGCCGTGTCCTCACGTTTCTCTGGGAAAGTTGCGCTGCACTCAGAGGATCAGATTTTCCGCCATATGATCGTGTGTTTTAAGTGGAAACAGCTGAAAAAGGGCTGGGAGAAGCCGGAGTCTCAGCTCCCTTTTCTACTCTCGGCTGGAAGTCCCCTTGCCCCGTTTCGGCAGCCCGGCACTGCTGGGAAGGCTCTCGGCCCCTACGGTGTGGGGAGAGGTGCGGGACACCCCCGAGAGATGGGGCGTCGTCGCTCCTGCCCCGGGGAGCCCACCGAGGCTTCACCGCACCGGCGAGGAGCACTGCGGAGTGCCAGATGGCATTTTAATAAATAACAATACCCAGTTACTGCTTAGATGGGATAAGCCCTGTTGTAAATCTCCCCCTTTCCCCAGACTTTCAGTGGCCTTTGAAGATCTCCTCCTCCTCCTCCTCTTTATCTCCATCCAGAGCCAGGATTAGACCTCGCATTCAGACCTGTCACAATGCCGCCTGTATCCCGGTCCCTGGGGAGCGGGGGCTCATCCCGCCGGGCTGAAGGCAGTTTCTTTGGCATGCTTTGTAATGCGATACGCCAGGCTGGTATCTGGCGCTCTCGTCCTGAGTTGCCACAGCATTGATTTGGCATCTCATTCTCAGCCTCATTATCTTTATTTAATTAGCACACGGCCCTTCTGGGGGTTGTGCCGCTTCCCACACACTCCCCGCCAGGCAGAGCTGCAGAGGCAGCTCTTGCAGGAGGAAGAGGAGCTGCTGGCCGGGGAGGGGGACGAAGGCTCCTTCGCCCCTCGCACCCTGAGCCCTGCAGCCCCTGTCTCTCCTCCGTGTGGTTTGCAAGTGCCCAAATAACTTGGGGGATTTGGTGCTGAGGCACAGAGCAACCCCACGGGCGGCACCTCCCCAAAAATGTGCCGGGGCATGTGCTCCCCGTGCCGGATTCACCAGGGTCTTTCAGCAGGGTCTGCACCCCCTGTGTCGCCAGCATCACCCAAAGGCAGGCAAGTTTGGGGTCTGGCTGTCCCCCCCATGCCAGGGCTGTCAGCAAGCCCCCTCCTCGCGTGGCCCTTGATGCCCGTGGGGGGGCCTGGAGAGGGAACACAGTGGCCCCACTGGGGAGGGGGACAGTGGTGTGGTGCAGACGATGGACCCCAACCCGTAAAAGCACGCGGGGAGACTGCAGCATGACGCCACGCTCTCCTCCGACCCATTTCCCAGCCTTTTGGATGTCCCTTTCCCGCTCTCGCCACGTGCTGTATATTTGAGCGCAGTCCGCAGGCGACAGCAGGTCAGGCTGGGGCCAAAATCTGGATTTTCGCGAAAATAAATTTCCCTTGCAATCAGTGACTAATGGGAACATCACACCGAATTTGAAAAAAAAAAATTAAAAAGTGCCAAGCCAGCATTGCACTTGCCAACTGTTTGCAGCTTTGCGTTGCAACACGGGCCGGCTGCATGAAACCCAGGAAGTGAAACTGCTGCTGGTAATTGCCCGGCTGCAGATCAAAGGCGGCGGGCAGCGCGGGCAGGGGCGAGCGGCCGGCACCGCCAGCCAGCTCCACAATGGCTCGCTTGTAGCACGCTGGAGGAAATCTGCCACACCGTCCTGCCTGTGACCCTGCGGCTCGAGAGGCAGCTTCGCTTATTGAAAAATATTTTTTTTTTAAAAAAAGGAAAAAAAAAAAATAAAAATTGGTTTCCCGCCTGTTCCTCGGATGCCACTGTTCAAACCCCTGAGGGCTCTTTCCCTTTTCTCCCCTTCAAATTTAGTCCATTCACTTTTGGACTGTGCTAGTGTGAAATATTTCCACCCAAAGGGTGATTTTAAAAAAAAAAAAATAAATCTAAGTGCCTTTTAAGAGTGACTTAAAAAGAGAGTTACCGCCTTGGCTGTAGCCAGGCTATTGCTTCCACAGCTCTAATCCATCTGCAGCCGCTTACGAAAGCGGGGAGGGAGTGAGCCGTGCAGGTTCATAAAGCACAGATCAGCCCAGGCAAACTCGAATGTTGCCTTTAAAGAAATTACAGGGTTGCTGGACAAAGGGATGTGATCGGTTTAATTTATCTCGGCTCAAGCCAGGTGTTCTGCTTCAGTCCTGTGGGGAGAGAAATAGCTGGAAGGATGCTGCCCGGCTGGACCAGTGTGGCGTGGATGGGAAAGCAGTCAAGGTCCGGAACAGGGTAGTTCGGGGCTGGTGTTCCCTGATGTACTGTGGGCTGTCCTCCCCTCCCTCCCTCCCTTTCCCGAGGCAGGGGGACCCCAAAGTTTTGAGGGTGCACGTGGGGTTCGTTGCTGCTTGCCCGCATCCCATGCAGCAATGGAGGCTGCCTGCGGGATGAGTCACGGCGCTCTGCTGCTGCCAGGAGGGTTTTCTTTCGGTGTTTTTGCGGCTCCCTGCCTCGGACTTTATTCACCGGGGTGGGGACTGTATTTGGGAAGAGTGCCCTCCTCTTCCCCCGGCGGCTCTGCGAGGCAGGATCCGCTCACGGAGGTGGGCGACTGATGAAAATCCCAGCAGGGCTGCCAGGAGCCGGCGGAGGGGGCGGCAGTGGGTGCCATACCGTGCCGTGCCGTGCCATGCCATGCCCCTTGGAGGGTGCAGGGGCAGTTCTGCAGCAGCCCCAGGGCTGCGTTACTTCCCCCCTCCCTCCCACACCCCCACAAATCCCCTCGGCAGCCGATCCCCGCTGTCAGGCCGGGCTGCGTCTCTCTCCCATCGAACCAGCAGCTCCTCTGCAGACCGGGGAGCTCCGCTTCGCTTCCCTGACCTGNAGGATCCGCTCACGGAGGTGGGCGACTGATGAAAATCCCAGCAGGGCTGCCAGGAGCCGGCGGAGGGGGCGGCAGTGGGTGCCATANCCGACTGTCATGTTCTCCCCGGAGGTGTCCGCAGCCTGGCGCCGGGAGATGCGATCTGCGTACGGGGGTTCAGGGTTGTTATTTTATTTGAGGACACTTCAGCAGGAAAAGTGCTTATGCAAAGCTCTCGGTGGGGAGCGGGGAGCCTGGCTCCGGCTGGATGGAGGCACGTTCCGGCTCCGGAGCTCCCGGCTCGTTCCCCGGCGTGCCGGCCAAGACAGTGGTTGTTGTACAGGCAGTTTCTTGTGGAGAAGAGATGACACAGCGGCTTATCCACCGGGGACCTGGGATCAGCTTTCAGCTCAGTTACAGCCTTCAAATGTGGCGGCTGAGAGCTGTCACGCTGCCACCGAGGTCTTTATGCTCTGATTTATTAAGTGGGGTTGGAAACTTAAAACACTGGAGTGCATCTGGGCCCTGGGCCCTCTCCTCTTCCCTGCGTAACAGGGCTGGGACGTGGCTCGTCCCTGGCCTGCTGGGGTGGCGTGAGGGTGTGGAGGAATCGCCTTCATCCCTTGTTCCTGCGCCGGGCACTCCGGCAGGGCGGCATGTGGCCGCCCAGGGATGGCCCTGCCCGTCCCTTCCTCCCATGTCCGGGAGCGCAGGAGACACTGTCCCCTCTGTGCCCATAACCCATGCAGGAGACCAGGTGCCATCGTCCCTCCTGCACCCTTTGCCAAGCACCGCGGTGCCCGGCTGCCGTGCCGCGCTGGGGCTCACGCGAGCCCTGGTCGCTCCAGCTTTGCTCTCCCTCAACAAGCCTGTTATTTCAGGGGGTTTGTCCCTGATGGATCTGGGCTCCTGTCCATAACCGAAGCGTGTTTGGCAGCTTTCTGAGCCCAGAGCGTTCCTGTCCAAGAGGTTTCAGTCATCTCTCATTCCTCAGCAATCTGGTTCCTTATGTGTGAATCTGCATCCACCCAGTTTGAGCCGCCCGGGCTCCGGCTGGGGTGGGTCAGCCTGTGCCGGGGCCGCTCCGCTACCCCTGGGCATCTGCCGTCATTTGGTGGTGGCGAGGGTGGCCCGGGCTGGGGGACGGGAGTCCTGGACCTGGTGGCCAGGGGCTCCCATGGCTCGCAGAGGAGCAGGGCTGCATGCTCCTCTGCCCTCCGGCCCGCGCAGCTGGGACGGGCTGAGCTCTCCTTTCCGAAGGGAAGGCCCGGAGGCTGGGTGAGCTCAGGTCAAGGAGCTGGAGCGAGCCAAGCCATGTGGCTGGGTGGCTGGTCCTGTTCTCACCGAAGAGGAGCCTCCTTGCCAGAGGGCTCGTGCCTGGGAGCGGGAGGCAGCTCCTGCCACCTGTCCAGCTCCGCAGCTCCCCCCTCGGCAGCGGGGTGTCTCCCCCGTGATGGGGCTGCTCACGCGTCCCCCTGCCCAGCAGCACCGCCATGGACGGGGGCTTCTCTGGAGCTGCCATCACTCGGTGCCTGGGCAAAATGGGGGGCCGGGATGGCCCCCTACAGCTGTGTGCGGGTCCCCGCGGGGCTGGCCCCGCAGCCTGTGACTCAGCAGCACTCCACGCCCTGCGCGTGGGGCTGTGACCAGCGGGAAAACTTCCACGGAGGGCGTCGGGAGATTCCTCATAGCAGGAAGCTTCTGCTTGAAGCACCAGGAAACCTCCTCCTGTTGACGGGCTGATGTGTGACAGCCGTGGGAGGTGGGACAGGGCTGCCAGGAGGGTTACACGCCCTCGGGAGCTGCCTGACCCCCGGCGGAGCAAGGAGGATGCACCTTTCTCCAGGGCCATTGGCGCTGATGCCGCCCCAGCCGTGGCAAATGGGGTGATGCCAAAGCAGAGCCAGCACTGGCAGGTCTCTTGCCGCTTTGGCCAGCTGCAAACGCAAAGCACGGGCCCTGCGTCCTTGGGGTAGCACTGCAGTAAATTAGGCTATTTCGAGGTGTGGGTCGGGTTCCCGAGGCCGCTCTGCCCCTTGGCTCAAGTGCTGTTAATCCTTTCACGTGCCCCTCATTAGGACTGAACGCCCCGTGCTGCCAGCCGGGCCGGATCCCAGGACTTGTGGCTCCTTGAAGGACCCTGCGCGGAAGCAGGGGTAGGGGGTGGCAGTGATGGCAGAGCAGCTCTTTAGCCAAGGACCTGCAGGAATGTTTTAATCTCGCTCAGGCTCCACTTGAGCCGGCCTGAGGAGGTGCCACCGCCGCGGGGCTGAGAAGTGGCTGAAGAGCCCGGGGGTTTTCAGAGGGTTTGGGGCTGCAGAGGCCTCTCACAGGGGCTGCTGTGGGCAGGGCTGGGGGGTCCTTTCCTTCCCAGCCTTATTTCCTAGGGGAATGGATCGCTGACCCTATGGAGGGTGCTGGGTGTGGAAACCAGCAGGGGAAGGGGGAGTTAATGTACGGCAAAGCCCTTGGGATGTGCAGTGAAGAAACAAAATGGGGGCCTGATCCCCATACAGCTGCTGGCGACCAGCTCTTCCCATCTCTGGCTGTCCCAAATCCGACACCGGAGCACAGCATCTTCTGGGCAGAGCTGTGCCTGCGCTGGTGGGTGCCCGTGCCCTGTGCCAGCAGCATGCTATCAGCCACCCTGTCCAACCTGGGGCACCGCGTCCCTGGACATGGCTGATGGCAGCTGAGAAGTGGCCTGTGGTCCTCAAGCCACCGGTGGGAGATTTGGCAAGGAGTGAGGAAGGGGTCTGCCCAGCCTTGGGGGGAACAGTGGATGTTTTCTGGGTGCGCTTGGTAACTGGGGTTTGTTTTTCCTTCCTCCAGCGTGTGGCCCGGGAACCTTCAAGTCTAAGCAGGGGGAAGGTCCCTGCTCTCCCTGCCCTCCCAACAGCCGAACCACCTCCGGAGCAGCGACGGTCTGCACGTGTCGAAACGGCTTTTTCCGGGCGGACACGGACCCCGCAGACAGCGCCTGCACCGGTGAGTCCTGCCCTGGGCGAGGTGGGGTGTGTGGAGGCAGCTGGGGTCCGTGCCCCACGCTGTGCCTACACCAGAGGTGAGCTAGGCATGGGGGCACACCATCCCTGACCCCCACATTCCCTCCGCAGGTGTCCCCTCTGCCCCCCGCAGTGTCATCTCCAACGTGAACGAGACGTCGCTGGTGCTGGAGTGGAGCGAGCCACAGGACACGGGCGGGCGGGACGACCTGCTCTACAACGTCATCTGCAAGAAGTGCAGCGTGGAGCGGCGCCTGTGCACCCGCTGCGACGACAACGTGGAGTTCGTGCCGCGCCAGCTCGGCCTCACCGAGCGTCGCATCTACATCAGCAACCTGATGGCCCACACCCAGTACACCTTCGAAATCCAGGCCGTGAATGGCATCTCCAACAAGAGCCCTTACCCTCCCCATTTCGCCTCTGTCAACATCACTACCAACCAGGCAGGTGAGTGGAGCTGCCGGGGAGCAGGGGCTGGCTCTCCGCCGCAGAGCGGAGCGGGGATTTCTTGCTGACAGCCTTGGAGGCTGCAGTCCTTTGTGCTGCCGCGTTACTGGCTCTCCGCGCCTGCATCTAATCCCCTGGGTGAATTCTCCTCTCCGTTTAACGCGTGTCCCTAGAGGAGATGAGATCAGAACGCGTGCGAGCGGAGAAGGGCAGGGTTGGCAGATGCTCCGGAGAGCTCTGGATCTCCTAGACCTACCCCAGAGATGTGCCTGCTGCGAAGGGAGGAGGAAGGAAACGAGATTTCTCCCCTGTGGGCCTGGGAAGGCTCAGCACCAGCCCAAACCTTCGCAGCCAGCCGAGCGCTCTGCCCTTCCCTCCTTCCTGCCGCTCTGGCCCGGCTCCAGCGTGCTGGTAATCTCCAGCCGCCGCGCTCTGATCTGATTTCATGGGTCTCGTCGGTGGGGTGGAGCATGGACCTCCTGGTGAGCGGAGGAGGCGAAGGAGCCCTGGTTTGGGCAGGCAGGGCCCTTCCCCAGACCAGTTTGCAGCTAGGCATGGGGCAAAGTGTTACCTTGATGCTATTTCCAAGGGTCCCCTTAGTCCCTTATCACCGTGGCTGCAGGACGGTGAGATCGCACCTCCCTGTGAAGATTTGTGGGAGGCCAGTCTCAAAGCTTTTCCATCCCTTTCCAGCGGGGTTGTCCGAGCAGGTCGTAGGCAGAGTCCCCCCAGGCTGATGCGGGATGGTGGAGGGGGGAGCCTGGCACAGATGGCTCATTCCTCCCCTGCCCTTTTTCCTAGCCCCGTCTGCCGTGCCTACGATGCACCTGCACAGCAGCACCGGCAACAGCATGACACTGTCGTGGACTCCCCCGGAGAGACCCAACGGCATCATTCTTGACTATGAGATCAAGTACTCGGAGAAGGTAAAGCAGGAGGCAGAGCAGCCTTTCCCCTCCTCCAACCCCTGTGGCAAAAAGGGTCCCTGCAGAGATAGTGCCCAGGGGAAGGAGGGGCAGCAAGGGGGTGATCACTTCACAGAGGTGACACCCGCGTGTCTCCCCTATAGCAAGGCCAGAGCGATGGCATCGCCAACACAGTCACCAGCCAGAAGAACTCCGTGCGGCTGGACGGGCTGAAGGCCAACGCTCGGTATATGGTGCAGGTCCGGGCACGCACGGTGGCTGGATACGGCCGCTACAGCCTCCCCACAGAGTTTCAGACAACTGCGGAGGATGGTAGGTACCGGGACTGCGCTGCCTCTGTCCCCCAGCCCTCCTGTGCGTGCTCCTTTCCCAGCTTGACTTCGATTCCTGCCTCTCCCTCCGTCAGGCTCCACCGGCAAGACTTTCCAGGAGCTGCCTCTGATCGTGGGTTCGGCCACCGCGGGGCTGCTGTTTGTCATCGTCGTGGTGATCATCGCTATTGTCTGCTTCAGGTATTGACTTTGCGGGGAGGGGGGGTTCAGCGCTGGGTTTGGGGATTGCTGGTGTCTGCCCCAGTGCTTTCCCCCTTGGCTGCGGGCAGAGCTCTGGCAGCTCCAGTCTGAGAGCAAAGGGCTGGACCTGCCACACGTGCCCCAGAGCGCAGGTCCTGCAGGAGGGCTGTGCATCTCTGCTTCCCCGGCACCAGCCGGGGCTCTGCCGTCCTCTCCCAGCACAACCAGGCCATCTTCTCCCGCCACACCGCGGGATGGCTCTGCTTGCCGGCTGCCGGGGCAGGAGCTCTCTGGCATAGACTGTGCTGGGATTTGGAAGCTGGCAGCGAATGTCTTTGCCCCATCAGGAAAGGGATGGTTACTGAACACCTCCTCTCGTCTCCTTTGGGCAGGAAGCAACGCAACAGCACGGACCCCGAGTACACGGAGAAGCTGCAGCAATACGGTGAGTGTCGGCCCAGCAAACGGGCTCTGCCTGCCCTCTCCCAACTTCTGCCCCATGCACAAGCGAAGGGGCAGCCTTCACTAGCCAGGGACCAGGAGGGCCGTGGCCCTCACCCGTGTTGTGTCCCTCCTGGTGATGACTCCTGTGCCCTTGCAGTGACCCCTGGGATGAAGGTCTACATTGACCCCTTCACCTACGAGGATCCCAATGAAGCCGTCCGGGAATTCGCCAAGGAGATTGACATCTCCTGTGTGAAAATCGAGGAGGTCATTGGAGCAGGTAAGTCCCGGGGCTGGGCACAGCAGCTGCTGCCCCCGCTGCCGCTCACCCTGCCACATGCTCACCCTGCTGCCCCCTTCTCCCCTTCCCCGCCACAGGGGAGTTCGGCGAGGTGTGCCGCGGGCGCCTGAAGCTGCCCGGCCGCCGCGAGATCTTCGTGGCCATCAAGACGCTGAAGGTGGGCTACACGGAGCGGCAGCGGCGGGACTTCCTGAGCGAGGCCAGCATCATGGGCCAGTTCGACCACCCCAACATCATCCACCTGGAGGGCGTGGTGACCAAGAGCCGCCCCGTCATGATCATCACGGAGTTCATGGAGAACTGCGCGCTCGACTCCTTCCTCCGGGTGAGTACCCATCCCCTCCTGCCCGGGGCCGGGGGTGCAGGCATGGGGGATCTGAGCCCCCCTCCTCCATCCCTCTGCATTGTCGTGCCGGCGTCCCCAGGGCTAAGCTGTGCATAGACCTCCTGGGGCGGGGGAAGTGGCATGGCTGTAGGGACACCAAAGGTGGGACCCTTTGCCAATCCATCTGCGGTGTTGCAAACCCGTCTGGTCTCTCCTCCGGCAGCTGAACGATGGGCAGTTCACGGTCATCCAGCTGGTGGGAATGCTGCGGGGCATTGCTGCCGGCATGAAGTACCTTTCGGAAATGAACTACGTACACCGGGACCTGGCTGCCCGCAACATCCTGGTCAACAGCAACTTGGTCTGCAAAGTGTCCGACTTCGGGCTCTCTCGCTTTCTGGAGGATGACCCAGCTGACCCCACCTACACCAGCTCCCTGGTATGGGACACTCGGGGGGATCCACCGACCCAGGGGTGGGGGAGACACCCCAGGTATGTGCTAAATAACGGAGCCGTGTATCCCTGCAGGGAGGCAAGATCCCCATCAGATGGACGGCTCCTGAGGCCATTGCCTACCGCAAATTTACTTCGGCCAGCGACGTGTGGAGCTACGGCATCGTCATGTGGGAAGTGATGTCCTACGGGGAGCGACCCTACTGGGACATGTCCAACCAGGACGTAAGTGCTCCCTGGGGACTGGGGAGCTGTGGGCCACCTGTGGGGGCCTGGGTGGCTCACAGCCTGCCTCCGCATGTCTCTCCGCAGGTGATCAATGCAGTGGAGCAGGATTACCGCCTGCCACCCCCCATGGACTGCCCCACAGCGCTGCACCAGCTGATGTTGGACTGCTGGGTGCGGGACCGCAACCTGCGGCCCAAGTTTGCACAGATCGTCAACACGCTGGACAAGCTCATCCGCAATGCTGCCAGCCTGAAAGTCATCGCCAGCGTCCAGTCTGGGTCAGTGGCATCCCTGCCCCCAGCCAGGACTTCCCCCAAGCCCGGGGAATGCCGGGGTGGTTGGGACGAGAGATGTGGGAGGGCAGGGACAAGAAATCTCCCCCAACTTCAGCTACACCTCTCTGCCCCCTGCTCCCCGTGACCTGTGACTCTCTTGCCCTTTAGCATCTCCCAGCCGCTCCTGGACCGCACCGTCCCGGATTACACCACCTTCACCACTGTGGGTGACTGGCTGGACGCCATCAAAATGGGACGGTACAAGGAGAACTTTGTCAATGCCGGCTTTGCCTCCTTCGACCTGGTGGCGCAGATGACTGCAGAGTAAGTCCCTGCTCACGGAGGAGGGAGAGGGCTGGGTCTGGGGCACATCGTCCCTCGCCTCTCCGCATGGAGAGCTGAGCTGTGCCTGGGGTTTTCCCAAGTGGGTTCAGGTCTGGGATTCAGCATCCAGTCCCCTGGGGTGTTAAGAGGGACCCAGAGCTCGGCAGAGGGCCGTCATGAGGACGGGTCCCTGGGCAGCAGCTGGATGGGGCAGGGCCAGGTGCTGGCAGGGGGCTGAGTCTTCACCTTCTCCCTGCAGAGACCTGCTGAGGATAGGGGTGACGCTAGCAGGGCACCAGAAGAAGATCCTGAGCAGTATTCAGGACATGAGGCTGCAGATGAACCAGACGCTCCCGGTGCAGGTTTGA
>VWZL01001924.1:1216341-1226716 GCA_013396915.1 Stercorarius parasiticus | reverse complement strand
GGGCTTGGCCCCGCACCCGGGTCCATGGTGGGGGGGGGGTGTCTCACCTTGCCGGTCCGCTGAGTGCTGGGGGTGGGAGTGGTAGAGGGTCTGCTGGCTCTGTCGGATGGCAGCCGTCAGCGGGAGGTCGGCCTGCATCACCCACTCCTGGTTGCCATTCAGCACCGTCTCGCCCGGCATGGCCAAGGAATGGCGCTTGGGGACGTCCTTGGTCAGCGTGGCCAGGGACTGCTTGGCCTGGGGATGGACACCAAGGCGGTGGTGGGGGGAAAAAACTACATGAACATCTCCCAGAGCAGCAGCAACACGTTGCACCAAACCCGTCCTCCCCTTTGCAATTAAATACCCAAATGGCGTTGCTCCCTGCAGCGAGGATGTCCAGCTCATTTTAGCGATAGATATATTTTTTTTCTGCCGGTATTGCAATAACGCAACAACGGCGGCAAACGCGCACATGAACGGCAGCAAACACACACATGCAACAACCGCAGCAAACACTGAAATGCAATATTGCAATAAATACTGAAGAGCAGCGGCGCAGGGCCGACCCTGGAGTCGTTGCCCACCACGTTCTCAGGCTCACCATGGCCAGTTCGGCCTCCAGCTCCTTCATGCGGTTGTCTTTCAGGTCCAGCTGGGAGCGGAGAGCGCTGGCGTGGTCCGTCGCCTCCTTGGCTTGTCGCCGCAGCTCCCACTTCTCCCGCTCCAGGAGGTCCTTCTCCTTCGCCAGGGCTTTCACCGCGTCCTCGCTCTCCTGCCGGGACAGGGCGGCCCTCAGGAAGGGGAAACCCATCTGCCCATGGGTTTTCCACGTCCCCATGGGATTTCCATGTCCAGGAAGGGGAAACCCATGTGAAGGGAAAGACCCCTCTGCCATGAGCCCCTCGGAGGCCACCTGACTGCAAGTGGCACCTTTGGCTGTCACAAGAGCCAGGACAGGGCAGCCGTCAGGAAGGGGAAAACCATTTACCCATGGAATTTACATGTGCCCATGGGTTCTCCACGTCCAGATCTGGCAGCCCAATTTGAAGGGAAAGACCCCTCTGCCATGAGCCCCTCGGAGGCCACCTGACTGCAAGTGGCACCTTTAGGTGTCACAAGAGCCCTGTGCTGGCAGGGACCGTGGCAGGGAGATGCAGGACGTGGCCAGACCCCCGAAAAGGGATGCCCGCCGTGCACTTGCTTAAAATTGCATTGAGTTTCCCAGCTTTGTCTCACTGACACAATTTCAGAGAATCACAGCATGGCCTAGGTTGGAAGGGACCTTTCAGATCGTCGAGTCCAACCACCAACCTGACTCCGACAAAACCCATCACTAACCCATGTCCCTCAGCACCACGTCTGCCCGGCTTTTAAATCCCTCCAGGGATGGTGCCTCAACCACTTCCCTGGGCAGCCTGGTCCGATGCTTAATAACCCTTTTGGTGAAGAATTTTTTACTAATATCCATCCTAAACCTCCTCTGGCGCAACTTGAGGCTGTTTCCCCTTGTCCTATCGCCTGTTCCTTGGGAGAAGAGACTGACCCCCATGTCAGGTTTGGGTGGGAAGGGACCTTAAAGCCCACCCAGTGCCGCCCCCTGCCCTGGGCAGGGACACCTCCCACTAGACCAGGTTGCCCAAAGCCCCGTCCAACCTGGCCTTGATTCCTCTGGTACCTATTTACCCTCAATCTGCTGCAGTCCAGCCTTTGCCGGTCAGCCCGCTTGCCAGAGCTTTGGTGGGATTTTGCCCGATTGCAACCCGGGTTTGGCACTCACGCCGCTGCCAGCCCCTCCCAGCGCCACGAGCCCCCGGTGCTGGGCTCCCAGACTCACTTTCCTGTGCTGCTCGTAATTGCGGATGAAGTCGCGGAGCTGCTCCTCGCGGCTCTCCAGCGTGGCGTACAGCTGCTGCATCTGGCTCACCAGGTCCGTCTTCTCCGACTTCAAGCGCTTGCGGTCGGCTTTCATGGCTGGGGGAGAGAGAAGATGGCTCAAGCACGGTGGCACGGCAGCCCCCTTGCCTCCATCACTTTTATTTTTCAAGAAAAAAAGTACCAAAATTACCCCCCCAGGGGCTGGGCTGGGAGCAGACGCCCAATTCACCCCCATAGCTGCATCCCCGGAAACATCCAGCGCATCTCCAAATCCTCACCCCCGCCCTCCAACGGGGCGGCTCAGCCCCTGGAAAAGGAGATTCAGGAGCAAAACCGCTGCCGCGGCCTTGGGACGCGGCGCAGGAAAACCTGCTGCTCCCTTTCCAGGGTAAATAAACCACAACCGGTTTTATTTTTAGCAGCGGGGCCGGATTCCTGCAGCGCTCCCACGAGCCCGGGGCACCGCTCGCCCCAGCGTCCCCCCCCTTCCAGTTCAACGATGCTGCGCGGGGACGAGGGGACGGAGTGGGAGGGCTGGAGACACCACGGGATGCGAGACGAAACCATGACCTTCGCGCTTTCCCCCTCCCACACCCCAGCAAGGGATGCTGGCTGAGCACCAACGCAGGGACAGCTTGCTGGAAGTCTGGTAAAACCAGAGAGAATTACAGAAATCCCACCTGGGACAAGGCGCTTCAATAATTTCTGCACGTTAAAGTGCTTTGCCCGGCCTTGAATGTGGTCCTTGGCATTGCCACCGAAATGCTCTGCGGCTCCCTGCTCCAGATACACCCCTCCCCGCCAACATCATACCCGATTTAGGCATCAGGATACAAATATTGCTTTTTTTCATCATAGGAAGGACTTTGCATACTTTTCCGCCCTGAGGAAACGCTGCTCTCAAGGGTGCCCCTGGAACGCTCCTTGCGCTCGCTGCATCGCAAACCCTGAACGTCATTCCTCTATATGAATAAAAAAAACCCCAAAACAACCTCAAACCCACCAAAAAAATCCAAACCAAGCCACTAAAAGCCACTAGGAGATGACAGCGCCACCACGAGTGGGACTTGTCTCCACACACGCTCATGGGCCCAACCTAATTCTATTCAATTAGAGGATCCACAATGAGCGTTTCAGCCCACACGGCTTTTCCTAATAATCTAATGACGGGGTATCACCCAGCACCGCACACAACGTAACACCATAACACACAGAAACGGCCCCCTAAAGAGAAGCATTTGCTCTGCTCTACAGAACTCATCTCAACTACCTCCCACGGCCCAGCCGAGCTCGTCACAATGACTGGTTTGAGGAGAGAGTTCCTCGGGTAGGAACTTCTTTCTGTGCACAGGAATTACCCTACGTCTGTGCTGGGAAGAGGCAGAGTAAAACAAGTGGTTGGGATGGAGCCAGCAAGGAAGGGAGAGGGCTTGCAGGTCAGCGGAGAAAAAGGTTGGGNAGATGCTGGGAGGGCTGGAGCCCCTCTGCTGGGAGGACAGGCTGAGAGAGCTGGGGGGGTTCAGCCTGGAGAAGAGAAGGCTCCGGGGAGACCTTCCAGCCCCTTCCAGTCCCTAAAGGGGCTCCAGGAAAGCTGGGGAGGGACTCTGGATCAGGGAGGGGAGCCATGGGACGAGGGGGAACAGGTTTAAACTGAAAGAGAGGAGATTCTGAGTAGACAGCAGGAAGAAATTGTTTGCTGTGAGGGCGGTGAGCCCCTGGCCCAGGCTGCCCAGAGAAGCTGTGGCTGCCCCATCCCTGGAGGGGTTCAAGGCCAGGTTGGACGGGGCTTGGAGCAACCTGGGCTGGTGGGAGGTGTCCCTGCCCAGGGCAGGGGGTGGCACTGGATGAGCTTTAAGGTCCCTTCCAACCTAAACCATTCTGTGATTCTATGAAAAAAATCAGACTAAATAGATGGAGATGTTTGGGACTACAGAGATTTTTGTCAGTTAAACATCAGGAGAGAAAACTCTGCAGACTGACGACTCCACCGTTGAGCATCGGAGGTAAGCCAAAACCCAGAAAAACAACAAACCAGCGAAGAAATGCCACAAGAATTCATGTTGTCCCGTGGCAGGGAGTGCTTGTGATTTTTCCTTGCCCACGTTAATGAACATGACTCCTGCTGGGACAACTCAGCCCCTTCCAACACTGGGACTTTCCTTACTTTTTTTCCAGCTCGGGAAATTACTACAGAAACCCTCTAAAAATAAACCTTTCCAGGCAGGGTCGGTCTCAGCCCCATCCCCGTAGGATAATGCCCCACTGAAAACCCCTCTACTTTCAACCCCTTGAACACTTTGTGACACACACACACGTGTATATATATATGTGTGTGTGTGTGTGTGTATATATATATATATTTATTTTCCTCGAGGACACCGCGAGGCTGTTATGAAAGTTTAAAGTCGCATTTGCGCTCTCTGATGCTGGAGGCGGCAAAAGGCTCCTAATGAATTTAATTAAGTAGCGGGTCCCCTATAACATCCAACCTGCTTTAATTAGTGGCAGCATTCAGAATTCTTAAAGACTGGGGGAAAACACTTCATCGCTTGCCAGAACAAAATATAAAATGCTCAGAAGTATTATTAGGAGAAGAGTACACACCATCTCCCAAGGTCGAATCTTTACCAGTATTCACACCAACCAGTAACTGTGAGAAGACGATGGACTTGAGGTATTAAAAAAGCAGGTTTTTTTCTTATTAACCCAATAGCACAATTTACCATTTGTTTCAGTTCATATTTGAGACATTTGCTAAAATTAATGCACTTTTTTTGCCTCCTCTGTTACCACCGCTCTCTCGCCTCCGAAACCGATTAGCTCCTAAGCGTAAAGAAGATTTATCAGTCATTTGAGAACTTCATTCCAAACCCAATTAATAGGAAATTAACTGAAAGAGGCAGGAGAAAAATAAAAAGTTATGCAGAAGTGAGCAGTTCAGGGCTGCCAGCAATTCCTGGACTACGCGCCGCTTAATGCATCCTTAGCAAACAAACCTGGTTAATTACTCGGTCAGGGAAAACGAGCCATCGCGATCCACAGCGCCACGGCAGGGGCAGCCAAGGAGGAACATAGCGGGTTTTTTACTGGCCATCCGAGGAAGTGAAATGGTTTTTCTTTATTCTGATGATCCAGGACCAGGTTTCTGTATCCCAACTCTCCCAAAATATCCAAATAAACTCTCCTACAGCCCATCTGCACGGTGGACTCCGGCAAAACCTCCGACCTGTTCGTAAACCCAAGAGAGCAAGAGAAGCAAGAAATCCTAAACCCTTACCGTTAGCAGGAAGAATTTATCTCGCGCAGCTTATTTGCATTATTGATTTTGTTGAGAATATAAAATATTCTCACCGAAAAGCACAGGGCAGAAGCAGAGGGGGGACCCACCAGCCCCTCCTCGGACTCGGCACCGGCCAGCGACGGGAAGGACGGGTTGGGACCAGCGGTGTGACACTCCCCCCCATTTCTCACTGTCACCCCCCATGTCCCCACCCACACCATTAATCCTGCACGAGGTCAGCTTGCGCTCCCGTTACTTGAGCTTCCACCTCCTGCCACATGATCCGTCCCCAGGGCATCGCTCCTTTGGGAGAAGGATGACGGACGCAGAGCAGTAAGGGGACCCGTTCCGCGCTGGGCTCCTCTCAGCCAAAACTTATTAAAATCTTTCCCCAGTACCTTTGGTTTCCAGCTTTACCTAACGAGCTGACATCTAATCGCTCCAATGTACCAGCAGCATGGAAACCTCCCAGTGACGCCACCACCAAAGGGGCCACCACTCCATGGCCCCCATGTGGCCTCAGCATCTAGCAACTTCTGGATGAGAATTAGCTACCGCATGCTAAAACCAGGCATTTCCCCCTCTAAAATGGGGGCTGCTCTAAGTACCCCCCCCACTTCAAAAATAATAGTAACAAATTAAGGGAAAATGAGGTGGTGGCGGTCACGCCATCTAGCCCACGTTTGCTTGGAGGGCAAACAGATAATTAGTTTGACTACCTCGGTAATGGGATGTTAGATGAAAAACAGTTAATGTTTGGATCACAGAAACAGCAGCTCTGCCTGGCTTCCTGCTCCCGGGATGGAGCGGCAGAGCCCAAACACCAGCCAGGACACGGGCAGTAGACACAATCCACCTCCGACTCTCCCAAAAAGCAGCTCCCTACGACTCCCATCTGCTTGCGAGTACTTCTCTCAGCCCGTACAACATGATTTTTCACGCCAGGAACGGAATGAGTGTTGACTTCCTCACTTACTGAATAATACACTTATTTTCTAACACCGGGAAAGGCATCCTCGGGGGACACCGCTCAAGCCTTGATGATGCCCTGCGCAAGAGCAACGTGTAAATCCATCCTGTCCCATTAACATTCACTTAATTTCTCCCAATTCTCCTTCCCAACCATGAAATTCAATATTGTCACCATGACTAACCCATAAAATCGGTCAGCCCCGCGCAGGAACTGCCGCATCGCTCCTTGGTTTGTGATTAAATAGGCGCGCGCTCCCCGGGCGCAGCCGTGACCATCTGCAGAGAAGATCTCATCGTTGAGGACGTCAACATTACACAGCGTCGAGCAGAGCCGGCAGTCGCTCCTAGGCGTGCGGAGGTTCAGTGCAGGCAGAAAATTTGAGTGTAATGTCCAATTTCAGGAAATAATTAGAGGAGATATTTGCCTTGGGGGGATTTACCTGGAAACACCCTGCTCCGAGGCCAAGAGCTCTCTAAACCAGACGTCCAGCAGTCAATAAGGTGGTCAATGACTTCTGCAGTGATGTTTAAGGTGGATCTTCAAAGGAGCACAGTGGGTTTTCTGTACAGAGCACCCTGTCCCTTAGGTGGAGAGGGCTTCCTCAGCTGGGCCCATGGCTGGGACACCCATCCATTGGGATGCCCACCTTCTGGGATGTCCATCTGTTGGGACACCGATCCACCAGGACGCCCGTCCGTTGGGACGCCCACCTTCTAGGACATCCATCCATTGGGACGCCCACCTTCTAGGACGTCCATCCGTTGGGATGCCCACCTTCTAGGACGTCCATCCGTTGGGACGCCCATCTGCCCGTTTCTTTGCTACCCACCCCCTTGCTGCACCTCAGGGGTGCTGAGGGTTACTGCAGGAGGCTTGTCCCAGCCCAAGTGCCACCCCTGGGGGGTCATGGCTCCAAGCCATGAGTTTGGGATGGAGGAGACTGAGCTACAACCCATTTGCGGAGCAGACGTGAAGTCAGTTCACTCCTTCCCGAGCAGCAGGGAAAGCCAGCCCGAGGTCTCCAGTTTGGCACTCAAAGAGGAAACAGAAAGCAGGTTTGCTCTCTGCGTGATAATCCCGCAGGCAAGCTCCAGCAGATCGGATAAACCTTTCCAGAACCGAGAATTCCGCCATTAGCCCACACACTCATAGATGTCACCCAACCAAGAGGCTCCTCCATTCCCCCAGGCGCTTGAGCACAGCCCCTGCCCGCAGCAGGACCCGGCGGTAATAAAGCTGCCTGCAACTTCTCCTGACGGACAGTGCCGCATCAGAAATCCAGACCACGTCCATCCCTTTCCAGCCGGGGAAAAAAAAATAAAATATATATATATGTAACTGCGTTAACACTGTGAGCACGATCCCAAGGTCCCAGCAAAGGAGGAGAGGCCGACAGGATGTAGCACAATGGGATTTTATTTGGATGTTAATTGATTTTAAAAAAAAGCGCCAGAGATGGAATTAGCCCAGCAAAAGGAGCGACAAAGACTCATAAAGCACGTGCTGCCAGGGATACAGAAACTGCTCGAGCCACTCCCGCAGAGCATCCTGTGCCGCTCCAGATCCCTGCTCCCTCCCTGCGCAGCCAGGGCTCGTTAGCACGGCACGGGGAAGACGCGGCACGGGCTTATCGCCAGCTTCACCTCCTGCTAAATGCCGTCGGAAAGGGCTGGAAACGCATCGCTGAGGAGGGACGACGGACCCACCCTCCTCCATCCAGACCATCACAAACCGAACCCCGTGCTGCCCAGCAAAATGAAGGCTGTTAAAAACTGCTGGAGCTCCCAAACGCAAACCCCGGCAAACCCTCGGCGTTAAGGCCCGGCCAATCAACATCCATCTGAACCAGCTGCATCGCGCTTCCAGGCTCAGTGCCAGCAACAACGCCAGATTTCCCCATAATTTATCCACTAATGACGTGCCACAGGACCCACAGCAGGTCGCATGCTGGGCGCAGGGATGCTGCGGCCGACGCTGCCGGGCGCGGGGCATCCCTCCGCGAGGACCGTGGGGCTCGGCAGCGATGCCCTCTGCCAGGTGGGCTCGGGAGATGCTCCCTGGCTGCGGGACACAACCAACACCAAATCCCGAGCTACAGGAGAGCACATCCAGGCTTCCCCACGCTCCTCGCACCGCCTTACCCTGCAGCTCCTAAATACAGAGCCCTTATTTCCCCCAAATGCCTCCAGCAGCCGATACATTTCTCCTGGCAGAACCATTCACCAGGCGCAGGCGTTGACATTTTTCCTCCCCCTTTGGCTACGTTTCTCTACGGACAATTTTCCACAGAAATTAAAAAAAAGGATTAATTTTTTCCCCCCTCTTCCAGCTGCTGATCCCGTTTCCACATTACCCGTCTCCGTATCCGCCGCCGTGCTGAGCCTGCCCAGCCCCCGGGGCTGGATCCAGCACGGCGAGCTTTTCCAAATTACGCAAAAGCTTTCCAAATATTGCAGGGGAGGGCAGGAGCACCGATTTTAAAAGGCTTCTTACTATGGGGCCTTTCCAAGCGCAAGCTGAGATTCCCTTTTCCCAGCCATCACACCTGCAGAGGAATCCTGGAAAAGCAATCCCAGCGGCTCATATGGCAGCCACTAAAAGCCCAATAAAAAACCCCAACACCGTATTCCTTAAATACTCACAACGATTCTCAAGCCAAGCTCGTTTTTGCTCTGTACTATCCTCCACAGAAACGCGCATGACCTCACCGCAGCTTCTTAGATAATTTCTTATTCTGATTTTTCTTTGCAAATAGTCTTAAAAATAGTTCTGCTCCTCTGTATTCTGCATTTATCAGCACTTCCTCCTCCCTGTCCGCGCAGAGCAAATATACTCTAATTAAGGTTTTTCTTCTCCAATTACAGTTTTATAAACCCAGAGCATTTCCTGCTGCCGGAGGCTGCACCGGTGGCACGGTGGTGGCGGGGCGGGGGGGCGAAGATTTGGAAGATATTTTGGCAGTTAATAAATTATAGGGGATGCTTTTGCAAATCAAGAGAGTGCTAAAATTAAAAGCACGTGGACTGGAGTGGTTCTTTTTCCTCTTCTTTTTCCAAAATCCCCCACCCAAAATACAGCCTCAGCCCAATTCTCTGCCCCCGCCACCCTGAGCATCTCAGCATCCCGGATGGGGGGAGACGCGGTGGGCTGGGGGTCTTTCCCCCCCGCCGCCTCAGCCTCCGAGCCGGAGAACTTTCGACAGCCTCTCTCTTCGTAATCCGCAAACGCGAGATGACAAGTGGAAGCGACACGCGGTATGTTAGGGATTTGGGATGATCTTTAGAGCCACGGCGCCTGCCAGGGTTTGACGCGCCAGAGCTTTCCCCTGCTCGGGATCATCCCCCGGCTCCGGCGAACAAACCCTCCTGCCCAAATTTATTGCCAGATCAGTTTTTGGGGAGGAAAAAGCTGCAATATTGCATTTTTCCCTGCAAATCCCAGTCCCGGGAGGAAGAGCCTGGCTCCAACCACCGTGGGAAAAGTCCCAAATCACTGCAGGAAGAAAGAAGGAGACTCTGCACATCCCTGGGAGATCTAGCTTTCTGCGGCGCTCCCGGTAACTCCAGGCGGGATAAGGAAAACTGCACTCACCAGGAAATTCGCTGCCTGCCTCCTAAAAGAGTCCGAGGGGCTCGAATCCAACCCGCCCCCACCTCGGAAACCTTCCCAGCTGCGTTTCAGCTGCTCTCTCGGCTCTCTCCTCCAGCCAGCCGTGGAGAAATTAGCTTTGCGATGCCACAAACGCCTCCCACACCCCGTTTCCCACCCGGGTCCGTCCCGGCTCCGCACCGCTGGGACAGGATGAGGGGTTCCCGGGGAGCACCGTCCTGTGAGCAACCCCCCCCGCCACTACGCACACTGCGTACTCCGGATAAAAGGCCTGGCTTTTTCTCTCTTTTTTTCAAATTAAATTCTTGAAACTTTGGGGTCGCGGCGCACGAGAAGAGGGATGCGCAGCCCTTACCCTGCAGAGCCTCCTTGGCGCGGGCCAGCTCCTGCTCCTTCTGGGCTAGCTGCACCTTCAGCTCGGTGGCCGAGAGGACCTCGGGCGACTTGCTGCCGTGCGTCTCCTCCAGGTCCTTGGCCAGCATTTCCTTCATTTGCCGGAGCAGGTGAACCTCCTCCTGCAGCTGGGCCACCTCCTCCCGCAGCAGCGCTGGAGGAAGAGGAGACACAATGCGAGGAAGTCAGCGACGGCTCCCGGCACAGCCCCGAGACAAAGAAAATACCCTGGGGGAAACACTGACGGGGTGAGCCCCCCCCCC
>VWZL01001924.1:1158115-1199559 GCA_013396915.1 Stercorarius parasiticus | reverse complement strand
TCATCCGTATGTAAAAATGTGCTCCCGCTTCCAAAAATTGCTTTGCATCCTCAATGACAGGCAGGAGTGTGATGGGGTTGAAGGCAGGCAACTCGCCTCTGAATTTGGACGCTATCTTTACTAACCAGATGTTACTGCCTTTTTTAAAATTTTTTTCCAAGCTGCACTTTAGCTTCCAGAGAGTTTCAAATAAGCACTTCTAACGATTCCTCTTCATTAACCACCCCAGCAGTATAGGTATGCATAGCAGGGAACCCACTATAGGAAACATCTTTTTATGACACCTGCTGCCAGCCAGGCTGCTGCCCACTCAACCTGCCGCATTTATCAGTATGAAAAGTTAACCCAAACCCCATTTCTTTTCACCCCAAACCTGGGCACAGGCTTTGCGTGGAGGGGAGGTTGGGTAGAGGCCACCCACATCCCACTCACCTCCCCACCTGCACCTCCAGCAGCCCCAACGCTGCAAGGAACAAACATTTCATATATTATAGAATGCTTTGGGTTGGAAGGGACCTTAAAAGCCCACCCAGTGCCACCCCCTGCCCTGGGCAGGGACACCTCCCACCAGCCCAGGTTGCTCCAAGCCCCGTCCAACCGGGCCTTGAACCCCTCCAGGGATGGGGCAGCCACAGCTTCTCTGGGCAACCTGGGCCAGGGGCTCACCACCCTCACAGCAAACAATTTCTTCCTCACGTCTCATCTCAATCTCCCCTCTTTCAGTTTGAAGCCATTACCCCTCGTCCTATCGCTACCTGCCCTTGTAAAAAGTCCCTCCCCAGCTTTTTTGTAGGCCCCCTTCAGTTCCTGGAAGAGGCTCTAAGGTCTCCCTGGAGCCTTCTCTTCACCCACTACCATTTTTGGGGCCACACAGAACACTCAGATAAAACTTTGGGAGTGGATTTCATGCACTGATGGAGTTGGAAATGTGCATCACACGTCACTTTCTTTGCCACTGCTGAAGCTGGCAAAGCATCAACCCCACCTTAGTGCGCCCTTGATTGTGCCCAACGTCCCAATGGCCACTCAGCTGGGACCGTGAAGAGCAACAAGGTCTGTGCATGTGCATCAGTAAAGACTCAAAATGGCGCTCCAGCACAATTTTTTGGTTGCTCGCAGGAATTGCAGTAAACGGGGAATAAAGGCTGGCTGAAATGCTTGGCTTTGCAAGGCAGGTTCGGAAAGCCCCGGGGGGGGCTGCACGGATCAATGACCCCATGTGCCCGGACGTATCCTGTTCCCCTCCCATCCTCTGCGTGTATCACCAGAATATTTATAAATCAATTGAAAGCAATTAATCAGCTTGAGGAAGATAAGGGATAATGAAGAAAAGAGATGAGCTGGCGATGCACAAACAGAGCTCCTCCGGGGAGGAACCGCTGTGGTTGGAAGCCTCCTCTGCAAAGCCTATTAGCTCTACTTAAAAAAGAAATTTAAAAGAGGCAACCTGAATAATTAAAAGGAAGAGTTAATGGTTCATGCTAACAGCTTCTAAAAACTCGCGGCAGCCGTGTTTGTTAACCAACACTGCCCACCAACAAAAGGACCTGCAGAAAACCCATCGTCCCGTGCTGCAGAGGGATGCTCGGCCGCATCCCCTCGGCACGAGGCACCGACGGCGCTGGAGCCAGGGAGGCTCGTGAGCTGCACGGGACCGACGCTGCCGTCCTGCTGGGTTCATCTCAGCGACCAACCCCTTCGAGCTGAGCTATAAATAATTATGGAGAAACAACTTGAGGACTCGAGGGGAAGCCTCCAGGGATATACAAGCCTAATATTACCCACCCGATGTATCCCACGGTAGCCTTCCAATCGCCAGCCTGCTCCTTGGCAGCAAAGTCAGCACTAAATATACTGGCGTTTCACGTGCCAACTGAAAACTTAACCTCTGGGCAGAGCAGCCAGCAGTCACATTTTCTGTATGTCTTCCTTCGGATTTTTCCATCTTAATCCTTCCACCCCAAACCTTGGGAAGCGGAATGTCAGGACAAGATTTTTTTTTTTTTTATGCTGAGGGTGGTGAAAACACTGGCCCAGGTTGCCCGGAGAGGTGGTGGATGCACCATCCCTGGAAACGTTCCAGGGCAGGTTGGACGGGGCTCTGAGCAACCTGATCTAGTTGAAGATGTCCCTGCTCACGGCAGGGGGTTGGACTAGATGGGCTTTTAGGTCCCTTCCCACCCAAACCATTCTGTGATTCGACGCTCCTAAGACCAGCAGCACTTTCCTTGGCCATGTTCCTGCTGTTAGTTATGTATTTCCTACCCACAGAAGGTGCCAACACCAGCGCCGGCCTTCATCCAGTCTGCAGGACCAGCATCACCACGACGGTGCTACCAAGAACTGGTCGCTCCACCAAACTTACACCTCCGCGCTGGTCCAAGGGGGGGTTACAAGCTGTCACTTCGTTTTTGAGGAACAGCCAAAAATGCCACATCCCCCAGCTGTGAGCTGCATCCTATGGGAACACTCCCTGGGATGCCTACGAGAAGCTTTCCCAAATTTGTCACTTAAAATCCCCACCCTTCCTTCTCCGGTGCTTCAACATCCCACCCGAGAGCTGACACCCGGGTAGGCATCTTAATAAGAAAAGGCTCAGGAGGAGCCGCCAGTTCAGAGGATGAACAACCAGCATTTTAATACAATACTCGCCTTTTTTTCAAGTAACACTCGACAAAATTGCCAGGTCAGGGCTGAAGCCCACGTGGTTTTGGTGGAGGTGAAGGAGAAAAAGCATCTCCCTGTCTTAACTGGCCAACTTGCAAGGCAGCAATTTAACCTTCAAGGCAGAGCTCAAATTCATTTAGTAACAGCCCTTATCTACAGGCTGGGGGCAGAATAATTCTACCGAGAACAATATATAATAGATAAAAATAACTGCACTGCAGCAAGTAGACGGAGAGCGCGGCGCAGGGCAGTACCCAGCAGCTTTCTCCCTGCCAAAGCAGCCCATCAATTTAATGGCAAGTTACGGGCCGCAAGCGGGAAAAACTGCCCCCAATTCTGATGTTTAAGGGGCTAATGTCAATTTAAAAGCCTTTTGCTTGTCTTGATGGTTGTGAATTCGCAGGCTGAACCCATGTCACACGTAACTGGGATGCTCCCCAGCAGCCCCAGTGCATCCCTGCTCCCGCACCCGCCACCCATCGCTGTATAGTGACTCTGAGCGCCGTTTCCAGAAGCTTTTTTTTCCCTTTTTAACTTAAAAAAAAAAAAAAACAAACAAAAAAACCTGAAAGTCTTTCCAAGCACCTAAGAGAAACATCTTATTTATGTGCCACGTAGTGAACTTCCAAACTGTGTTTATTCAAACTTCCTTCACAGCAAAGTTTGTCTTTCCCTGCCAGGAGGTGTAGGACAAAAATCAAATGCCTGAAGGTTTTTCAACCATTGTTCCGCCAAAAACTTTACCGCCGCACGAAATATCACAGCACACCTGACTGCGATGAAGTAAATATACCCCTGCCCCACAAAAAGACCAAACTGACCCCAAATCCGTACCAACAGGCTGAAAATAGGGAACCCAACACCAACTGCTATCAAAAATATGCTTTTTTTTTTCCCCCGAAATCCCCGCAGTATTCCTCAGTGGGAGCGTTGCGATGGGCGGTGTAACACCGCACGCATACGCATGCGGAGAGGCAGAAAAAAGCCATTTAAAGCTTGGAGGGCTGCACGCGGTGCCTGCCTGGAATTAAATAACGCACTAAGTTGCAAAGTTAATAAAAGTGACAGCCTTTTATTAATCTTCGCTCGCCCCAGAGCCGGCAGGCAGCCGCTCTCCCAAAGTTACCAGCGCTTTGCACCACGGCGAACCCAAGGCTGGGGAAATAAAATATATATATAAAAAATTTAAAACAAAACGAAAAGAAACCAACCCAAAAGGAGCTGGAAAAGCCACAACAGATGCACGCCAAAGTCAGCATCGGGTTGGGATACGGGGAATAAGCTCGACACGGATATCGCTGGGGAGAGCGCTCTTGTTAGGGTGGAAGATTGCGTCCCGGAGAAGGCGGGTGTGGGAGGAAGCACAGCAACCCAGCGACGCAGAGGGGGGAAAAAAACCCTCCTATTTTTTATTTCCAACCAGCTGAAGCAAAATAGTGACGCTTTCTGGAGGAAGCCACGCTCTGGAATGTTTTATCTGGACATGTGGAGGGACGTCAAGCGTTGTAATTCCTCCAGCAACGCAGCGCCAGGTGAGCACTGAGCGGCCGGGGACAATTCCAGGAAAACGCGGCATTTGCACCCACTCCTGATGGCCCCAAGCACTGCACCGCGGCTGGAAAAAGGCAGCTGAAGGATCAATTTGATTTTTTTAAATTGCATTAAATGCCTTTCAAAGCTCCCCCCTCCCAAACTTCACTTCCTTAACTCAAATGGACTCCGGAAAATCTCAGCTTTCAGCTTATGAATAAAAGTTCACAACGGCTCCCCCATATAGAAAAGACTTCCGCATTTTCCCCCCAGCGTGCACCGCACGGGCACAGAAAGCGAAGCAAATATAGAGGAACCCTTATCCCTTCCACATCTACTTTATAACCTGAACCATGACTTTCAAACAGAGTTAGAAAATGAAAATAGTAATAAATGATCCCAGGAGACAGGTACCCAAGAAGCAGCAGTCTTAGCTCAAAACTAAATGGGATCAAGAAGCATAATTCAAAGACGGGTTTTCAATGCATTACTTGAGCAAGGCAAAAAAAGATGTCGCTTTCCTGCTATTTACTGGCAGAAACGCTTCGAGGTCTTGCACCTTTTCTCCACTGCCCTCCCAGGACCTTCTCCCAAGCTGCGCCCGGCACTGGGCACTGCCCCAGCAAAAATATTGTTGTACTGAAAAAAAAAAACCAAAACAACAGGCCAATAACGACAAAAACATCCCCAGCAACTTGGGGATTTGGAGGGGGAAAAAATAAGCCGAGGAGGAGCAAATGCGACGCATTTAACTCGGCGCAAGCGACAGCGCGTGGGAAAAGGAGGATGCCCATCTCCATCTGCAAGATGCAGCGGGCACGGGGTGTTTGCAAGGGGACAATGAAATAAGGAGATATATTCCAGGGACAGGGCCAACAGCCGGGGTGACGGGCACAACAGCATCAACGAGCGGGGATGGAGCCGGGTTAGACCCAGGGATTCGGTCGCTGCGCCCTAAAACCCCCATCAGGGCAAATGAGAGTTTTTCGGAGCCGTCCCCTGGAGCCAGAGACACGCTCAACAGCGACGACTCCAGGATTAGGTTTCAAAGGGGAAAAATTAAAGAAATAACTTGTCACTCACCTACCGGACACCCAACGCCCCCCGCAGAGCGCACCCAGAAGGACTCAAAGTTGTTGAAAGCTATTTTTTTTTTTTCTTTTTCTTTTTCCTTTGGTAAGACGGGGAGGGTTTTGACTAGTTCGGCCGTTTTGTGCCTTGTGCGTGCTGGGACAGGATGGTGGCCAAGGCCTCTCTGCCGGCGGCCGCTGGCGAGACCAGAAAAAACCCAAAAATCTCTAAAAATCAGGCTGGGCAAAAGGGTCTCCACCTGAGAGCTCAACAGTTCTAAATATACAATTCTCAGGCAGTGCTTTAAATACCCAGTTAAGAGGCATGAGGAGAGGCAGAGCACGGCCCCAACCTTCCCCAAGTCGAGCCGCGTTTGGTAACGGCTCTTTTTCCCCCCAGTTTTCCCCCATCCACGCTGCAGAACGGCTAAAAACAAAAATAAAAAAAAATAAAAATCCCTTTGTTTTTCTGAGCCAGGTTCACCCTCGCACCGCAGTCCCCGCCGGATTACAAATATTTGATGCAATCGGAAAGAAAACAAAACCGTCCCGAAATGACAACTGAGAGGGAAACAATCTGGGAAGTTTTAACCTTCAAAATCTGTCTCTTAATTCTGGTTGCGATTTCTGCAGGCGAGGGAGGAGGAAAAAAAAAAAACAAACCAAAACACCAAACACAACCCAAGCGGTGGCTGCCGCTGCGTTACAAAGGCAACTTTAGAGGGGATTTTAAAATAACACGACTACGCTATAATTAGTGCTATTAAAATTCAAAGTGCAAAGACAACCGATAATCCCAGCCGGTTCCTGGGACAAGAATCAAACGGTGCAACGCACAGCTATTCGGTGCTGCTCGCTCCTATCGATTTCCTTTTATTAGACGGAAAAAAAAAAAAGCGAACAGTCAACAAGGAAACCCAAACCTCTTCAGTAACCCAGCCTGCCCCTCGCATTCAATACCAGCAGCTCAGCAAGCGAAAAGAAAACCGATAGCAAACTCTGCACCGAGTTTCCAAAGTTAAGAAAAAACAAGCCAAAAAAAAAAAAAAAAAAAAAAAATTTGGGAAAAAAAAAAAAAATCATCCCCCGGGTTGCTGAACCTGCCCAGGCACAAATACACCTGCAGGTCCTGGAGCCAAGCGGGGACCAGGCTCATCCCAGGGGCTGGGGATGCAGATGAAGAACAGCCCTGGAGCATCCGCAGCCAGATATGGCCTATAAATGCCGGAATATTCCCCTCTAAAAATCCCAGACCTGCAGCATTGCCCCAAGAGCAGAAGCTTTGGACACCTGAAGTCCCAAATTCGCACACTTTTATATGCCTCCAAGTTGCTGCACCCATAGGTTGGTCTCCATGTGTGGAGGAGCCACCAAGGGATGATCATTTAAGAGGAAACAAGCAGAAACAAAGTCAGTTGTATTTATACACACACCCACACTCCATTTTATTTATTTATTTTAAAAACACCTGCTCAAATACAAACTTCATTTTCTACCAATTAATCCTATAGCCAGCGATTTTACCTTCTTCTTCAGCCACTTGCCAAATCCTCCCGGAAAGATTGCTGGGGATTATATTGTTTAGTGAGCCAGTTATAATCCCTCCCGATAAGAGGGGCTGATCCGGGCTCAGAGGCATTTTCTTGACGCTATTTGCAAATAAAAATTAAAACGGAGATAGCGGCAGGTTTGCTCAGCCTCCTGCCTTATCGCCAAAGCGTGGCAGAGAGAGATTATTTGATCCGACTTCAGCTGGGGGAAGGAAACCAAGGCTCTAGAGGAATTCGGCGAAGGTGGTTTTTCCCAGCATTGGCCAACCCTAAGCGCTCCGGAAAAAAAAAAAATCAAAATACAGCGATAGACATGCACGGCGGGACCTGCACGCTGGGAGTTTTGGGAACAGGCACCTGGAAATTGGATGTCCTGCGACTACGGTTTCTTTTATGGGGAAAAGCACCTCTCAGCCGTACCCGACCAGCCCACCTCCAAAGTTAAAATGTTATAAATTCCCTTCTTTATTGCAAATAACAGCAGGCTGGCCAGAAAGCGGACGGTCCTCGCTCCCCAGGGTGGAGGCAGCAGTGCCCAGGAGGGCTGGAAATGCAGGCTGCCCTCCGAGAAATCCCCGGAGAGCCAAATCCAGCTTCGTGGCATCGCGAGCAGCATCTCCAGAGAGAACCCGAGTCCAAAAGAAACTTCCCCCGTCTTGGCAGCTACAAATAGGGGAGGGCTGGGCGTTATCTGCGATGCTTCCCTCGGTTATTTCAGTGAAGTCACCCTCGGGAATTGCAACCGTGACTTATTCTGCTGCTGGAAAGTGATCTGCAATTGATTAAAGATTTTTTTTTGTTTTTATTTTTAATTATTTTTGTCTTTTTGGATCGAGGGTCACAAATACAGCTACCTGGGGCAATTCGTTTCCTTAAGCCTGGCTGTGGAAGGGCCAGCACCACAAAAAGCATTCCTCAACTTTAAGAGAGACGAAGACCGGGAGCAGGAGAACGCGGTTTATCCCAAAGCCAGCTTTTCCCTGGAAATTACGTCCATTTAGGAGTCGGTTCCTTTCCGCCCTCCTTAGAGGCCGGCATTACTTGGGCCCTATCAATACCACCAGGTCCCAGATACACCTTCAAGGGAATTTGGAAGCCTCCAGTATCCCGTAACAGCAACAGGAGCAGATTTACACGCAGGAGTCTCTCTCCAAATACCCGGAGGAATTGTATTTCGGTGGGGAAAATGCGAGCCCTTGGGGGAATATCCCTATTTTAAGGATTGCCATGACTCAAGGACCAGCCAACCAGCACCTGCTCCAGCCACTTCTCATGTCTCTGCTCCGCCATCGCAGCAGGGAAAGGAAAGAAAAACAGATCAAGAGAGCCACGCGGGGAAAATAATGAGTTTTGATTGTGTCGACAGCACAAGGTACGACTACAGACCGAACGGGGGGGGCAGAGAAACCCATAGGCAATACGAGGGGGGCATAATGCTCAGGATGCGATTGCACGGGTTCCCGCGGGGATGCCGCGCATGGACCACGCTGATGCCGTGCGTGCAGCCCCGCATCGCTCCAAGGGATGGATCGGGGCATCACCCCTCGCCCGGCTGGACACCCCTGGGACCACTGCAGCCCCCTACTAGCCAAAGGAGGGGTTTTCCTTGCCCTTCCACCGGCTTCACCTCCGCTCAGCTCCTGTTGGAGCTCACTGGTTTATACCCATGGGAATGAAAAGGGCACCCGCTAAACAAAGCGCTGGGGGGAGATGCTGCTACACACCCCCCAGGAGGAAAGCATCACAGCCTGGGCTACAGCCCCACCAGGTCACCAGCTCTGGGCTCGTCACCTCTTATTTATCCTACGTCCCTACTCACCCGCGACAGGATGGCTTTTTGGGGCTGCCACCCTGCCGCCGTACAACCATTAAACGTAAGGTCAGCAGCAAACAACCCGAAATCCAGCCCCTGCCCTGCAAAACCAGGAAACCACCTTCAAAAAAAAAAAATATAAATCACAAGAGTAAAAATGCACACGCTGAGATTCTTTTACCCGCTACCTGCTTTTGAGCACACTGGATTTTTGAGGAAAGATACAGGGAAAACACAGAGGAACCGCAAACCTGTTGCAAACGGTGAAGCCGTTTCATTCCCGGGCATGAAACACAGGAGGTGCTTTCAGAGAGAAAACAGCTTTTCAGCAGGGACTGCAGCCACATTTTTCAAGAATATTATCCTAACACAAACACAACCCTCTGATTTGGTTTTTTTTTTTGGTAAAAAAAAAAAAAAAAGCGAAGTATGGACTGACGCCATGGCCCTGAACATTCCCAACAGCCTCAGTGAACGGCAGGGTAGGTTGGCAGGCAAACGCGAATGAAAAGCCTAATTTTTAGCTATCCAAGGTGGGTGTTTTTTTTTTTTTTTTGGAAACAAATAACAGCGCCTGCTCTGAAGCGGCAACGGTGGGCCACAAAGATAATGCAGGTGCTGAGCCCCGGGTACCCGGCAGCATCCCCTCGGCGCAGGTATCGCTCCCGGCCAGCACGGGATGCAGGACCAGGGGTGACGGAGCAGCAAACCCCGCGAGGGACAGTGGTGCGGCCGAGATGGATGGCTCTGCCGTGCCTGCCAAAATATTTTACAAAGCAGCTGTGCATTAACAAAACCACAGAGAATCACCCCCGGCTTCCAGCCTGAATCCCAACCATTCACATACGGCATGTCGCTGGCTGTGTAATGGCCACAAAGCCTATTATCTTCCACACCAGTTGTCGAAGTGTCATTAGGACAACTCAAATGAGAGGCTAAATTCTCCTAAACACACCGTTTTGATAATTACAGCCCTTTTATACTCAGTGCTATACAGCAAGGGAGGGAGAGGGGAGGCTGTGAGGCTGACAAAGGGGATGCTCAGCCCCCCCCAAGGGCTGCAAATTGATTGTTTCTCCTCCCCATCTTCTGCAGAACAATTACTTCTTGCTCCTTGAGTGGAGCTTTACTCCATTTGGGGAGAAATGGAGACCACTGGTATGATGGAGATACGCACCTCCGCCACGCCGGGGGGAACGTCATAAGGGGGAATGTCATAAGGGGGCATAAACCACGTGTAATATCGACTCCGTTGTGCAGGATTTTACAGTCCATTCAGGATGCCAGTCGCTGCCCCCAGCCCACACGGGCGTGTTTCCACCGGTCCCCGTGTGTCCTGCGATGCCCCACGGAGACTGTGCTTCCCAGGCCCTCATCCTCTTCTGGAGGGGTTCCCAAGAATCATTCAAAGCAGTCTAATGTGCTCTGTCATACATGGAAGCCTTTGGAATTTAGAATGAGAGAGTCACAGAATGGTTTGGGTTGGAAGGGACCTTAAAAGCCCACCCAGTGCCACCCCCTGCCCTGGGCAGGGACACCTCCCACCAGCCCAGGTTGCTCCAAGCCCCGTCCAACCTGGCCTTGAACCCCTCCAGGGATGGGGCAGCCACAGCTTCTCTGGGCAACCTGGGCCAGGGGCTCACCACCCTCACAGCAAACAATTTCTTCCTCACATCTCATCTCAATCTCCCCTCTTCCAGTTTGAAGCCATTACCCCTCGTCCTATCGCTACCTGCCTTTGTAAAAAGTCCCTCCCCAGCTTTCTTGTAGGCCCCCTTCAGATACTGAAAGGCCGCTATAAGGTCTCCCTAGGCCCTTCTTGTTTAATTTAAATTGTTTATTTTAAAACATGCTTTTGATTTCAAATTATCACCCAAAACAAGGGCAGGGGAAGCAAGCATACTCCAAAAAAATACAATATTTACAAGAGATAATTCCACACATGAATATTCTCAATCATCTCCCGGTCCCTCAGCTCTCCCTCTTATCTATCCCCAAAGCTGCCAACAGTAACTTCAAAGCCAACCCCTGTTTCTGACTGGAAGCCCATGGACTGGTTCCCAGTGGATTCAGGGAGCTGCTGGAGGTGGTTCGCCGCAGGGCAGCCGGGATGCTTGGCCCCAGCCGACACGTCCCAGGGCTGGGCAAGACCCCTCTCCGCTCACGGATCACCAACTCCAAAACGCCCACTACACCTCACCGCATACATAAAAGCATATATTGCCTTGATTGCACCGGCCACAGAAAACGCCGAGGACCAAAACCCGCCCTTGGCAAGGCAGCATCACTCCTGCCGGGCAGGACCAACGCAAGGAGGAGGAACTTTGTGACCCTCAGCACAAGACGACGTTCACCAGCCCAGAAACACCAAGCCCAAGGACGTGGTGGGGAGCTGGGGAACGTGCCCTCTGCTAGGATTAAGCTCCAAAAATCACCTTTCATCTGGTCGGGGCACTACAGACGCAAGCACAGACCTAATTTCTATCCACGCAGCAGACCCCGGGCATTTATCCCCGGGAGTATTTATGCCCAAAAACCTGCTGAGGGATCTCACCATGAACCAACGTCACTGAGGGCTTGGTGGGCTCGGACCCTCCTTCAGCACAGAAGCGCTCACAGCCCTCCAAAAAAAAAAAAAAAGCACCAAAATTCAGACCAAGAAGCGGCGTTTCAGAAACGCTTTTCAGCTCAAACATCTCACACCAAAGAGAGGAATTTCCCTCCCAGTGAATAGCGGTTTATACATTCTTTGGCAACTGCACTACCATTAGCAAACACAATCTGTATTTCTGCCTCGCTCATTTGTTTGCCAAGCGCATTTGAAAGGAATATTTTATCCGCCGCCAGATAAAGCCCGGAGGCTTCGCCGCCTGACGTAAGCCACCGAGGCCAAGAGTTTCGCTGCAGGTAAGAGGCTCGTCGGCGAAAGGGCACCTCCAGAAACCCCCACCTGAATAAATCCCAGCTACAAAAGGGTGTCTGACCAGTTTAACACAAGGATGGAGGGGTCGAGGAGGTGTCACCCCAGCCACCACCTCTGCCGACAGCATTCCAGGGATGAGCTGGGATAAAACACGGGGCAGAGGGGGAAAGGGAGAAACTTGAGCGGGTTCTGCCTTTCTATAGGTTTGGGCTGAGCTCAACTCTGCATCCTGGAAGCGACAATACCGGGTTTAAACCAAGCCATTTTCAACTTCTGGCTCAGTTTATTTTCCTCGGAAATCACTTAAATGTCAAAATTCCCTTAAAATGCTGAAAAAGGGCATTTGTGGTTCCGCAAGTATTTTTTTTTTTTTTCCCTCCCTTTCCCCTGGGTGATCTGCGTATCAAATTCCCTTTGTTTATGAAAAAGGAGATGGAGGAAAGGGCTTGTTTGACTTCTTTTTTTTCCCCGCTCTGACCCAGCAAGCTCCCGCAGGCCAGCGCGGCCGCTCCAGCGCGGCGGAAGCGATGCTCCCAGCCCCGGGGCACGGCAGCTCCCGCCGCAGCCCGCCTGGGAACGGCAGCATCGCTGCAGCACCTGCGGAAGAACCTGGCTCATCCTCCCCTCGCCAAACAAATCCAGACGTACCCCCGACCTGGCAAGCCGAGGTTCCTCTGGATGCACGTGGGAAGGGAGCTGCTAGGAAAGGAGCAAGCCAACACGCAAAGCGCCGTCACCCGGCCCCAGCACGCTTAAAAAGCCTTTTTTTCTTTTTTTTGGTAGACGTTTTACTTAATGTTTTTTTTTTTTCCCCCATAGATATTTCATTTGTTTCTTTTTTTTTCTTGCATCCTGGCTGTATCCTGCTCCGACAGCCGGGATAACACACGCTCCCACGCAAAACTCCTCCAAACCCGCACCAGGGACTATTGCTCCGGTGGCTGCAGGGAGTCCCAGCAAGGGAAAAACCACCCCCAGGTGATGCTCATCCCCAACCCGAGCTCTTCCATCCCCCTTTTTTGGAAGAAACCCCCAGCAACTCCATACTCAGAGCTGGGGGAGGGGGCAGGCAGGAACCACCAACCCGCAGTTGGGAAGCTCCACAATCCCACCGGCAATTCCCGCAGCCATCCGGTCCCACCTTTCATTTCCAGCTCAACCTTTACCCTCTTTTACTTCGCTTCCAAGTTCAGTTGAAGACATTACCCTAATTACAATTATCTCTGGCATCGGCTCTGACGACCCGGAGCGCTTCGCTCTCCCCACATTCCGGCGATCCTCTTTTTACAACTTGTCCCAAGAGTTCCTGCTCGCTCGGGGTTTGGGTTTTTTCCAACAGCTCCGCTCCGACCACGAGGCAGGGAAAGGGAGATGCTGCAGGGGACTGAGAATTAACGGGAAAAAAACTGTGCCAAGGGTGGCAAGAGGGGGAAAAAACCCATCATTTTAGATTAAAGAGTGCGTCCGCCCTCCTGGATGCTGTTTTGAGTTAAGGATGGGGTGATTTGGGAAAAGGCTCACAGACGTGGAGCTCGGCTTTATTCCTTGCTGGTAGCCGGGGGCTAAACTGGGGAGCGAGGAGGATTCGCCCCCTTTGCCCCCCCGCAAGCCACGCACCCGGGGACGTGTGAAGGGCTGGGATCCCTCACTTCAGGGGACATTTCCAGCAGCTAGTTAAGAGCTTAGCGGGATTTTCAGGAGCACCTAAGCTGGTTAGGTGCCTAAATCCCACTGAAAGTCCCCTTTGAATACTGCTCCCTTCCTAAATCCCAGCCGCTGCCTATTAGTGCTCATTAGACAATTAAATACCTCCAGCCACACGCCCTAATCCCACGGTTGGGAAGCTGCTGGCCACCACGAGCCGCAGCTGCCAGCTCTGCCATACGGGGGGCAGGGGACCCCCAATTTTTGGGGAACGGCACCCACTTCAGCCCCTTCCCACCCCTGCCCACCCGGGGGAACGCGGAGCAGTAAAGGATGTTTGCATTTCTCTCTCTCTCTTTTTTTTTTTAATATTTTTCCACCCTTCTTGCTCTATCACTGTGAGCATCGCGATGAAGAGGAGATCGCTATCTACAAAGTCTCTTTGAAACGGGCGTACAACAAAAATGGAATTTCCTCCCACTTCGCTCCCAGCGTGGGATAAACCTTGAAAGCAAGGGGTGACCCGAGAGGGAGATGCGTTAGAGCCGGCCACGCTCCGGGCGCAGGGACACCATGGCTCCAGCTGCAGGTACTGCAAATCTGACCCCGGGTACCGCACATCCCTCCCATAAAATACACCATCGCTCCAAATCGGGGGGATTTTTACCTTTCTGAGGCTGCAAGGACCGGGGAAGCAGCCGCAAGGTGTGCTTTTGGGGGTGCAGACCTTCCCAGCTCTCTTCCTCCCACCCTCAAGCCAATTTAATTCTCCTACGAACCTCTCCAACAACACAGAGAAAGAACATATCCGAGCACGTTTGGCTTGTATCATGTTAAATGCACTTTAATTAGCGATAATTTCTGCGTGCCTGCGTTACCCAGGTGAAAGCGAAACATATACGCTCCTCTGCTCGGCAGCTTAACGTTCCTCGGCCAGTCGGTATTAAAACCAAGGGGCTGCAACAACGGGAATAAAAAAAAAATAAACAAAAAAAATAAATCAACTTTTAAAGGGCAGCTCTTCCCAAAGCCTCGCGAGGTGTTTAAAGTTAGTTACGACCCAGGAACGGGCGGCAAACTCCCATTTTAATAACTGTAAGGGATATAGAGAGATTCCCCCCCCTTCCCCTGCTGAATGGAGGAGGGACGTGTGGCATTAACGGGGCACCTGGAGGGGGGTGTGTGTGTACAAATTCCCTTTTCATTGTACATACAGCCACAGCAGACACTCGATGCCCAGGGGGGATGCACCAGCTCCCAGTAATGACCATCCAGCTATAATATTTTGATCGATAAGCTTATTCACATCCGCGGGCAGGCAACGGCGCCTGCTCTTTGCCACTCCATCCCCCTGACTGGGGAACGGCAACACGATAAACCCGGGAGGGACCGAGCCCCCCCCAACCCCCCAGCAAATAAACACCGACACGGCCCGTTTGTGAATTATTCGCCGGGTGAGGAATTATCGACCCCGGCTATAAACGGATGAGCAGCCAGAGCCAGCGTGGAAACCTGAATGGGGTCGCGATTAATTCACACACACAAAAAAAGAGCTAAATTCATGGGATAATTTTATTTCCTGTGATTAACTTGGCCGGCTCTAATTACACCGTAAAACAGATTGATGCTCTGCGTCTTTCCGAGGTCTCTGCCTTCTCCTCCCAAGCTGGCTCCCACCAGCATCAGGGCTTCGGCAAGGGGTTGGGGCAGGCAAGATTAGGGGGTTTGGAGGGTTTGGATGAGCGGGAATGGTTTTAAACTGCAAGAGGGGAGATTGAGATGAGATGTGAGGAAGAAATTGTTTGCTGTGAGGGCGGTGAGCCCCTGGCCCAGGTTGCCCAGAGAAGCTGTGGCTGCCCCATCCCTGGAGGGGTTCAAGGCCAGCTTGGACGGGGCTTGGAGCAGCCTGGGCTGGTAGGAGGTGTCCCTGGCCAGGGTGGAACTGGATGGGCTTCAAGGTCCCCTCCACCGCAAACCATTTGATGATTTTATGATTCTGCAGCAGGACAAGCCACGGGACCATTCGGCAAGCAAAAAGCATGAGACGAAACCACGAAGCTGCAGCAGCTCCTCCCGCACCAAGCCCTGGGGACAAATTTTAAGCAGCATTTTGCACAGGTAGTCACCACCACATCTCAGGATCCACCTAACATCACGTGGATCCCCAAGTTTTCCAGCCCCCCGGCGTGCTCGGTGTCGGGGCCGCCTTCGCAGGACCCCACCTGGCAGCCGCCGTGGCGCAGGCAGGTGGGGACGGCAGCCAGGGCCTCATACTTCAAATACTCCTCGGGGAGCGCCAGCAAGAAAAGCACAAATCTTTCCTTTGAGCCGCATGTGAAAGGCGCTCTTTGTGCTCAGCAGCATCGTGTGCGTTTTGAAGCCGGGCTGGAAACCTGAATCCAATCTGATGGGCGCCTTCATTTTACGTATTTTTTTTTTTTAAAAACAAGCCCAACAACTCTATATAAACAAATTCTGCTGAAGCTCTTGTTTTTCCCTCACCTGCCTGATTGTTTCTTCCCCTCCTTTGGGGGAAGTTCTTCCCCCCCTTCGCCATATCAAAATAAACAAACACCATCTATTGATTCGGGCTGTTCTCACAAGATTTGTGGCAGAAAGCTGATGTCCGCTGAGTTATTGCAGGGTGATAACTGCGTGCCGACTGCTTGGGAATGCTTCCTTGGAACAACAACAACAACAACAACAAAAAAGAAATAGAAAAGCGGCTATATCATAGTGAAGGAGAACACGCTTTGCATTCTCAGACTGGAAGGAAATCTGAAGTATGATTTTTTTAATAATTCATTTTGACAAATCTCCATCTTTTTTTAAAAAAAAAAAAAAAGTCAGGATACACTAGCAAAACCAATACAAGAAATACGGAGGTTTGCTTTTATTTTGGCTTCCAGAAAGCAGTGGCGCTCACAGACTCCGCATCCCCTTGGATCACCCAACCATTTTCCCCCAAAAATACATTTTGCTTTTGCATCTACATGACGGCACCAAATTAAAGGCTTCATTCTCCCCGGTACCCTCTGCAACCCACAAAACTTCAAATTAACCTTTTGCTTTCAGAGTAATTAATGCTGCAACAACACTAATGACCTGGTTCAACCCCAATACACCAGAGAACTGCCACAGCCTGGACTGGGATGCCCCTGCAGAAAGGGCTGTCCGAACTGGAGGGAGAATTATAATCTTCTTAAAGAATGCCGTTTAGCTCTGTAATTGCCTTACATTGTAAAAACCTGCAGAAAGAAACTCACTCTGCAGCACGTCGGATACATTCTGGTCCTTGGCCAAGCTCTGCACCAGTCCAACGGACCCCCTTGGCTTTATTCCCCCTTAAGTTTTGCTTTTTTGGAGTTTTCTATACGGTTATCACAACAGGATTCAGCACGTTCCACAAACAGGGACTGAAAGCACCAGTGAAAGGACAAGAGACCGCAATTCAGAAGTCCTCTAGACCAAAATTCACATGAAATTGCACAAAAGGAATCTGGATTAAATCAACCGCCATAGTTTAAATTGAGTTACCTTCACCCCAAAACCAGAAGCCAGCCCAAACTAGGGCCAGTCTCAGATCTCTGAGGTTCACTCAACACCACATACCTCATCCCCATAACCCAGGCTGATGCTCCTGCTCCACAGGGTCGCCACCTCTGCGTTTCATTTACCTTCACTGGCAACTCTGTTAAAAATCTGATATGCCTCACTCATAAAAGGACCAGATTTTGTCACCAGCCTACCTTGAGTTGACCTCTGGCTACCAATAACGGAGCACTTCTGCGTGGCAACCAGCCCAGGGAGGTAAGGAGCGCTCAACTGGCTCTGCTCACCCCACAGCCTCGATAGCTGCGGGCAGCACCCTCTGCCACCCAGGTATTCCAAGACCCATCTTCCCTTCAGATGTTCCCACTTTCCCCATTACCCACTAACGAACAAAGACCCAAGGGACGGCATTCAAGCTAGGTGCTGGAAACCAGGAGCATCATCCAAACCCAACTGGGGTAGATATCCTCCACCAGCCATGCAAAACCAGCCCACGGTTGGTTTATAAAGAAATTCTCTTTATTCACAAAGCCCTGAAGTTCACCTGTGCAAAACTGCTGCTCAAAAATACCCCTGGGATTTGCCCAAACGACCTAGGACTGCTGGTGGGGCATGACCACCCCAGGTGGTTCTCCTCCAGGAGAACTTCTTGCCTGCAGCGGCGTTGCCTGAGGCTGGAAACAAGCTCCCTGCTGTCTGTCAGGCTGCTTGCTTTTTTCTATTTTAAGGCTCATGATCACTGCTTTAAAGAGGGAATTAAACTGATGGATCGTGGATGATGCAAAACCTCCATGTCCTAGAAAGCTGCACAAATAAACGCTATCAGAGTAACTAAAAGGGGAGACGAGCTAATTTTGACACTAAGTGGTACTGAGACGGTCTGAATTCTCTCCATCTTCCCTAAATTGCACATATTGCTGCTGTGCAGTCCTGGTATCGCCCACGTACAAAACCACCTGCAAATCACTCGCCCTGCAGGAAAGGTATTGATCAGAGCAACTTCAGCACAAAGAATTCGCCTTGCATTTCCACCGAGGAGAGCTTCATCAGACCAAGCGATGGCCACCCACCTCCCGCTACCGCTGTCAGCCTCTGACCAGGAGGACCGAGACCAGAAGCAACCTCAGATCCCAAAAAAGAGGGGATTTTTTTTGGCAGAAATGCAAAATTAGCACTAATCACATTGTTAGGGTATCACCTCACACTTGCTGCTCACAAATTAGGCCAGTTGTGCATCTGCAGTTGCTCATTTAGCCGCTAAGCTGCTTTAGCAATTACAGATAATTAAAACATCGCCCTGCAGTCATTCCGATTCACATCATTCCCCATAAGAAGAGCATCATCGGGTCTGATTTCTGGTGTGCCCATCTCCCACTGCTCCTCTGGACCTCAGCTGGAAGATGAAGGAAGGGGAAAACCTTCAACGGGTGTAAATCAACGCATTTACATCTACTCTCTGTGGCAGTGCAATGATTTACACCAACGGGAGAGGTGGCTGGTGTTGGAACACAAGGAGAATAAAATTTAAAAAAAAAGCCAAAAAGAAGAGAATAGACTATTTCCAGTTGGAAGGGATCTACAACAACCATCTACTCCAACTGCCTAGGAGTTGGAGCAAGGAGGCCCGAGACAGCGCCTTCTGCTCTGTGCAGCGGTGCTATTTTTGATTTGCAGCTCAAAAATATCATGCTAGATAACCCTTGTCAGATGGAAGAATGGACTCTGAAGTCTAAGGAATACAAGTAAGTTCAAGAAGCTGCCACGGGAGCACAGCGCCAAAGCCACCACGAGCCCCAGAGAAGACCCGGACCTTTGCTAACCACCACAGCAGACAAGGGGATTAACAACTGCCCGTGGGGGAGGCCGGTTCTGCGCCCAGCTGCCCGCAAGGGCTGTCTGAGCTTTGTTCCACCCCCACCAATACACCAAATCCAGCTAATTCTCCTCTTTCAAACAGCATTTCTTTCCTCCCTGTGATTTACAGGCTGGACACCTCTAGTGACTCCACCGTTCAACGGTGGCTTCAGCGGGGCTGACTGCTGAGCTCTGATTTTACACTAAACAGCCCCAAAGGAGAGGGGGGAGGCAGCGAGAGGCGAGGGGAGGGCAGCTGCTGCTGCCGAGGGAGCCGTGTCCGCAGGGAGCATCTTCAGAGAAGACACCAGAGCCTCCAACTCCTCTTCAGCCGAGCACATACAGGTCTGGGGAAGGTCTCAATAGCCCTTAAACGCAGGGGATTTTCTGAGCCCCCAGCTGAGCTGGTGCCAGCCCGGCGTGCGGGGAGGAGAAGCATGTTTCTATCAAGGATTATTTAATACTAAGTATTATTTGAAAAGGTGACTCTTCTCCCCGACCCCAAGTTCGTGCCGAGGATGCTCATGCAAGCGAACTGTGCACACTGACTTCCACTGCCAGGTGCTGCTACAGGAAGGGTTTTTTGGGGGGAAAAAAAAAAAAAAGATAGAAATAAAAAACTAAGAGCGTTTTGGGGATCTGCCCTCAAGATTTACCTGCAGATCTGACCACATCACCCAAAGCTCTTGCTTTCCTTTCTGGAGAGCAGGACAGCCACTGCCACCAGCCCGCGTGCACCATCCTCCCCTTTCGGGGATGAAAACCATGGCGGGGAATAATTTTGTGACTACATGGCACGGGGGGAACACAAGGCAGAGGCAAAGCAAGACGTGAAACCATGTGTTTGCACCCACAGTGTTAGCCGAGACCTTGAAAATCTTTGGCTGGCAGCCACCCTCCGCAGCACGCTCCCAAAACCTCACTGTTTTCACGCAGAACGAGACACGCTGACCCCACGGGGACCGTGCCAGGACGGCTCACCCGGCTGAGGATCTGCACAGCTTTGGCGGGGACTTTCGCTGTCACCGAGGACCTGGAAGATGACCCCGGCCAGCTCACGCTGGTCCCCACGCTCACCTTGCCCTCCAGGCAAAGGGCCACAGGCTTCCTGGATCTGGGAAGGACCACAAGCTGGTGAGGACGATACTGTTATTACTGTGTGAGCATCAAGTTAAATGCAAATATCTGTAACTTGTGAGCGTTCAATAAATGCCAGAAATTATACAGAACCAGAAAAAATACAGAGAGGGATTTTTTGAGGCTTCCTCGAAACGGATAGGCGTGTTCCTCCCACTTACTTCAATCACATTCCCCGGACACCACTCATAAACGAGGCCTTTTTTTGCCTCCAAACCTGCCCGCTCTTCCTGGGTAGAGCATCCCTCGAATGATGGGAGGAAAATACCCACTTGGCATCCAGATGTCCCCAGATGGCCGTCCCGACCAGACCGCTGTCACAGCGCTACCACACGCAACAGCAATTCAGCTTCGCATGGGTGCTAAATGGCCGTGCCGCTAACGAGCGGACCTCATGCAAAGTACTAATTGCAAAAAACGCCATCGAATGCCACATGTCTGCGTGTCAGCAGAGACCCTCTGGGGATGGCTGAGAGACAGCTCCATCCAACGCGTTATTGTTGTCTTAGAGTCCCTTTGTGTTTGAAATCAAAATGAAGTCCCTCTACAGGCTCTGCTTCTGCAGGGGTACCGGCTGCGCAGCCTTGCCGCTCAAAATTAAAGAAATAATTAAATAGCCGTGACTACTTAGTCAAAAGAGAGTTCTCGCAGTAAAAATGGGAAAGAGAACATCCTTGGGATGGTAAAGGTTATCAAAATACCAGGGTTCGGAGGAAGGGGGCTGTTACAGCATCGCTCCCGTATACCAAACAGCAAAGCAATCCCTTCCCGGAGAAGGAGATAAAGAATTTCTTCCTCTGCCGGCGATAAATCAAAGGGCACTGTTCAGCTGATGGGAATTGATTTTCCTCCCTCCCTCTGCACTTAGAGCGAAGCGGGGCCGCGGCGAGAGCCTCCAGATGCGACAGAGCCCGATCGATGGCGGGGAGGGGACGCGGTGGGGACGGCATCACCCTTCTCCTCCGGCAGCATCGCTCAGATGTGCCCCGTTTCCCCCCCGCCGTGAGCCCCGATGGTGGGATTCACAGGACCCTTCTCGAAAACAGAGGGCACGAGTGAACTTGGAGTTGGCAACGAACAAGATCTGATCGGAATGAAAATAAGGGAAATAAAATCCCATTAGCACAAGCGGAGCAAATGCCAGGTGACTCCGGCGCTGGAAAGGGGACGGGGTGGGGGGACAAACCCCGCTGCCCCCTCCTGCCCTTGCAAATAATAATGAACGGCCCGCCTGGCTGCCCAGCAAAACAAGGCACGTCTTCTGCTCTTCCAGCTAACGCACAGCTCCGGCACTAATCCACTATTAATTAAAAAGATTTTCACTATAGGCTCCCTCAAACCCAAACCTCGTTTGCTTTTTATGTGCACCGAAAGAAAGGAGAAGGGGGAGAGAAAAAAAAAAAAGAAAAAAAAAAGCTGTCTGTAACGCAGCTGATGCAGAGATCGATCCCTCTCCCACTCGCCAAACTCTTCAGTAAGAGTCACTGAAACGCAACGATTTTCCCCTTTCATTTGCATCGAGCACCGCGCGGTCGCAGGATAGGGGGAGCGCTGGATTGATTTGGTTTCACCCTAAACCCTGACGACAGCCTAAGGCGGCCGTACGTATAAGCAGAGGCCTGATTTAACAGGTTATAAAGCTCCACTGTTTTCTCACTATTGACTTTTATTGCGGCGCATAAAATTTTTAATGAGAAATAAATTGATAGAGATACATTACCACGGAGGAACCACGATCTGCTCGTTTGCGAGCTGTAACGTCAAAGACCACCTTTTTGAAATCCAGAGAGAAAACCGCACCCCCGGTGTATTTATGTTGGTATTCAGCTGGAATTGGCATTTAAAGTGCCACCTGGATGGTGACGGTCCCCTGCAACGGGACTGTGAGACGTTGGGCAAGATGCTGGCGGTGGGACCAACGCAGGCACCGCCCGAAGGTGATGCCCAGCAAGTGGCTTTGTGTCTGCAGACCTCCAGCCATGGAAAGCAGAGCCTGGAAGAAAGAGTTCAGCTCCCCCAAACCACGGAGCTTATCACCTTTTTCACCCACCCTTTGGTTTCTACCATGTTTCTGTGCCTTGGTAGCAACCGAGGTGCACCCTGTGCACCGGAGACATCAAGATTATATCAGCCAAACCCAGCAGGGACTCCTTTACATATCACCTGCTGTGCCCTGAGGAAGACGACAGGGGTAAAAAACAGAAAAAATACACGTATTCCAGCAAAGAACAAAAAAAGAAAGGAAAATTGGCATGGTAGGGAAGCGCTGCCCTGTCCCAGCCTAAGCGTTGTATCTTCATCCCCGTGCCACCTTCTGCAAACCTCCTGTCCCCTTCAGCCACCGCTTTGACCTGGGCTCTCCCACCTTTCCTCCAGCTCCACCGTGCCCAAGGCAGCTTTTTGGTGGCTGCTCAAAACACCGGGACACGTGTGCCAGGGTGATGACCTCGGGAGGAGAACGACGCCAGAGCCCATGTGATTACAAAGGGGACCTTGTGGCCACCCAACCTGGGGGGACCAGAGACGACCTCCACGCTCTGCATTAACCCCTGCCCCTAGATGTGCTGCCAGGGGAGACGGCCGCTGCACATCTGGATAAAACCCTTCCTTTTTTTGGTCCCCATACCAGGAACAGTTGGCCAATGCACGCGCTTCCCAAAAATGACATCCAGGAGCGCCCTTTCCACAGTCCTGCCGCAGACCGAGCACCGGGTTTATTCCTCTTTCTCCCTCCCATGCTCCTATCCGTATGCACCGCGCGCTGCTGCTCTATATCCCCGCACCATCGCTCTCCTCCGCCAGTGACACATCTGGGCAGAGTCACCTGGAAATTACCATTTTTAATACCTGGAAATTACTATTTTTAATACAGATTCAGATTTACACAGGTGATATTAGTCTTATTTTCGGTACGGAAAACAACTCCTTGCATTTTGCCACTTCCCACTTGCCGCTTTGCAGACTTGGGTCGATGAGTTTATCCATCAATTCCATGGGAAATTTCCCCCCTCCAAGCACACAAATGGCACGGGAAGAGTGTGTCAAGGCGCGAGGCACCCGCACGCAATGTGTTAAAGCTGGTGGAGAGAAGAAGAATCCCCCTGTGTTTTCCCACGTCTGACAGCACCTCCCGATAAGGCAGACGGGAATGGGTTCCTCCTGCGCCGCTGATGGCACGGCCCCCCACCGGAGACCTCTGCCCCGCACCGTCACGCCGTGCCGATGGGCTGTCTTCTCCCAGATAGCGGAGTGGAGGGGTCCTCCAGCGCAACGCTGATTAACAAGTGATGGAGCAAATCAGTTCAAACCTCTTCTTTCTGCCCCTTCTTTGGCTTTTGCGTTGACAATTACGGGGAGAAGAAAACCGGTCTGAACAGCTCTTCAGAGGTGACGCTGGGATATTCAGCGCGCTGGGAGAAATCCTGGCTTCTGCAGGCGGTGTTCAAGCAACTGAGGACAAATGTGTGTGTCCTGTGTATCTAAAGGAGGAGCAGAGCACTTAAGCTACAGGAAAACATCTCTAGGTGGTAATTATTGCGCTTGTAAAATGATAAAAAGATCTTTATCGGCTTCCAAGTTGCCACTGGTAGTTAATAATGCGCATCCTAGTGCTGCTGGACAATGGTATTTGGAGGAGGCGGTATGGTGGGCCAAGGGATACAGCCGCATCCCCACCCAAAGGGCTTTAAAAACCCGGACAGAACAAAAACCAGCAACAAATCTGACTTTGCAAGGTGTTTATTTTTGATCGGAGAAAAGGAAAGGTAAAAAAAAAAGGGTATTTTGCAATATAAAAGCATCCAGGCTTCCCTCTGCTCTGGGATAGAGGGGTTATCCGAGTATCTGCCTTCACTTCGAATACAGCCCAGAGCTGCCAAGTGCTCCCAAACCTAAAGTTAACAAGTTTGCAAATAATGGCTGGCACATTCCTCTACTTTTTTTTTTTTTTTTCTTCATTCTTGCTTTATTTTCCAAGCAAGCAAGAACCGGCTACTTCCCCCTCTTCCACCTCCCTTCCACCTCCCAGGAGGTGGCTGCAAGATGCTTCCAACACGTTTTTGGTCAAACACCATCATTCTACCGGGTGTAAACACGGAGCAGGGCACACGCATGGCCTCGGGAACACTTTTCCCATCGCCCACAGCACAAACTCCAATAAGCGAATGGCTATTTCTTAGCTAATACCTCATATTTTTCTCCCCTGGAGAGGACTTAAGGGCTGGGGGGCAAGCTGGTATCTCAGGGAACAAGGTAAAACAGCTCATCTTGCCTGGAAAAAGCACATAGTATTCAGAAATGGGTGTTTTTATCGCCTCTAAAAATGTTAACTTATGAAACAGCTTCTTATGAATGGAGAATAACTGTGAGAAATAGCTCGGCCACGGCAGGAGGGAAAGCCGGCAACAGGGGAAAAAAGGAAAAAAGAAGACTCAAAACCTCAGACTCTCCCTCCCCAAAGTACCCCGCCCTAGTCTTTAATAACTCATTATCGTATTACGAAGCGAAGGCTCACAGGATTATGGTGTTTAATAATATTATCATGGCTGGGAGCCAGCCTTCCCGAAAGCTTTATATATTCCCGCTTTGTACTGACCTGGCCTCGGACCTGGGCTTTGCGTCCCAGCGCGCTGTCGAAGACAAACACCCCTTGCTCCACATCAGTAAATACACATGCGTTTCCTAAAACGTATGCTTAGCTAATTAGATGTATTAAATATATATCTCTCTCTCTCTCTATCTCTCTCTCTCTCTCTCTAACACAGGTAGGAGGGAATTTCAGACCGCGATGTTCTCTAGCTGCTTCCCCTCAGCCAAACAGATTATAAAACCCTTCAGCGGCAAAATAAACAGCTTAGAGCAAACAAGAGGCTTAGCCTGCCAGTACTTTGCATTTTCCGGTGGGGGCTGGCCATCGCTGGGGCCACCGAGCCCTTCCCCGCGGTCCCCTCCTGCTCCTCCTGCACCGCCCAGAGACCTGCCCTGCTGTTAGTCCTCCGGCTCAACCAGCACTAAACCCAGGCTGTATTTTCCTTTATTTTGCTGCTCTGCCGGCTCTACGGGCTTGGGCAGCGTTGCTTCTGGCACGGATCAAAGCAGAAAGGGGAAAGCTTCTGAGAATCAATGGGATGCTCCTACGCTCTACGATACACGGCAGAGCCATCACCAGTTTCTAAGATGAGCTTCAAGCACTCCCAGGTGTTACTCCCGTCTCTCAGACCCCTTCCTAAAAGAGAACTAACTCCTCACCAGGAAAAATCCAAGTACGTACCCAAAGCTGTCGAATGCACAAGGCGGCAAAACAAAAGTGAACATGTTTTCCTCCACCTTTTCTCAATTATAGCAGCAACCGAGTTTTCATGCCAACGGAATCGGAACTGAGAGCATCATTTTGATGTGAAAATGAGATCCAGTTTGGGTGGTTTGGTTTGTTTCAACTAAGGAGATGCATTTTTGCAATTCCTATATTAATTTCAAAACTTCCTTTTTTCTGGAGGAGGGGACAGCCACGTCCTACCTGCCCGACCCAGCACGGCACCGGGGCTGTGTTCCCTCTTCCAAAGCCAGGAATTCGATTGCTGCCTCATTAACACCCTCCTCCAGCTCTTCCCACCCCGCTGCCACCAGCTCCCACTGATTTCCCGGGACCATAATGACACATGAGCCCCCACGGCTAGAGCACACCTCCCACGACGTGGCATCGCTGGGGGACACCTCCAGCTTTGCCGCCTTTTCCAAGAGTTTAGGGGCGTCACAGGAGCCGTCTATCCACGTTACTACTAAATAAAACATAAATTTTGAAATTCCATCAAATAATCCTGCTTAAGAGAGAAGGGGAGGTCGCAGCATGAGTGACCGTAGGTCGCATTTTACTCTTTTCTCCAGCATTTTCACACTAGCCTTCTCCCAGACACGATATTGAATTAGAAACGTCCAGCTTCATCAAGGCTTACTTTGTCTAAACAGGGTTTGGGGTCTCTGAGGGCCACTACAGAATATCGTGTTTAAAGAGCGATGGTAAAGACATCAGGACAATAAGGGATGTGTCAATGCACTGAGAACCGAGCTACTTTGCCGCCACTCTCTTCTTTCCAGACAAAATTACACAGATTTGAAAAACACATGAGAACTGGATTACCCCGCTCTCTTGCCAAGTGACCAAATTAACTTCCTACAAACCCATCCCAAACTCTTACATTTCACACTCGTGAACTCTTGCCAGGAAACACAGGAAACTATTTCCTAGCTGGGAACCAAACAAAGTCCCGGTGGCCAAAGGACCGAGCCCGCGGCCAACGCCAACACCTAACCCAGAGCACGGGATGGAGGAGAAGGAAGCAACGCCATACAATTATTCCAGGCAGACAATTTATATGCGACAGGACTCATCGCTCCTGTGCAAACGATCCTTTCACAGCTTCAGCTTCCTCCCTCCTGCTCCCCAAGAGCAATAATTTCCACCGCGAAAAAGGACTTGCATGGAACACGGGCAGATTTCAGAAAACCAAGTCCAAGAATAAGGAACTTTTGAGGAATTTGCATTGTAGGAAAACCTCTTAAGATGAAACTCAGCAGGGAGGGGTCCATCCCCATTTCCATATCTCATCACCCCTTGCAAGAGAGGAGGGCACCTTCCCTAGGCAGGTGCTGCAAAGCCAGTGAGACACGTTGCTGAGATGTGTGCTTCTTGTTGGCCCCCTTGCCAGCCAGCAAGAGATATTTCAGGCTTCAACGAGGCTGCGAGATGCCTCCAGACCCCAGCCGCTCGCCTGCGCCGTGTTTATACCCTGTAATGGTCCTCCCCTCGGCTTCAAGCCTCCTTATGCAGGAAAACCTCCAGTGAAAGCAGTGGGAGTCTCTTAATTGCCTCCGCTCCAATCAATACAAACAGTGCTCGGCAATGCCAACTGCCACAGCAAACGCTGGCTCCCCAGCAGCAGGATTTCCACGGTTTTCTACCATTTCCACTGCAAAAGAAAGCTTAAAAGCAAGCAGGCTCTATGCAGGCAGAGGGAGGAGGCATCGGAGCTACTGCTTCCAGGATGCATCCACCAAACCCTGTAGACCTCTACTACGGACTTAGCTCCAACCCTGAGCCAAGGTTTACACCAGCCAGGACATCGGCCACCAGCAATTGCTTTTCTAAAGGCCGGAGAGAGCTGCCACCGGTCTCTGTACAAGCCCAGCTCTCCTCCCTCAGCCGCCTTCAAAACAAGAAAGCCCTCCGAGCTGCGCTGCCAAGCGGGATGCAGAGGACACAAGGCAGCCCTGCCCTTAAATGAACCACTGACAAACGAAACCCGAAAGGACCGGCCGCAAGTATTTTGATTTAATGCCATCTGCAAAACATCTAAACCTATCCTCGGCGGGAGGCACGGCAGCTGGGATTTCCAAAGACGCCGGGGGAATTTGAGCTCCCAGATCTCCTGGGTTCTTGGGATATTTCGGAGTCGGACTTAAGCCTGCTTAACACAAACAAAGCCCAAGAGAAGAGTCATCCCTCACATTACAAAATCCTACTTCAGACCCTGGGAACACACACAGCAATACAGGAAACGTATCTGAAAAGGCCAGGATTAACAAGGTCTTGAAGATGCTACCGCCTCTTATCTGAAGCGAGCACTAAATTGTCTTTAAAAATGTGTTAATTAACAGGGTTTCACCAAGTTTATTAAACAGTTGTCCCAGTCTCTTTCATAGACAAGTCCTTAGCCCTGGCAAGTTTCTAAAGGTCTTCCGTTCAGTAAATTACAGCCTCGTCTATGCTATTAGGTAGCCTGTTATCCTCATTCGACTCTCCTGTTATAATTACTGAGGTCATTTTAGCAGGTAATTTGGCATAGCTGTCATCACTTCCAAGTTTAATACGCCTTCGTTCACAAGAGTGCCACACACATGCGTTTCTCATCTAGTCGCAAGAGCAGCCCAGATGCCCACAGGTGGGATTTTCCGAAGGATCGCAGGACCCTGTGCAAGGTGTCAGCGTTCCACGGGCACCGCGAGCTCTGCCATCGCGTGAGCTGCTCCACCAGCAGGATGGATGCATGGCTTCTCTCCAAATCACTCGCGGGCTTCGGGATAAGGTACAAGATGCCAACTTTAAATGGAGAGTTGGGAGAGGAGCAGAAGTAGACGAGACAATTTGGGCCAGCACAGCAGTGGAAGCATATTAGACTTGCAACAGACCAATGCATATAGATATAGATATATAAAACCCACTACGTAGGACGGGAAGCCAACCTTCATGATCCTGCTCACTCCATGCCACAACCTTCCCATCAGCAAAAGCCACAAACCAAAGCATAAGAGACTGGGAGAGCGCAGGGGAGGGAGCAGCTTAGCAGCAGTTAAGGGGAGCAGGGACCCGCTGCTCCGCGAGCAAAACAAGTCCCTGGATGACCCTACATGTGCTTCCAAGCAAGCATTTGACTCTGGGCGACGCTGCTGCAGGTTAACCATGAACCGTGGCAAGCCAGAACTCTGCCCAGGACCTCATTCCCCACCACTCCTCCTACCTGTGGCCTCAGTAAGTGCTTTGTGGTTTTCCTTCCAAACCAGGACTCTCAGCAAGCACTGGAAGAGGACATGGACTTCAGCCAGGCTGCAAAGAGCACCAGACTCCTTAATTACTTCATGGCGCTTCTTTTCCTTAGTTATATCCATTTGCGCACAGCTGTATCATGAAGTTTGTCAGCATTAACAAAGCACTCCTCCTCCAGAGACCCATTTACTCTACAGGGCTGCAAATGGGATTGGTAAGAAATTAATTTCGGGTGCAGCAATACATCAAAAAGGAAAGAAAACAACAGCCCAGCCCTGCTGTAACAGGGACGTCGGCTTGCCAGGGCACGAGCAGCAACACTAAGGTAAAGACAAAACCAGGGGACCTGCACCACGGTCATCTCTACAAACCAAATTCCAGAAAAGGGAAAAAATGAAAAAGGCCACCCTTCAATGGTAATCATCGGGTTAAACTGGGATCCGAGATTTAAAATGCTTGCTTATGATACATTTCTACAGTCTTTCTTCAGGTTATAAATGTATTCATTCTCTCTTTCCCATAAATCTGGGCTTTCTTTTTAATCTCCTTATGATATTGTGGGGAAAGGACTCTAATTTCATAGACCGCGCACTTGAGACAATAACCCATAAAACCCATTAGATTCCTACACAAAGGACTTTAGAAGAGCCGATGAAGAGGAGATGCCATGGGCTAAGAGGAGGCGGAGGACTGCAGAAGTGGCTTTCCAACACAGAGGAGGTTACAAAGCCCGTTAAGCCCCAACTTGCTTGAAAAGCAGTTTTCAGATGGGTATGAAAGAAGTAACACTTCCATAGTTAGCTTGGAAATTACATCTCTTTGTAAGCTGGAGAAAGGGGAGAAGAAAGGGAGAAAGAGCTGAGATCCATAATGGCAGAACATGGGGCCTCCTGAAGGTACCTCCAAGATGTCCATTGCTCAAGGCGTCCTGCCCATTTAGGCAGGGAGGGAGCAGAAATCCCTCAGCCTTGAAGAGAAGCCGTGGAGGGCCCTGAGACAGCAAGTCAAGAAGACCCTTTTTTTGCAAGAAACTAGACTTCCCAATGGCTTAAAATCCAACCCAACTGTGGGTGCTGCCAAAAGCCACCCACATCAGCACCAGCCCCCAGCAGCTACAGAAACCAGCACAGATCCTGCACTACTTGTTCGTGCCTTTGGTCCTGGCGTTTGCAGTGGAAAAACCATAAACCTGCCCGATTGATATACATCCCTACTCTTCCTTCCCTACGCGGCGCATGGGGAACATCTGGAGGGTATAGGTTGCTCCATCGAACAAGAGTGGAGGCTGGGGACACACACAAACAAAACCACCTTCGTGTTTTACAAGCGGCGGCGAGTTCTTCTTTCCAAAGAGAAACCGAGAGGCATTCGTGGCCGGCTGTGACTCTAAACGCTCATGAGAGGGCTGCCATATGGGTTCAGATTTATCACTTGTGTTTCCTAACTTGCACATCTGTTTTCTATAAGTAGCTGTCCAAGTCAATGCTTCTCCCCTTTCCTCATGAACCGCCCGTGGAGCTTTTCAAGGACAAATCATCATTGCTTTCGGTGCTTATCTGCTTAGTGGTCTCCGCTATGTTATCTTAACAATCTCAAGCGCTATTCGTAAAGAACCCAGAGCGGACATTTTTAGGCACAGTCTCCCTCCCTGTGCTCTTGCGGGGCTGTAAATTTGCCGTTGAAGAACCACGCTAAGGTGGCTCCAAAAGCAAGGTAACACACGCGGCGATTACTGGGGGTGGGTTTAATCAACATGCTGAATGAGAATACAGCGGTCTGTTCCCATCAACAACCCAGGAAACTCCCGTCATCTCCTCTAATTCCATTAAAGTCATCACAATAATTTCCATTGCCCTCTGCCAGGGCATCTTCTCCTAAACCGAAAGCTGAACACAGGAATTGGAGAGAAAAGGGGAATTCCTCTAAGGATGGACGCGTTGGGAAAATGGCAAAAAGCCGGGGGGGGTCACGAGGAACTAATGAGACTTCCCAGACCCCAGCTCATCCGGACACGAGGAATGTGCGGCATGCAGAGGGCAAACAGGGCCAACACAGCTCCAGGAGTGTTTAGGTCCTGTGGATGGCCACTGGAGCAACAAAACCTGCTTACTGCTTTGAAATTTTAATGAAGACCCAACAATTTCTCTTTCTTCCTGAAACAAAAAAAAAAAAAAACAAAAACAACAACAAACATTTCTCTACCAAAAATGTTGAGTACGATCCATTATGCCCTTCCTTCTTCGGTGTTTATAAGAAACCTATCAACTTGGTACTGAAATACTGGGATAAGTGGAAGAAAATAACAGAGAGGAAAGACTTAGAAAGAAAACAGAAAGCATTTACTAGGAAATTCATGGCCTGAAAGTTAAAGACACAGCTCTGCACGGCCTACCAGCTACGGCCAGCTCAGTCATTCTGATTTGGAAACGGGTCCAAAGGCAACGGCTGATTTCACGTCACTTCAACAGCTCCAAAGGACTTGGAGATGGGTAAAAGCAAGACGCAACACCAATGGAAAGCAGTACGAGAAGAGGCCGCGGGGTGCCATCTCGCCTCTTCAGGCTGCGAGATGCTCTTGCACAGCACGCATTTTCCTTCAAGACGAGTGCAATTAGGGCAGTAAAAGTGTTTTAAAGTAAATTAATATGTCCAACTCTTAATGGCGCCCTTCAGCAGAAGTGCACAGCACAGGCCATCGCCGTCCAGGAGAGGAACCAGGAGCAGCCCCTAAAGGGTTAAGGAGCAGGGAAGCACTTGAGGAATCATGTAGATGCAAACGGGGGAGATTAAAGGCGAGTGTATAAAATGCGATAAGAGAATCGGCGGCAGCTGAAACAAAGACTGCAGAGGATATTAAAGCAGAAACTCTCCATCCACAGAAGGAATAAAAGGTCAGTGAAGGGAGACGGTGACTCCTCTCAGAAATTGCACAAGTGCTTCCCTGACACAAATATTGACAGGAGAGACAGATACCTAAAATTAATTGGGCTCCCTGCCCCGATAGCACGGAGAGACAAGGACTGTCTGAACACGGAGAAACAGAAAAAGCAGGATATCTGAAGAGATTGCTCCAAAAAACAGCAAGGAAAGGGGAAGAGCAGAGAGTTGCCCAGACCTCAAATGTGTCTCTAAATTCACCAAATCGTACTGTAACAGATTAAACCACAACGGCACAGAGAGGACAAGCAAACTATTAAGCGGAATGAAGCCTTAAAGGGTGTTACAGCCCTTGGAGAAAAACAAGCTTCGTTTCTTTTAACCTTATGTTTTACAGCGACTTTAAACAGGCTCCTCTTTAGAGGATGCTCTGCGGTGACTTCTACACCAGGCTTTCGGCAGCTGCCCCTCTCTTCTCTAACATCTATAACCTAAATCACAGCGATCGCAACAAATATTGCCACTGCGAGAGCTTTATTTCGGAACACTGTCCCCCCCGCAACAGTCAGAGAAGAAATTAAACCCTGCCTTTCCCCTTAAATTTAGATTTACAGGAAAAGCCGTTTGCTTTGATTCTGACTAATGATTCTCTCTTCCCATCAAGGCGTTTTTCTTCCTCAAAGAGCCCTGTTTCCAGAGTTATTTCGCAAGTCTTCCTCCTCCTCCTTCTCCCTTAACTGTTGCTGACAGCACAGCAAAACTTGACGCATTCCTCTCACTTCCGAGATGCCGGGGAAGACGTCCCGCTGCTCCCAGGGTGGGTAAAGACAGAGATTTGGAGGCATCTAGAGCCACCGGTCAGTTTTTCATAGAATCCTAGAATGGTTTGGGTTAGAAGGGACCTTGGAAGATCATCTAGTTCCAACCCCCACAACACGATGCGCTTCCCCCCCCTCCCCAGCATCGTCAGCTGGGCTCCAGCATAGGGCAAAACACAACTTTTTGATTGAAAAGAAAAAAAAAAAGAAAAATTGACAAAGCAGGTTGTTTTCTCCTGCCGCACCTCACGCACCGAGGGAAAGCAGCCTCTCCCCTCTCTGCTATGTCTAGACATTTCTCTTTTTTTTTTCTTTTTTTTTTTTTTTAGCAACATCGCAGCCCGACTTGCCCATCAATAGTCTTTAAATATTGAGAAGGGCTCCCATGGCGATCGCTGCCACTCTTCTCGACCCATGTGCCACTGCTGGGGACGGCCAAGGCCATCAGGTGGAAGAGGTGGCATCTGCCGGCTTGGGCGCAGTTGCTTAAGTGCACGGGAAGCATCTCTGCGCCCAGCTTGAGCCCTTAATTATTAATATTATTTAGACAGCGCTGTTGGGGAGCAAAGCGCTTTGCAGAAGCTCCGGAGAACGACGTTGCTCACCGCTGCGTGCCACGTCCAGAGAGGGTTTCCAGCAGCTCCTGCTTCCCGGCTGCTCTCGTGGTGGTCATGTCCAACAGCTACACCAGCCTGGGAGCCGGGGATTAACTTTTTAGCATCAGAAGGTTATTAGAAGCACCTCTTGCTTTGCTGATTTAGCTTGCAGGAGGTCAAACAGCTTGGAGGAACCCCTCAGGCGTCACGGAACACGGAACACTGGGGTTTCTCCCGGCGAGCTGAGCTGCAGAACTAAGAGCTGCAAACCCAAACTGCAGCCACGCCTGGACGTGGCTCTTCCTTGGTCTTTAGATGCCGCAGCACGTGGCCAGGTGCTGTTTGGAGTATCGCCGGATGGATCCAGCCATCACTTCAAGTCTTATTTACCAGGCTGGGAGGTTTCTCCACCCCTCCAGTCCTGGCAGCTTCACTGGTGGCTCCTGACTTCGCCGTGGGGACACCATCTCCTTCCCACTGCTACGCTCTTCCTTCCCCGCAGTTTCAGGCCCTTACCTTCCCTTTGTTCATAGAGGACAGCTTTGTTCTCTGCATAACCACAGGTGATTTAGCAGCTGTCACGTTCAGGGGCTGGAGGATTTGAAGACAACCTCTTGTTGAATAAAATGTGCTCTTGGAGCCCCTCTGTTTGCCACATCCGCCAGAGCCAGAAGACGACAGGAAAGGGCAAAATTCACTTTAATGGCACAAAAACTCCACTTGTTCACTCCGCTCCCAGCCCTCCGCAGCACCAGGCTCAGATCGAAGGATGCTCAAAGCCACCCGAGCACCCAGAGCAGACTGACGCTCAGAACCCGAGGCTGCCGGGGCTCGATGGTTATTCAGGCTGCTGTAAGGACATCCCGGTTCCTTGCGGAAGTGAGATGCCACAGCCGGTATCGTGTCCCCCCCAGGGCTCGCGTGCCTGGATGGCCATGCTGCTCGCAGCTCGCTGGTGCATCACCATCCATGGATCTACTGGCACCTGCCTCCGCACCACAACCAGCCAAGTTTGGCATCACTTTGATTTTTGCATTAAGAGTAAAAAAGTAGAGAAACAGCCCACAACTAACTCAGTAACAAGCCAGCAAATGACTCCAACCCGCCCAGTTATCCCAGGTGCCATGCACCACCCCAGACAGCTCCAAAATCCCTCCCAATCCCAATTTATCCCTCACCCCTCTGTCTCCAGCCTGACCCTCCCACTCTGCCCCAGACGCAATCCCTGAAAATACTAAAACATCCAAATATTTCATCCTCTCCATACTTCATCGTGACAAACAATAAAACACAACAGAAGAACACCGGGGAGGGATGGAGGGAAGACACTGCTCCAAAATCAAGACAATTCCTATTCTTTCGGTGCCTGAGACGGAAGTACGCGCAGTGCTTTACGCTGATTTAAGGATGGTGGGTATAAGGCTGCGGGGCTGGATCCCATCAGCAAAACGAGGTATGAATTAATACGCCGTCAGGCCATGCTGAGGTGCAATAACTACCTGCAACTATAAAACTATTTAGCCAGATTTCCCCCCACCCCGGTCCCTCCCCAGCCTCCCAGCTCACCCCCCCACTCCTCCATCCCTCCGGCTCAGCGCTCTCTGGGCGACTCTTCTTCCCTTTTTCCATCAAGCCAACAAAAGCGCAGGCATTTAACGGCAACCCATCCCGACCGGACAATGAAATTAGAAGGGAACAAAAGAGCAAACCTCGCTGCGCCATGGCCTCGCGCTCGGCGGCTGCGGGGACAATGGTCCCAGCTGTTCCCTGGGAAGCCCCCAGCCACAATGAGACCCGGCTCCGGCACCGGGAGAGGGTCCCGGCTCCCCGGGGGGGGCAGGAGGTTGTCGCTGGAATATGCATCTCATTGGTTACCTGTCAGCTTTCTGAGGCGGTTATAAAGTACAGCCACTGCCGGAGGGTATAATGGGATGTAATAACGAGACTGCCGGCTTGTTTGACGCCGGCCCTTCGACAGAGGAGCTTTGATTAGGTGATGGGAACTGGCAGCATCCACCGGCTTTTGAAAAAAACACAAGCTGGAAGCTGTAAAATAAAGGGATCCCCAGGAATGCGGCCATTTTTCCAGGCTGGGAGGGATGGAAAATAGAAATAAATGACAACTTTAATTCCTTGCCCGAATCTCCCCTCCCACGGGAGGTCCCATCCTTGCTGTTCCTCTAGGCTTAGACATTATTTCCCGGCTCCTTAGGTATGCTAGGAAAATGATACGTTATAACGCCAGGGAATTACAGCCTGCGGAGGGAGAGGGAGGAAAGCTCCCTGCCCCAAAAATCACTGCGGCGCTCTCCCGCACAGAGAGGGTGCTCCTCGGTGTCCTCCCAGTTGAAAGCTGCCTTTTTTTCTCGCTAAATGCAATTTTTGTGGCTGGTGACACAACTGACCGCGCAGCATCCTCCGCCCACCCCTGGTCCCAGCACCACCGTGCCCTGGTTTCCCCAGCATGGATGTCCAAGCCAGCGCCGGGATGTGGGAGAGAAAAGCAGAAAGGTATTTTTTCCTCCCCGCGGGCTAAGGAAAACACATGCGAGCAAGATGGATGCAAGAAAACGTTGGGTTTTAGGAATGCCAACTGGAAGAAATAAAACCCGACTAACAAAGCACAGGCTGGGGAAGCTGCTCCCGAGGCCAGTGGCGAGGATCCGTCCTGCCCCCCTCCCTCTGGAGAGCATCCCAAGCCCCCTGCTCCCATTTTCATGCCCCCTGCGCTGAAGCTGCCCTTGAGAACCGGGCGGTTTCGCGGAGCAGCTCCGTCAGCCACATCCCCATCGCTGCGGTGAGAGCAGGGACCGGCTGGGGTCACCTCCAGCACATCCCACAGCCCCAGCAGGTCCCATCCCATCGGCTCGTGACCAGTAAATCCTAAAATTTGCAGGGAACAGGAGGGGCCGTCATGCGGCGTCTCAGCCTGCAGCGTTAGGAGGCTGCGCTCACGCTGCCTCCCATCATCTGGTGGACAGGCCTTCTGATTAGCCTTGGTTAACGAGCTACATTACAATGAAAGCAGAGAATTTAGCTCCGAAGAATACATCAATGCAGGGACTACGTTTGGCTGCGTTAAATATTCCTCTCCGTGTTTACCAGCATCCCGATGTCCCGGTGTTTTTGACCGGAGGCGAGCATGGGGAGGAAAGCAGCGCTCAGGATAAGGAACACGCTAACCCACCGCCCCACAGTCCACAAAGGATGAGCAGCAGGACAACGGGCAGGAGAAAGGAGGCAGAGGGGAACCCGCTGGCCGTGTTACCCACTTCTCAGCCCAGAAAGGAAAGGGGAAGCCGGGTTACCCGCTGATAAAGGGATATTTCCCTCAAGCAAGCAGACCTGCACACAGTTGGGATTATTTCCAGCAGCCGGCAATGCTTGACCACGCAAGGCTTTGCACGGGGCAAGCATATGGCTGGGCACGGGGCAGGATTTGGGGTGGGACTTGGGATTGCCCGTTGCTGGCAAGGACGAGCCGCCTGCTCTCGCTGGGGCGTTACAAGAGTAAAGCGGCATTTCGCAGGCTCAGCACAGCTCTTCCTTTCAGCACGAAACCCATAAACAACGGCCCAACGGCTTAACAGGACTGAAATATGATGGTATTCAAAGGGGATGTCAGAAGGATTAATAGTCCGTCTCCTTCCAGCTTGCTGACGGAGCCGTGCTAGGACCGGAGAGTCAACGCGGAGTTTCACATCTTCTCCATCAAGCACGAGCCGTCGGGGGCTCGGCGGAGGGAGCCCCTCTCCTCTCCACGGTGGGGGACACACAGTATGGCTCCCGCTCAGCATTGGTGACACCGGGAGAGGTGACATGCCACCAAGCGGGAGGCTGCTGGGATGGTCTTTGCTGGGATGGAGATGGCCACCAGTGCTCTCCCTTTGGCACCCCATCCCTGGAAAAGCATCACCAAGGGCATTTTTTACCAGGACCAAGGGGAACCAAATGGGTACCAATGGTCATTAAGGCCAGCGAGAGCTCCTTGATGAGGGACTCCACTTACCAGGAGGTATTTGGACAGAGGGGAGCGATTACACGCTGTTTGACCAGATGCTAAATCAACACAAGGATCTAATAAGAAAGTCTGCTCTGAGGCGCTGTAATATTAAAACACACAGAAAAAAAAAAAAAAAAAAACAAACATTAAAAGAGCAAACAAACACAAAATGTCATTATGTTCCCCCTCTGTTTGCCATGCAGCACAAGGAAGGCTTCACGGCACCTCGGGAGACTGGCTGGGACTTCCCAGTTACGCACATAATAACCACACGCGCGCCCACGTCGAACGCTGGCGAGCACCAGCCGGGGGACGCGCCAACCTCAGCAGCAAGCGCGGGCTGCAATTTTGGTTCACAAACTCCAGGTCTGGAGCTTCGCACTCTTTAAAAAGTGCATTAACGCACTTCTTAAAAATAGAAACAAGCTCAGACAACTGTTCCTATTTTTATGGGCTGATCCACCTCTACATCTGGTCAAAACTTGCGATTTCAAGGCAACTTTTCGGAATTGCAAAGAAAATTTATCCCAGTTCTGCACCATTGATTTGTGCTAATTTACATGACAAATATTTATACAATTACTGTTACTATCCTTCAATGACCAAAGTTATCGCATTCCAAAGGATCTGTATTTAAAGAACTCAACACCCCGATGGCAACGCAGCTTTAAAATTTCAAATAGCTGTGTTCCTCCTCACGTGCCGCACAGACGCACGCCGAGCCATCAGAGGCGCCCAAGAATTCCCATATTCTCCACAAAGCCGCGGCGACTCCCCCCCATCCCGTCCCTCCGCCGGCTCCAGCCCCACATCCCAAACTCGGCATCCACCACCCCACGCATCCCCGGTGACACAGTATCTGCCCACCGTCCCCAGGGAGGGAAGGGCAGGAACAGGATCGCTGTGCAAAACACGGATTTGTAACGGCATCGGATTTACCGTCTTCTGGGCGAAGCCAAAAGGAAAAGCAGTTTGGTTTTATTAAAATAAATTGAGAGCATCACTGCCCATGAGATTGGGCACAGCGGTTTATGTGGGTACCAACGGCTGCTCTTCCCATCCCCTCGGACAAAGGGGAGAGCTGCACGTTTCCCTCTGTCAGCCCGTTATTTCCAAGCACCTGATGTTTCAGTGGAAATTCAGCATCAGCTCTTCATCTGCGCTTTCGGAACTCCCTTACTCACATCAAGTGACGATGCAAAATTGGGAAGAACAATAATGAATCAGGATTAGGAATTAATAAACCGGGATCAAAACACCTTCATAAATCATTTCACGCTGCCTACGTGCAGGTGGGTCTAATTCCTAGAGAGGAAAAAAAGATAAACCTCCTTTAGGTCAGTGCAGTCGCCTTTCTTCATAGAAAAAAAAAAAACAGAAAACCCTTGATGAATTACTAGCTATAGAAATAAGAGGTTTTCAGGTTAAATGTTGGAGCACTGGCAGGGAGAAATCTGGATGCAGCCCCCCTTTGCTGTCCCCCCATCCAGCCCACCCGTCTCCCTGAGGTTCTGATTTATCGCTGCCCCCCTCTTTTTTCTTAAGCAAAAAATAAACATCTTGCTACCTGCCATTTGCAAACTCGCTCCCAACTCGTCTACAAGTTCATCTAATAGAAGTAACGTGAATAAAGCCGGGGGGGGGAAGGACCAAGTGGAAAAACCTATTTACCGAGGAGGGAGGGAGCGTTTCCTTGCTGTCCTCCCAAAGCAGTACCCCACTGCTGCTTCATTCATAAATATTTTACCGATAAGAAATCAGCCTGCCAAATCTGAACAACCGCTTTGATGAAAAATATAAAAAGGCTTTTCCATTAGTGCTTTTGATGTTCTTTGCATACAGAATAATGAATGCGGGAGATTCATCTCCTTCCCCTCCCTCTGTCCTCTCTCACTTCAGTCTTTTATCTGGCAGAGCCGCACACAGCCTCTCGAACCCAGAGAAACATCAGGATTTGTGCAGGGAGATGGAGCAGAGCCGCTGCTCTGGTCACATTCCCCATGGCATCTTCCTGCTGCTCCGGCTTTTCCCACCTCAGGGGGCAGGACAGCAGCCACACCGGGGTACTCACAGGTTTGGGGATGCTGTTGGCACTCCACATTCCGTTTCCACCTGGCTGGACAACACTAAGCATCACAACTCTACCAGGAGTTGCTCAGAAGGTGGCAACCATGAGTTTTGAAGCCCTTCCAAAGCATTTTACTGCAGACAGACAGAGAATCGTCGAGGTTGGAAGGGACCTTTAAGATCATCAAGTCCAACCATCAACCCGACGCTGCCAAACCCACCACTAAAAGGTGTCCCTCAGCACCACGTCTGCCCGCCTTTAAATACTTCCAGGGATGGCGATTCCACCGCTTCCCTGGGCAGCCTGTCCCAATGCTTAATAATCCTTTTGATGAAGAATTTTTTCCTAATACCCAATCTAAACCTCCCCCGGCACACCTTGAGGCCATTTCCTTTTGTCCCATGGCCTGTTCCTTGGGAGAAGGGCCTGACCCCCCCGGCTACCCCCTCCTTTCAGGGAGTTGCAGAGAGCGAGAAGGTCTCCCCTCAGCCTCCTTTTCTCCAGGCTGAACACCCCCAGCTCCCTCAGCCGCTCCTCACAAGACTTGTGCTCCAGACCCCTCACCAGCTCCGTTGTCCTTCTCTGGACATGCTCCAGTACCTCAATGTCCAAGGCCATACCCCAGGTGCTGCCCAACCTCATCCCACATGCCATGCCAAGCTCCAGTCCAGCTCCCTGAGCATTATTAGCCCCCACAGGTGGCGAGATGGGACCCCCATCGCCCCGGGAAGGTGCCTGCCATCCCCAGCACTATTTTGGTCACCAAGCATTTTGTCCCGCAGTGCTGGGGTGAAGCGACATCCCTCAGTGCCTTGATTCAGGTTGTCCTGAACCCCGCCCTGTGCTTTTGGGGGAACCTCGGAGGAGATGGGGGATGCTCCTTACAGCCCCAGAGAGCAAGTGACGGAGCGCAGAGGCAAATCCAAACTCGGGGAAGCAGTAAGCGACCTTCTCCCAGCCTCTTGCTGCTCTCAGGAACTTAATAGCTTAACATTTATCTTAACTCAGCAGAGATGTGCCGGGGATAAAGTATCCCAACGTGCCAGCACCAGCGTTTCCAACGCGCCGCTGCTGAGCTTTAAATTGCACCTTTTATCGTCTTTTCGCACTTCTGCTGTAACAGGGCGTCCAAAGCAATTAAATCCAACCTATTTTTTCTTACTTTTATTCCTTGAAGTAGAGCTTTCTTGTGTGGGGCAGAGATTAGGGGGTTTGAACTGGATTTTGATTCACATGCGTTTTCCGTTAAGGACTCGACTCCACTCATCTCCTCTTCCTCAAATGACGCTTGCTACGCGTTCAACAAACTCCACGAAGAGAAATTTGAAAGCAGTTTAAAGGAAAACAAACAGAAAGTGGTGCCATGCAGAATTTTTGCGGCGAGAGCCCTGGAAACACAGATAGCGTTTTAAGGCGTCGCTCCCTTTCAAGTCCCTTATCAGAGCAAGCGGGATGCTAACGCTTGCTGGAGAGTTATCGCTGCTCATTATTCATCCTCCTTTTATTGTATTGGAAACGATTAGGAAAGCCATCACCCGCCAAGCTGCAGCACAAGCACCGCAGAAAACTCCCCGTGCAGAGGGACCAAGGGCTCGTGCTCCTCTGGGGGCAGCGGGGCTCGTTTTGGGGGTTCTTCACCCCATTTTCTGCTCCAGGATCCCAATGGAAGGGGAAGCACCTCACTATGTTTGGGGGATGCCCTAGTTTCAGGTGGAGGATGTGGGGGTGCTAGGCACTTGGTGGTTCTGTGGCCACCCCAGAAGGGCCCACAGGGACACAGGAGAGCTCACGTCTTGTCTGGATTATTAAGGCAAACAATGCTCCTCCCCTTTTAGGATTGGAGGGGACCAACAACCTCCCAAGCAGCCCAGAGGAGACCCCAGAGATGCTGGGAGGGCTGGAGCCCCTCTGCTGGGAGGACAGGCTGAGAGAGCTGGGGGGGTTCAGCCTGGAGAAGAGAAGGCTCCAGGGAGACCTTCCAGCCCCTTAAGGGGCTTCAGGAAAGCTGAGGAGGGACTCTGGCTCAGGGAGGGGAGCCATGGGACGAGGGGGAACAGTTTTAAACTGGAAGAGGGGAGGTTTAGATGAGATCTGAGGAAGAAATTGTTTGCTGTGAGGGTGGTGAGCCCCTGGCCCAGGTTGCCCAGAGAAGCTGTGGCTGCCCCATCCCTGGAGGGGTTCAAGGCCAGGTTGGACGGGGCTTTGGGCAACCTGGTCTGGTGGGAGGTGTCCCTGCCCAGGGCAGGGGGTGGCACTGGGTGGGCTTTAAGACCCCTTCTAACCCGAACCATGCCGTGATTCTATGATTGTTTTGCTCCTGAAGGCCCAGCAGACCAGATGAAAAAGTTGCCAAGGAAACCCCCGTACGGCACACACGCGCTGCCGAGCCGGGGCCGATGCACAGCTCATGCTGCTGCCTTTCCTCTGCTAGCTTCCAGGTGTGCTGCTCTTCATCTTTTTAGCCCAAATCCCCTCCCGAACTGCCACCTTCCCATTAACGTGCCCCTGAGCACGCCGGCAGCACCGCTCCTCTGCTAAGCCTTTCTACCCAAAGAGCCCCACACCCCAACGACAGGGGTGTCCTTGGGGGGACCATCGCTGCAGGAGGGTGACAACAGTGCGCTAAATGAATATTTATCCCAAAGGAGCCAAAACCACTGCCAGGATGGCAACAGGCACAGGGAAAAGCAGAAGGCAGAGTAGGGAATGGGCTGAATGGCTTTTTTCCCCCCCGCCCCCTCTTTTTCAGACGGTCTCAAGGAAATATAGGTAGGAAATTAAACCTGTTTACATACTATTTTTT
>VWZL01001924.1:1130614-1156680 GCA_013396915.1 Stercorarius parasiticus | reverse complement strand
GGGGGGGCGAAAACGTCATACTGAGCCAGGCCAGTGCCAGCACTCAAGGTCGGATAGAAAAAGAAATCTTTGCCGATTTGCCTTTAACAAGCTATTGTTAGCACCATTATGTTAATATCATTAACACAGAATCGTTATGTAAATTCTGGGTTTTAGGCTCAATTGTAGCTGAGCTTCAAAGGTAGTTTTAATGTAGAACCCGTGTAAAAAACAGGTCGTGCACTGACCTGGGCTTTAGTGCCCGGAAGGACCCCGGCGCCACGAGGATGTCCCTGGTGGGCTCAATGCACAGAGCCCACCCAGACACCACACTTCACACTCCCATGCCACCACTGCATACCGGATTTGCTCATTTTTACATACTCCTGTATCCTTAAACAGCATCAGCAAAGTCGTAGTTCAAACCACGATAGAAGTCTCGTTGCCGTTTTTGCTGCTGAATGAGCCGGCAGGGCTGCCGGATCTGGTCAAGCGTTCATCAACAAGCAGATTAATTACTAAGACAGAAAGGTCCTGGTACACAACCACCCGACAACAATCGGGTAATCACTCATTATGTGTCTATTCCTCAAAGTCCCGGCGCTGGCACGACACCCGTGTCTGGAGCCACATCAACCCACGCGATGACAAATATTGCTAAATGTTTCCTGCCCCAAAACAGCTGAGCTCAGCAATTTCAGACCCGGGAATTGAAAAGCATAAATTTACCTGGGCCCGTAATTTCACAGCAATAGCTGTATTACATTTTTTTTTTTAAAAAAAGAAAAGTTTCTATAATGGAGAGACTGTTCCTCGCTTGAAACAAGAACATAAGAAATAATGTACGCGCAACAACACGCCAATTGACTTTGCGTTTCAATAAGCATTCACACACGCGGGCCTGAACAGATGAAGGACAAGTGCTACGGGCTGAATGGGCTCCATTGAGGAAAGCTAATTAGCTGTATAAGCATATGCAAGATCGGGACCTAAATTTGTTCTCTGCCTCCTGGGACGCTGATAACTCCTTTCTCTTGTTGCGCAATGTAGATAGATAGCGCCAGTCTAAGGCAACGCTATAACCCCTGGCTGTCATATAGCATTTTTCTTGCAAAGACGTTAAGGTCGAGAAACAGCAGCTCAGGTGAAAGAGGAGCCTTGTCTGCGATCTTATCAGGGGTTTTTGTCAGATCTGGAAGCAGGACTCATCTCTCCCGAGCTGCCATTAAACGATGCAAATACCCAGCGGTGCGTAACACCACCAAAATATTTGCTGTGAAAAAAAAAACCAGAACAAAACCACAGCGCGACGTTCGGATAATGGATCTGATTATCAAAAGCTGCATCCAGCGAGACAAGGCTGTAATTTCACTCCTCTAAAACACGTATTGCCGCACCAGAAGATGAAGTCTGTTATTACAGGCTTGATCCCGTGACTCTTATTTGCACCATGGAGCTTTGGCACAATCTGATTTCATCCGGCTGGACTCTTTGCGGCAGTGATGGAGAACGAGAACGAGCAGCTTAAGCTATGAGGGATGTAGTGTTAGAGGAAACTAAACATGCACCAAAATACACATAACCACCACCAGATCCCTCTGAAATGCAGCTTTTGCAGAGGACAGAGGTGGACATGGAGGTCTCCTGAAAAAGCCACCCGCATCTTTCCAAAAAACCAGCCCCAGCTGTGGCTGCTGGCTTCTCAACCCCAGCCAGGGCGTAAACTAATATCCTAAAGGAATAAAACTAACCTGGCGACTGAATAATGCTTCTGACCCACCTAACGAGAGCGTCTTGGATTAAGCTGTGTTTGCAAAGAGCTCTGGAGACCCTTGCGTGCGTAAGGAAAGGAAACGACCGTCAAGGTCTTGATCCCATCCCAGCTGGAATTACTGGCAGCGTTTCCACTGGCTGCAGGAATGGGGCTCGAAGGGTTGCAGGGCACAGAGTCAGGGAAAACGGAGGCGAAAAGGGCTCATCAGATGGAAATGATCCGTATTCATCATCACACGGAGGTGCAGTAACCCAGCCGCGTTAGTGCCATGGCACCCGCTGCGGGCACCGCTGCTCCTCCCGCAGAGCCACGCACCACCCTGTAACTGGGACCCCAGCTCCTGCACACACCACAGCTCTCCTTTCCACGCCAGCACCCAAAACCCCCAAATCCGAGATGTTTACAAGACAGACGTCCAGCTTGGGCCTTTCCTACAGGTTTTGTCCCATTCCTATCTACTTATGCATTTATTTATTAAAGATAGAAGAAATACGACTTGAAACGTGCAGTAACCAAACCACGTTCTTGCTACATTTTATTCCTTCCTTAATCTAAACATATAGTCGTAAGAGTAAGATATTCGCTATAAGGAAATGAGCTGTCAAGTGATTTACGGTCTTGCTCTGTCTCAACAGCTCCAAGTCTTCTCCAAGACCTATTTTTAGCAAGCTGTAAATTAGAGGCAATAAGGGACAGGGTGGGAGCCAGCAGTTGAGAAACGTATAGAGCAAACTCATCTGTTTCTCCATTATCCTAATGCACCTCTAACTGCTGTATCTAGGTACCGTATGGACAATCATGGTCAGCATTAGATCGCCTTTACTGCTTAAAGTTGCCTTCTTGCAAGGAGGAGCAGTGAAGGGGGAAATGTCACTGGGTTTGGGTTTGATTGTTGGGGGTTGTTTTTTTGTTTTGTAGTGGATTTTTTTTTTGCTAATGGCCAAAAAGTCTCATTGCTGCTGTGTACAAGGAACCCACAGGGTGTATAGATGCTAGACAAAACCAAAATCAGCCGGAGTAAGCAGAGGCTTTCTTTTTTTTCCCAGGACAGCTGAAACGGAAACCTACACCTTCCACCCATTTCTCATTTCTTTCAATCATCTAGCTCCCCATCGACTATAAACTCAATAGAAGCGGTTGCCTTATTCACATTTTCTTGGTCATTCCAGCCAAAATTATTCTACTAATTCCCTTCCACAAGAACTAAGGTCCTATATTGCAGAAACTTTTCTTTCCAGCGCCTTCGCTTGCAAGTGATTACAATAATTACTCCAACTCCCATATAGCACTTTCTATACAAGAGCTTTAACAATGGAAAGTTATTACCAGAGCTTTAACAATAGAAAGTTATTACCGGCATCCTTACTTGTGAGAAGGAGGCGCAGAAAGATCAAATGAATTGCCGTAGATCATTCAGCAGCTTGCTGGCCACGCCAGGAGCAGAACTGCCATCTCCCGACCCTCCATCCAGCGCCGATTTGGGCAGGGAAAAGAAAAAAACACCCTTGAAGCATGTATGAAAAGGGAGAGGCCTGTTTTTGGAAGGGGTGAAAATGAGCTTTTTCAAAAGGAGCAGTGGTGGCAAACGCCCCTATCAGGTGGCATGGAGTCTGATAAAATTCTGAAAGAGAATAAATGATGCTATTGATTGTCGCATAGCGGGGGCCGTGGAGGGTGGGGGGGAAATAGATAAAAGAAGGGATGAGCCTTTTGGCAGCAGCCTTTTCTCCATGGGGCATCCCAGAGGGAATTCTCCCACAATCACGTAGGACTACCCAGTACTATAAGGGATGTCACAGTTCAGGATTATAACTCTTCTCTCTCCCTCATCCCTTTTCTTCCCTTTGTTCTGGCCCTGGAACTGTCGAAGTTGAGGTATCAAAAATCAACAGTGAATTCTGACCATCTTCGCCACCGTAATTTGCTCAGAAGTACCGAACATACACTAAGTCTCCGTGAAGCTCTCTCCTCTCAGAGGTATTTTATGAGACAATTTATTTAGGAGAAAGAACAGACCTTAATCACCAGAGGAACCATGGAGAAACAGAATATTTATACAAAGCCACATCCTGATACCAAACACGATGAAATCCTCTGAGGTGGCTATTAAGGAGATTGCCCAGCGGAAAGGAAATTCAGCAAACCAGATTATCTCTAACAGGCTTATCCACTGGAAAAAAAAAATCATGATAGCAGCGATGAGATAGTTTTGAGAGACAATTAATGAAAGGTAGGGGAGAGGGGAGGTTGTAACAGGGTGACAAAGAGCGAGAATCCGTAAAATGGAGATTGTCACGGCTGATGAGACGTAAGGACATTACACAACCCAATGTATGGCTGGAAGAGAAAAGGGTCGTCAAGATGTTCACCGCACCTGGTGTCTACAGCTTTGCCAAGGGCATAACTGCTTTTATCTTCTTTAATATGGCAAGAAGAAGAATTCCCCTGTCAGTTCAGTTGACAGTCATGAACTGGATCCAAAGACAGTTTCCACCAGCAGGGACACGCTCTTCCTTACAGGCCAGCCCTGCTGCTCGTGTCCATAGCTACATCCCGCAGCAGCAGGAGCCGTCTTCTCCAAAGTGTGATCCCAAATGTTTAAATTGACGGCAAACCTCCAACAAACTAAAAATGGGTGAAGGAATAAAGCTCAAGGGATGGTCTTGGACTGGAAACCACGAGAGACAGTTAAGCTCTTCCCACTGCTGCAGATTTCCTGGAGGAAACCACTGCTCCTTGAGCTGGACCGTGATGGCACACAAACAGCACAGAGTTATTCCTCTACGCTGCTTCATTGCTGGGCTAACAGGGCTTTCTCTTACAGGATTGTTATAGGTTTTTTCCAACCTAGACTCATTTTAAGTCTCCAACCTTAAATCAGAGCTCAACAGCAGACAAGACAGTTAACCCTAAGCTTTTATGTCCCCCTCCCTTGCCTTTAATGTACTGCTACCCCCATGTGCTCCTCAGCAGTGGAACCAGGCAGAAAATCAAGAAAAAAATCCCAACGGGGAAAAGATGAGGGCTCCTGGCATGGGAAGATGTCCGTGCCTTTAGCTCTGGATGCAGATGGGACAAGCAGGGACAGACAGATTAAGGGATTTGCCTGAGCTAATGACATGGACATCTTTCCACTGATTTCACTAGGCTTTGGACCAAATTCCTGTACAAGAACTGCACTCAAGAGCTATCAAGGACCTTAATTCATTAGTATTTTTTAAGTACTTTTAGATCCTTGAATGAAAGAGGCTATCAAAGTGCGAAGTCATTTTATTAATGATAACAGTCTGAGAACTGCAAGTTGAATCCTTCGCTCTATAGCCTTATGGCACAAATGGGTTTGTAACATGAAGACGCCACAAAGCCCTAACAGATATTAAAACTTCCTTTCAAAGACTTCTACTAGCCACTAAGTTTTCTAGGATTCTCTTGAACTCCACAAATTCTGACAGTAATTTTTAAATTTCCATGCAGCCACGTGGACCCAAACCCACTTAGGGAGAGCAAGAGGATGTAAAGCCTACTGCAGCCCCCAAAAGGCTCTCATCGGCATCAGCGGAGTTGACATGCTTGGTATGCCGTGTCAGGACACCGACCGCAGGGTCTAACCACGGGGGACCCACGCAGCCCTGAATTCCTCCCATCATCTTGGGAAGCAGAAAACAAAGCTATCACGGGCTTCGTGCATGCGGCCCTCCAATAATTAGACAAAGGCATGGCACAGAGGCAGCGCGAGAGGACACAAGGCAAGAAGCCTGGCACAGCCGCAGGTTGGCCTCGCACACGGTTATTTTTCTTCTTCAAAATAAAATCTCAAGCCTATAAAAACATTGGCAGCAGGCGCCGGAAGATGCACAGTGTACTCTTCTATCGTTTCGCTGGTGGAATAGACTTCATCCTGTTTCCTCTGGCCCCAGATCAAGCAAGACTCCTCACAGGAATTTTCCATTATCCTGTGGCAAACATACCAGGGCAATCCGGCCGCTTAACCGACTTACACTCTGACCCTCCTCTTCAGCAGCAGTGAGATTGTGCATAAAGCACAAGCCATTTCTCATACAACGTGCCGATTCCAACGCCGTAGCCCAAGCAAAGAGAGGCTGAAAATCCCGGGCCGCGTTACAGAATTGCAATGGGGCGATGGAGACATCATCGGTCTTCTCTCCTCCACCTTTGCCCTTCTGGGAAGGCCCTCCTCTCCCCCATTTCCCAGTTGCCGAGCCCCCAATTTATTTCCACAGCCCAACAGACTCAAAACCAAGCGAAGTATGGACACCCTCAGTATCACTCCTCTGTTTCTACTTCGGAAAATCCTTTTCTTGCACTGCTTTTACACTAGCCTGCGAACTCATCTCCAAAGCCAATGCAACCATCCCAGCATCACCCAACAGCTGGATCTCCAAAAGAAAGACACGGCGAGTGCCAAACATCCCCCAGTAACTCGAGAGAGAGCATCCCAATGACTTCAACCCCCATCCTCAGGCACAGGGGCTCTGGAAACACACGCAAACCCTACAACACCTTTGCGGATACATCCGAGACCGTCGATTAACACAGGCGCCCTTGAACCACCCAGGATGAGGAACCCCCTTTGCACGGCAGGGTGGTGCGAGGGCTTTGCCCGAGGTGTGCTCACGGCGCTGATCGACACACAGAGCTTACCCCAGCTTTCCCTACGCCACATTTATTTGCTCGAGAAAAAAAATGTTAGGCATCTCCTCATCCCTGCTCATTTCCGATGTGGTTTCTACTTTCCCCGGGGTCACAGGCAGCGACAGGCATCCCCGAGGCTTATTTGTGTTTGGAGCCATCTGCTCAACCGGGGAGGGTTGAAACAGCCTGCAAGAAAAACGAGCCACTGAAGAGCACTGTGGTTTCCTTGGTAGGGGTGACCAAGTGACAACAAAAATTCGGTTTACTCCCTCTTCCCAGAGATCTGGTCTTGAATAAGGCGATGGCTCAGCTCCAACTACATCATCTTTGCTAGCAGCATGGTTCGTATCATCCTGGAGAAGGCAGAAGGCTGCAACTCCAAAACCACATGCTTAATAACACTGCAGCTTATCAACTGTTTCACTTGCTCTAGTTTGCAGGGGACGGGGAATGCCGGGATGTCTCACCTCACAGATATCCGCACCTGAGTCACAGCAGTCTGCGGGTGCCCGCTCCCTCCCCTCAGCCACCACACCCTTCATTAAGCAGCCTGCAAATGAACTTAAAAAGCCATAATCCTGCAAGCAGCTTCTGTATCACAAACAGGGAACAGCTCCACTGTCAGCGTCGCGGGGGGGAGAGAGAGGAGAAACCGTCCGCCAGCGCAGGGACGGGCGCACAAAGCCCACATTGTCCCGTGCTGCAATTAACTCCAGGGCGGAAAATAAAGGCCAAGGCTTTCCATTTGTGAACGGGCAAAGCTTTTCTAGGACACATCCAGCAAATGGCAGGTTAGTGCCTTGCAACATGCAAGAGGTGATTCTCCCCCTCTACTCTGGGGAGACCCCACCTGGAGCACTGTGTCCAGCTCTGGAGCCCTCAGCACAAGAAGGACACAGAGCTGTTGGAGCGGGGTCAGAGGCGGCCACGGAGGNGACATTCAAGGCCAGGCTGGATGAGGCCCTGAGCAACCTGATCTAGTTGAAGATGCCCCTGCTCACTGCAGGGGGGTTGGACTAGATGGCCTTTAAGGGTCCCTTCCAACCCAACACATTCTGTGATGATTCTAAGATATTGCTTGCACACCCCAAAACTTCACTCAGGGTATGGGACCCCCATCGCACCCGGTGCTGCACGTGCAGACAGAGATGCTGCCTGCCCAAGGACCTGCAAATTCAATATACCAGCCCCAGCTCACACTCGCTGGCATTTCTCTCACATAATGAGTTTTACAGGGGAAAGCGAGATCCGGAGCCTTTCAAACCCTTTTTACAATGTGTCGGCACCTTCCTCCCGCTGTAAGGGATGAAGTTGTTGGGAACACCGTGAAACAAGTGCCACATCACCTCTTTGAAACAAAAATATCAAGGGACCACATCACGTCTTCAAATATTAATCTGTACTTACCAACTAATCAGCACTGACAAAAATAACTCATCTAATTATCAGAACACTGCCACTTAAATAATGAATTATATGCCTTATTAAAAAGTATAATAGATTAGAGGACGTGAAACAATTGCAATTAGTAAAACAAGAAACGCTAGGAAACAAAAAAACCCTACAAGTGTGATCTGAATGGTATAAATTAATCTTCAAAAATAGTGACTGATCTCTTCCGCCACGTCAAACGGCAGGAACGTTGGAAGCCGACTGCAATTCAATGAATACGTTCTGACTTAAAAATCGCTGAAAACTCTTTTTAAGGCTTTGCCGCTGCTGCTCAGAGTATTGCTCTCCCCCCGATCCCCCCCTAGCCCGTCTCCCCTGCCCACACACCCCCTCGACACGCAAAAACTTCTGGAAGAAACATTGGTGCAGCCGGGAGCTCCTGGCACCACGCAAGGTGCAAACCCAGCCCTCACCCACGGGGCTTTCTGCAGGAGGACAACTCCTGTTAAACCTGCAAACCAGTGGCTCTATCCCAGCATTACTGGGAGCAGGCATGCACTTACTGGGAGCAGGCACACTTCTGTGTACGTAACTGCTTCGTTAGAGGAGGCGGGGCGGGGAACCGGGATGCTGCTGCTGCAGACACCAGCCAGGGGAACGCGGGATGCCTTCAAGCGTCCAATGCAGGAAGCCTTCTTGCAGCGTTCTTTTAACATCCCATTAACCTCAGCCCCAAGGTGGAGAGGAAGAGGAGGCACACCAGCAAACCCGCCTCTCGCTGCTCTCGGTCTAGCTCTCCAGCTGCACGCTCTCCCACACGTACCCCCATGGACAACATGACATTTCCCCATCGCGCAACTACCCAAACCCATGCTCTTGGGTGAAACACACTCTGGTACCCACATTTTACAGCGAAACTTAGCCCTTTGCTTATCTGCTCAACCACCATTACCAGCACAACCTGTGTTATCTTTGCAGGGATCCTGTAATTGGGGCTTTTAACCATGTCCTTTCTTCCCATCCTGATGCAGAACGAGGAACAATTTGGTCAACCACCAATGCTCAACGGACCCTCAGCAGCAGCAGAACAAGCAAAACTGAGGGGTTTTTTTTGAGTTTTCCCCCAAGGAAGGGGTGACCTTGGCCCTGCCACCTCTGTGGGTGACCACTCAAATAGACCCTTCTTCTCTGGTCCGAAGTCAGACCTGGTCTTTCCCACCCATGGTCTGTGAGATCCTACAGGCCCTCAATCCCCCTTCTCTGCGGTCTTCAAACATCAAGGGGTGGATAAATCTCCTCGATGCTGTTGGCTTGGATTTTTTCTAGGACTCCTTCTGTTACATCCTTTGCAATATTTACCTTCTGAGGGCTTTAATGCTTCTGCAGTCTTGGCACTACTCTGATGCAGAATGGCAGCACACGCTCCAAATTGTACCCCAGGGTATAGCACAAAAAGAAAGTGTAGAACAAAAAGAAAAAATAGAGAGAGAAAAAAAAAACTATCGATTGGCAAAACATTTTAAAAATAAATAAAAGTAGTCCAAAACGCTGGGTGTCTTTGAGATGGCATAATAGGACCTGAACAATGGTAATTGATCTTTAAAATAATATCCTTCTTCCGACCAAGACGACAGATAGTGAGCTGGCAACATTCCTTTTCGTTTTAAAACCGCCTTTTAATAACCTGAGCTCTTTTCATGCGGATTGGGGTTATGACAAGGACGAAGTAATTCACTCAGTGCCCAAAATTAATTTTATTTAGCCCAGCCCCAAATAATTAATGTCATTCCTTGCAAACAGGTCCTCGAACTCCTCCCTCCAATAACTGAAGAACAAGAGACTTTTGGTTAAACTTCCCCTCGTGGTGCTCAATACACTGTAACCCGCAGTTGGGTTTGCTGCATTTTTCTCATTACAGACAATCCACAGGTGCCTTTACTAAAATAAAGTTTCTTTAATGAATACATCACCTCTAGCCTACTCCACTTTTTTAAAAAAAAAAAAAAGGATTTCTCCCCCAAAAAAACGCGTTAGCATTTTGCACAAAAATATTTTCCATCTGAGCTCACTTTTGAGGGAGGGTTTCAGCTGGAGGCAATTAGGAAGGTCAGGAATACAACCCAAAAAGCGGAGGGGAGGAGGTGAAGCACTGGCAGAGGCCAACAGCCCATTATATATGTATTTACCTTGGAGAACGTGGCTAGACACAGCCAAGCCTATGGGAATGGCCGGGCACTTAGTATCTCCTGTGGGAATACTTGTATGTGTAGATCCTTCAAGAGAAACTAGTCAGCCTTGACTTCAGAGATTTTTGCACTGTGCTAGAAAACAAACATTTTCAAATCCAAGCTAAAAAAGTACATCCTCTTGCCTACTTGCAAGCTCAGAGCATGTCCAAAGTGCGTTAATGCATGGGAACAAGAGAAAACGACTGGAAACCAAGTTAAGTACAACCCAAGGTGAAGTCAAGTTGTTTGTTTGCATTACTAAAACCCACAGAAAAGAAATGCAAAACATGAAACAGCCCAAAGCCAACGGCGAAAATCACATGCAGCCGGAGGATTTTCCGAGGGTAAATGTTTGGTTTTATCCCAGCGCACTTAGGTCAGCTTGAATTTATGTTAATACCATCCAGGGAGCAGCGCCAAAATACTCACACGTGACAACCTGTTGGGTTGGGTTGTTTTTTTTAAATATTAATTTCTCTTCCTGAACATAAATACCCAGCATCCCTCCCTTTCCCATTGCACCAGTGTACACCAGTATAAGCCTGCAACACCTACATCAACGCTGATTTTGGCCAAAATCAGCGGAGACTGCAGACAGCCCAACACCCTCATTTATTCTAATCATCATCTTCTCATCAAATCCCCATTCTTGGCATTTTTGTCTGCACGGTGCCATTTGCGTCCGCGTTTGCCCCCCCCTTGCCTACATTTCTCACCTCACTCTGGTCTCTCCATGCTAAATCTCTGTCCTGCCCTGTGCTCCCAACACCAACTTAATCATCAGTTGTGAATTTAATTAATGCATTGTTTCTCCCTTCAACCAAATCATTAATAAAGTTGATAAATCAAACACACCACTGTAGTCGGTAACATTGGATTTGTGATATTCCCCAGAGGACCGGGACACATAAACCGAGGGATGAAATTCATTGAGACATAAATACAGCATCCTCATCTGTGACAGTCGGATATAATCATACTCCGGTGATGTGAGCTTTACGTAAGGGAACGTTGTACTCTGGCCTGCTCCACAGAAACGCCACAAGACCAAGACAGAAAAACATAAAAACCGGCTGGCGATTCATTTCATACATCGCTCCTCCTTCTCCTTTTATTTGTGTTGCCGGATCAGTAACATTTACTTTTGTTTCATAAAAGTTCAGGTAGAACGCAATACCAACGGGGCAGTATTTTCATTTCTTTTAAATGGAGGATGGAGCCTCAAGATGGGGAATTTTGTCATACTCAAGGCTGTTAGGGGTTTTTTTGATGCCCTTTATAACAACCAAGCTGATCCCTCACGCACAGCAGTGCTTTCCCATCGCATCCCCCTGGTGTGCCACAAATGTTAAAGCCATCAGGAGGCTGTGATGAAAACTGGAGACCAAAACAAAGCGCCATGCGTAGCTAGCATCAGCTTTGGACCAAGCTGTCTCAACCAGCCCCACAACAGCAAGCCGTAGACCCTCGGTCTCCACTGCAGACATCCATCACTGCAATATCTGTGCCCACCCAGCCCATAGCTCACCAAAAATGCCAATGGCATCCTGGCTTGTACTAGAAACAGTGTGACCAGCAGAAGGAGGGAGGTGATTGTCCCCCTGTACTCAGCACTGGTGAGGCCACACCTTGAGTATTGTGTCCAGTTTTGGGCACCTCAATACAAGAGAGATACCGAGGCGCTAGAGCGAGTGCAGAGGAGGGCAACGAAGCTGGTGAAGGGCCTGCAGAATAAATCTTATGAGGAGCGATTGAAGGAGCTGGGACTGTTTAGTTTGAGGAAGAGGAGGCTGAGGGGAGACCTCATCACTCTCTACAGCTACTTGAAAGGACATTGTAGAGAGGTTGGTGCTGGTCTCTTCTCACAGGGAATTAGCGCTAGAACAAGAGGGAATGGCTCCAAGCTGCAACAGGGTAGGTTTAGACTGGACATTAGGAAAAAATTCTTCGCAGAAAGAGTGGTCAGACGCTGGAATATGGCCCAGGGAGGTGGTGGAATCACCATCCCTGAATGTGTTTCAGTCGTTTAGACGCGGTGTTGGGGGATATGGTATAGGGGAGAACTTTGTAGAGTGGGGTTGTAGAGTGGGGTTGATGGTTGGACTCGATGATCCCAAGGGTCTTTTCCAACCTAAATGATTCTATGATTCTACAAAATCATACTTGGTGCCTAAAGTTTTGCACAGCCACTGGTTGGGAAGAAGCTATTGGAAAACATCTTTAAAAAAAAAAAAACACCACCACCAAACAAACCTCCTCCGTGTGCAATCATGTGGCTCAGCTCTAATTTCTGCTTTTCTTTCAGGTTCGTGCTGAGCAGCCTGGCTGATTGACAGAACTTCCCATCTCTCAGAGCACCAGCAATGGTGCATCACTCCTATGGTGAGCACATTTAAACACTAATGAAAGGGGCAAGGCGAAGCATGAAGAGAACTTCATTCACCTGACAGCACTGGCAGCTCTGAAGCCAGAATCACCTTCACATGGAAGACGTGGAGGATCAAGCCAAAAACACAAAGGTCCCGGATGCAAGTCACAACCCTGAAAGACCCAAGAAGATCTCAGTGGATGCTCCAGGATGCAGATGCTTGACAGAACAGGCTTGACAGAACAGATGCTCTCCGAGCAGGTCATGGAGATGGGGCAGGCAATGAAGAACACCCTTGAGGAACAAGCTCTGCTTACAGGCACTTCCAGGTGTAAGTTTGACACAAGCACAACGGCCTTTACCAAACACAACCCTTAGTAAGCTGAAGCTGTGCCTCAGCAGTGATGCAGTCAGGAGATTAACATTACGGTGGGACCATCTCACCTGCTGACCTGGCTCACACGAGTTGGTGGGAAGAGACCGGCATCTCCTGAGGACCATTCATCTCCTCCTGGGATGTCTAAAATATCTGAAGAAATGCCCTCTGGAGGTATGGGAGCCCCAGCAGCCGGCCCGGACAAGCCCTGTACCTGTCGGAGGGCTCAGCTGGGGCGGGACGAGTCTCAGCACGGGAGCCCTGCCAAGGTTCAAGTGCTTCGCAATTAACTTTCACAACAAACCAAAGCCTCAAGAGCTTTTAATCTCCAAATAAGTAGGAGGTGTGGGTCCACGCCAGGGCTTTTGTGCCCTCGTTTATCGAGGGGGTGCTGATAAGGACCTCACTGCTTTTTGTCTGTTTGCGAGCCCATCCGCACAACGGGAGCTCCAGTTATCTGCCTTCATTTCCATAGCAGGCTAACGAAGAAAGGCACAGTGTAGCTGTGCAACAGGTTAAAACATGGGGAACATTTGCTTAGCAGTTCAACTTCATGCAAATAAACTTAAAAGGAAATGCTGAAGAGCAAAGACAAAGGTTCCAGCACAGGTACCATCCACAGCAAAAGCCTCCTGGTTGTGCTGCTGTTCTCCACCATAAAAATACATTAAAAAATAAAAATACTTTTAAAAAATATGTACATTCATGAGTTCACCAGAAAGTAGCTGATCTTCCCTGCTAGTCACCATTCGTAAGAGGTGAAATAACTAACAAAGCAAGTCGGTGCTTGCCTAAATAAACAGGCAGGAAGGAAACTCTGCACAGATCCCAGCCCGGCAGGATAACAACGTGCCGGCTCCTCATTGGGATTCCTCACCAGCGACGGCACTTGTCACACCGACAGGCACCGTACGCGTGTTTACGGAGTTCAGCGCCTGACCGCCACCTCATCATGATAATACTTTTAATAACAGCCAGAACAACTCGCCTGCGAATACCACGGCTCTCCTGCTCGCCCCTCCTGTCCGTGCGAGATGGAGATGCCTCCCGCGGCACGCATCCTCTCCACTGCTTCACCCAGCAAAGTTCTGGCTAAAATTCAGAAAGAATTGGCTGTGTGTTGACCAGGATAATATCTACCCAGCTCGAGCATGAGGGCGCTGATAAAATACAGTGTTTTGCATAGCACTTGTACGGGGATCTATGGGCTCTGTTCTGCTCTGGACAGGCTCCCGTAACTCCCCCTGATGTTGATGGGAGCCGTCAGGGGCGTCACGCAGAAATGGACTTCTAGGACTGTATACATATTGAAAAGGGCTCTAGCCCTTAAAATGGGCTCTGGCCCGGTTTCTGCAAAAGCCATGGGGATGAGTTACAGGCAGGCAGTTGACATCCTTGATTTAGTTCGAGTCTCAGCTGGAGCATCTGTGGTACCCTACGCCTCCTCTCCCCACCCCTGTCCCCTCATCGACTGGAATAAAGGAAAATCTTTGTGCTTTTATCTTACATTCATCCAAAGTTCTGTGCTGGTTTATTTTTCCTTACCGTTTTTTACTAATTTTCAACAGAACAAATGACGAAAACTTTTTGGCCATGTTAATTACCAATTTAATACTGCTCTCCTAATGACACATACACAGACTTACGATGAGATCAGAGCAGCTCTGCTAATCAGGGATAAACCTAGTATACTAGAGAGGGTTATACTTTTTTTATTAGTCTTTCTTGTTGGTCTAATTAATGGTATTACCCTCTGAACTGTGTACACACCCTTAAAGAAATTCAAGATATGCTGGAAACACACCCCAGGGGAACAAGGGTATGTTTAATAATTTCCTACCAGTTGTCTCCAGCACTACGTCCATTCAGGCCATCCATCTGTAGCCAGCAATATCTAACTCACCCTTCTACTCAAGATACTTGGTTTGATAAGTGTCTTTGACCGTTGATATAAAAAAAAAAACCATGAACAAAATTATCTTCAGAGCATCACTCCAATTTTTCCACTTCCCCGCTCCTCACCAGATTGTCACGAAGATACCAACGCTCATTTGCTGATTCAAGCCCAGGAAAGATGCAAAACATTACTGCAAAATAAGCTTGTACTTGCATCGGCAGTAACGACCAAAAATGAATTAGCAAATGAGAGCTACCTCGCAAAAACTGCAGTTAAGCAAAATAACCCCCAATTTGGAGTCTTTATGTACAGCTGCAACTAAAAGGAACCAGCATAAATCACAGCAAGGCTCGGACAATTTTCCTTCTCCAAGACAATCCAAAAGCTCAGCTGCTTCCAGCTCAGAATACGCTGGAGGACCCAACACCGGCATTTTTGAAGGTACCCGGGTGACTTCAGGCACCCAGCCCGAGATGACACTGGGCACAAGTTCCTGCAGCAGGTATCTACCAACCCAACAGCAAAAGTGCCTTATGCACGTCCTGACCAAGGACTGCATGTCCTGCAACCACATGGCTGCCAAAATCCCTCACCAGACCTTCCAGCCCCACGGGCTTGGCTGGGGCAAAAAACTGGCCCAGGTCACCCACATTCTCACAGAGCTGGTAACCATCTCCTGGCCTAAGGATGGCACCAAGGGGTGGAAACGACCCTTTGAAATAAAGGGAAATGAACCTTCGCAGCAGCACCAAACCCCATGCGTCCAAGAACCAGGTATGTCAGGACGATAATAAAAGCCCTGAAATAATATAAATCTGTGGCCCTGCAGATTTATTCCCCAATGCTGCTCTCAAGGCCGTCCACGAAGGGTCTCTCACCAACAAGGACGTACTCGCTTTCTCCCAGCGCAATATTCGCATCCGCTGGAAAACGTGACCATGCAGAGCCGGTTTTGACTAAACCTTCGTGATGAGGTCAAAGGTGTGCGTGCTGACATCAGGGTATCGACAGGCTGTCACAGGCACGCCAGCCAGCTCTGCTCATTCGATATTATCTGGATCATTTAATGCTGCCAACAAGCGGAGTTAATGGGTTATCTGCATATGGGTTTTTAACCCTGCAGGGTGGTCATTACCACGCTACTGTTGGACTAATTAACAGGGAGAGAGCTCTCATGGCTTTTTTATGCATGTTTCCCCCCGCCCAAAAAAAAAGTAAAACAAATATAAAATAATCACAACCATAAACCCAGATTTAGCATCGGGCTATTTCCAGGAGCTACAGACGCCCTGGTGCGTGGCAGTCCAACCCCGTGGCAGTCCAACCCCGGCAGCACTACAGTCCACAAACCACAATAGCACCAAATAAACCTCAGCCCAAGATAATACGGCTCCATTTAAATGAAAAAGAAAAGAATCTTTAAGGAACCTACCAGGTATTCAAACCTATTTAGTAAAGTGCTTTCCATTAATCTTGCCGTAAGTGTAATGCTGAATCAAAGACGCTCCGCTGCTGCAGAGCAAATGCGCCCATCAGAGGAATTATGCCCCAAATCAAACTGGTCCCTAACGAATGCACTCAGAAACCACAGCGATAAGCAGGGTGTAGAAGATGTGTTAAATTCGATCGTTTACCAAAAGAGCCTGGCAATGATGCATGAGGAACAGCGCATAAAAAGGTTCTCTGCAAAGGTGGTGAAAACGCAGAGTGCTTTCTGAAGCTTTGCTCTGCCTGAAAGCCACCATAAATTCCACTCGGAGCAATCGGAGCAACTTCAGCAGCTGCCAGTGGGGTCCGGGGACCACACGCCTTGCCCTGGGGACAACTGCAGACCTTTAGGCAACTCCAGCAAAACTTTAGCAGCTTCTGGAAGCTCATGTCCCAGAGATGGACCCAAGACACGACGACATGGGCATGAGAACATCGGTGAGGAGGGCAAGGTGGCAGCTCCTGTCCCCTGTTCCAGCACACCCCGTTCAGCCCCTTGTCCCCCTTTGAAGGCTGCTCATCCAGCGCCTCCTGAACTGGGGCAGGCAGCGCTGGGCATCAAGGAGGGACATCCCCAGGAGATGCTCAGCACCAGCCGATGGGGAGACACTCAGTCCCCTTCGTTCCCAGGCTCGTCCCCCCTCCTAGCAGCTCCAACAACCGACCAAAAGCATCCCTGTACAAAAGCATCAGGACTCCAGGGCTTTGCAGGAATCCACCCTGAAGCCAACACTCAGCAACTGCCCAGGTACCTTGTAATTAATAAATCCTGCAGCATTTTTGCTTATATCACAACACACTACTCCAGAATATGCCTCCATGGCATTAAAGCCTTTTCGCTAAATAGGTGGCCCTTCTACAGTTTCTCAGGCCCACGCCACTATAAGCTTTTTATCTTTGATGGCTTTTCCCACAGGAGCTGCAGAGCCCCACCGACTCCTGCAGCTTTTCAAGGAATTTTGGTAACTCCTTTAATCAGCCCTCTCACCCTAACCCATCAAGTTGGGACCCCTCTCCACCACCAGCAGAGATCATGCAGGAAACAGAAGCTCATTTGAACAAAACCTTGCGCGGCTTTAAAACGAGCTCCGTTCCCAAGGATGACAAAGATCTTCACAGATTCAATTATCTGATGCAAATGCGGTGGGTAGCACGCCGCGTCCCCGCCTGCAGCGGTTCCTCCTCTCCTGCCCGAGCCGTCACTTTTGGCAGCAAAGAAATAACGACAAATTCAGGCAGAGGCATTTAACAACTCTGGATACGTTACGGGGGATATAAAAGTTCAAGGAATTAGCGTTAAGAATCTCCAAGGTGGATAAAACGACAGGTTTTGCCCGAGCAGATAATGCAGTAATTGAAAAACATAAAAGCAAATAATTGGGAGGGTTTAAGGCTAGAAAAAGGCTTTCCCAGGGAAGTGGTGGAATTGCCACCCCTGGATTTATTTAAAGGCGGGCAGATGTCGTGCTGAGGGACACGGTTTAGTGGTGGTTTGGTCAGTGTTGGGTTGATGGTTGGACTTGATGATCTGTAAGATCCCTTCCAACGTAGATAATTCTATAAAAAGACAATACTGAACGCATAGAAAGAATATTTTGCCATCACAGGATGAGGAGCCTGTTTTTCTGAATGTGCTGCTCTCCCACAAAATCACCAAACGACGCTGTTCAGCTCCGAGGGAGCATTCGACACCCAGACAGTAACTCCGAGCCAGGCTCTGCTCTTCCTTGCACCCTCAGTGCAGCTGCATTTGGAGATTTTCCTACTGAAAAGTCTCAGTGTAGTCCACTAACACCTTTACAGCAGTCCTCTAGGTTTCTTTTAAGACATTCTTTTTCCCCTCCTGCAACTTAAGAGAGCATCTAGACCATCTAAATCTAGACATCAAAGGTAAGTTCCTCAAATCTATTCTTCAAATCAATTCGCTTTGCTTTCCACCTCCTAATACATCACATCTCCCTGGAAAACAGACTAATGCTTCCCATGCTTGTGAGCCTACAGCAAATTTCAACCCCGCAACAGTACCTTACAGCAATCAGAAACACCTGGGGGAAAAAAAACCACCCACAACACTTTACGATGGGCAGAGACTACTCAAACCCGCCCAAGTACCAAAAGCAAAATCTTACAAAGACCTTGTAAGCCAACGCTCTTGAGCACACCTAAACAAGAACACAACCCCAACCTAAGGATTTTGGGATGTTCTGCTGTTAAAAGGGACCAAGGGAAACTGTGACTCAGGGCAATGAGCCTCCTGCATGAACATTGCGCAGAGCCAGCGCTGGGCCGCCCACTGGCAAAGGCCAATGGTAGCCCCACGTTATTTTTCCCAGTTTCCAGGGAAAGATGATGGGACAGTTTGTTTAAAAATAACAGGCTGGAGCAGAAGCACGCAGGTGCAGTGCCAGCCTTCATCTATCATCATCTCTGTGCTTCAATGGCGTGCGTGCTCACGTGCACTCGCTATTGGAAAACCCTCCCCTTGTAAGGTGGCCCAGGGACTCGGATGGCAAGTTAAAATAAAGTACTGGGTAGCGCAGGTTGTCACTATCAGACAGACACGTTCACTTCTGCAAATGCCACTTTTTATAAGAATTAAAAGGCAAATGAATCATCGAATCATAGAATGGTTTGGGTTTGAAGGGACCTTGAAGCCCATCCAGCCCCACCCCCTGCCCTGGGCAGGGACACCTCCCACCACACCAGGTTGCTCCAAGCCCCGTCCAACCTGGCCTTGAACCCCCCCAGGGATGGGGCAGCCGCAGCTTCTCTGGGCAACCTGGGCCAGGGGCTCACCACCCTCACAGCAAACAATTTCCTCCTCAGATCTCATCTCAATCTCCCCTCTTTCAGTTTAAAACTGCTCCACCTTGTCCCATGGCTCCCCTCCCTGCTCCAGAGTCCCTCCCCAGCTTTCCTGGAGCCCCTTTAGGGACTGGAAGGTCTCCCCGGAGCCTTCTCTTCTGCAGGCTGAACCCCCCCAACTCTCTCAGCCTGTCCTCACAGCAGAGGGGCTCCAGCCCTCCCAGCATCTCCGGGGCCGCCTCTGGCCCCGCTCCAACAGCTCCGTGTCCTTCTGCTGTTGGTGCCCCAGAGCTGGAGGCGGCACTGCAGGGGGGTCTCCCCAGAGCAGAGCAGAGGGGCAGAATCCCCGCCTCTTGCTCCTCCGGCTGCCACCCCAGTGGGACAATAAAGCAGCCATTGCCCAAGAGAGGAGCATGTCCCCAGGAACATCAGTAGCACAGGCTGTGACAAGCCAGCTCCCCATCAGGTAACCCCCAGGGTTCAGCTCCCAAGATGCAGCCTGTAAAACCTGTGAAATTTTAATTTAGAGGGAGAAGTGGCACGAAAAGATGTGAGGCAGAACAACTCCGTAAGGACCGAGAAGGGTAAGAAATGGATTTATGCATGCCCTCAGAAGAGATGCTGCTTCCAAAAAAGTTCGGAGAAGCAACAAGAGACATGGATGATCCTCCAAGACCAGGATATAGCCCAACTCTGGACCATGCTGGAGCAGAGCATCGCTCAGTCCCTTTTCCTTCTTCAGTGATGAGGTTGACCCTTTCACAAACACCAGGTGTCTCCTGGGTGTCCACACCACCCTTTGCCATGGCACCACACTCTTCATCTTTTCATGGGCATCTTTGCTCCTTTCCCATCATCTGAGTGATCCAAAAGCAAACTCTAGCTGTTGTGCTGTGTGTACTTAAAATCTGTGGCTGACCACACATCTGAAAAGCAAAACTCAAGAGCTTTTTCCTTTTCTCGGGGCAAACACAGCCCTTCCCATTGCAGCTCCCACACCATGCAGGTGTCAGAAATCCTAATGACAAAAGCCCATTTCTCATCAGGTAGCTCCACACAAAACCAGCTCTCTGCTGCAGCTCGTCTTCTGCCCTCAAAAGCGGGAGGGCTTTGTGAGTTAGCAATCTTCTGACACAGACACATCACTTCATCAGCCACGGCCATAAAAAAAAAAACCCAGAAACCTGCCTCAAAAAGCCACCCACACTAAGTCTAGCAGGCACCAGCCAGCCTGTGTCACACACAGCCAGCTCTGTCCCCACCCTGGTGGCTCCTCGCAGGGATCTGGGGAAGGAGAGGACTAATGAGATTAGAGAAATAAGCAGTTTATCAGATTACTGAAGCTCCCCAGCCAGAGCCCGGCTGGGGGGCACCGGGGTATCAAGGTGTCCCTGGGAGCCGCCGCCTCCGGCCAGTGTCACACTCCATCACGATCAACACCTCGGCAAAGTTGTTCTTACCCGGCGACGCATTGTCCTCCCATAAAGCCTCTGTTATCTTTACGTCCCCTTGGTTCACAGCCTGTCACCATCACTCAGCCTCAGCCTCTCACCCCAGGGCGGGGGGGGCACTCCCAAACCCCCAACCCTGGCACCCCCAAGGCTCCAAGCATCCCCCATGGCCAGGGGTGCACGAGGAAAACCTCGGGAAGAACTTTTCCTCCCCTCTGCAACTCCTCCCAACAAACTGACTACGAGAAGGACTTCGGCCAACACTCTCCAAAGCGGTCATTCAACGTCTGTTCTGGTGGGACAGCCCAGACCTGCTGCTGCTTTTTCTTTGGGGGGCAGGGAACAAAACAACTAAACCCATTCCACCTCCTGCTACCACGTTACACATCTCCAAACATCAAAATACATATTTTTTTCTAGCTTGAGGTCTCCACACCTGTTGCTTCCACAAAATCCATCTCAACACCTGAAAGCACCAGCCATAAAGACTCCAGCAAAATTAATTATACAGCAAGAGAAAGCAGGAATAGATGGCAAAGCAGTGAGGAACAACTCCCCAAGCCTTCAAGCATCCCATGGGTGAGGACGTGGCCTGAAAAATGAGGGCTCTGGCAGACCTGTTCCCCGGGGTTTTGTGCTCTGCAGTAACCGCAGCCGGGCTCCGAGCACACCAGCTCCGCGAGCTGCTGCGCCAGTACCCACGGCTCTTATCTCACCTCCTGCTGTCGACAAGAAATTACGAGAATTGAATTTTAACAAGCTGGAAACTGAAGCTCTGCTGTATGCCGAAGCTCTGCTGCGTATCGTGCTAGCGTTGAAGTTTAGTGGCCAAATTAGTGGCCTGGAGGACTGTGTACAGCTCTGGAGCCCTCAGCACAGGAGAGACATTTACCTGTTGTAGTGGGGCCAGAGGAGGCCCCAGAGATGCTGGAGCCCCTCTGCTGGGAGGACAGGCTGAGAGAGTTGGGGGGGTTCAGCCTGAAGAAGAGAAGGCCCCGAGGAGACCTTCCAGCCCCTTCCTGTCCCTGAAGGGGGCCTACAAGAAAGCTGGGGAGGGGCTGTTTGCAAGGGCATGTAGCCATAGGACGAGGGGCGATGGTTTAAACTAGAGCAGGGCGGGTTTAGATGAGACATTAGGAAAAAGTTCTTTACACTGAGGGTGGTGAGACACTGGCCCAGGTTGCCCAGAGAGGGGGTGGAGGCCCCATCCCTGGAGACATTCAAGGCCAGGCTGGATGAGGCTCTGAGCAACCTGATCTAGTTGAAGATGTCCCTGCTCACTGCAGGGGGGTTGGACTAGACGGCCTTTGGAGGTCCCTTCCAACCCAACACATTGTATGAATTCACTGTGAGGTACTTCGGCCCCGTTTGGTGCAAGGAGATGGGTAGGGAGCACTCAAGGGAAGACACCGGCCCTCAAAGGCTGAGCAATGAGCCCCCCCAGCTACAAAGCCTCTTCTGGCAGCTCCCAGAGTCTCATCCTAAAGGCTGCAGATTTTTCTGCATCACCTGGCCCCGGTGCCAGAGAACACCGAGTTTACTTATGGATTTGGAGCAACAAAGAGTAAGTAACAGGAGGAAAGGCTGTCCGTTTGGAGGATATCCAGCCCCACCAGTGATTATTTGAGAGTGCCTGCATCCAACAGACAAAATCGCCCTTAATCTTCCCCATATTTAAGACTGGGACCTGTTTATACCCCCCTCTCCCCGTTTAACACCAAACGTCTTCATGGTTATGCTACAAACCGGGGAGTCAGAAGCCCTGGATGAAGTCCTCCTTCAATTTCAGAGTTTACTCGAGCTTACCCATCCTCAGGAGTGCCACTAAAACTCCCCTGGACAGGCCCCTAAAGGAACAATAATCTAAATATTATGCTAACCACACCAGATGAGGCTTTTGCATACAAAAACTCCAGAAAGGATATTTTAAATTCACATCTTCACAGACTAAGGATGTAACAGGGACCTGAAGTGCTACCTGCAGCCAGTTCCTTGTGCCTAAAACAACCATGTGAATATCGCTACACACGAATTTATTCCCCAGTGCATGCAACTGTTTCAGAGCGTGAAACTAATTGCTCCCTCACCCCACAAACTATGCAGGACAGAGGTAAATAAATTAGGAAATGCTTAGAAAAAGTAATAGTACAGCAAGACCATGATCTTGAGATAAGTGCAAAAACGCTGCCGATACACAACTCGACAGCAGTATCCAAATTCCTCAGGTTCCTTTATAGTATCAGCTCTCAAGCTCTAGAAGAACAAATAGCAGGGATGCTTTCTGAAGAGATGAAAATGGTGCATTTTCAACAGCCCGAGATGATTACTCGCAAAATAGCAACAGCACAGAGGTAACCGATTGCCTCCTGGGCAAAAGTCAAAGTCTTAGCATTGTAGCTCTGAAAGTGTACAGAGATCAAAGAGAGGAAGAGAAAGCTCTATTTTAGGCTGTCATAAGCATAAAGGTCCTCCTGGCCCTTTGGCATCACCAGCTACCAAGGCACAACTGAAATCCTTATGCTGCATGTGCCCAAGATCACTGCACAGTAAGGAGGAGAAACCATTTATTCCCAGAGCAGGGCGCAGCTCCCGCCCCCTTCCCAGCTGAATTTTGGCAGCAGCCACGGAAACCCCACCATCACACCCCAGTTCCACGCAACGCGAGCTGGGACACAGCGACCACCCCATGCCACCGACGCTCTGAAATCGGCAGCGAGAGGAGCCAAATTGCCGAGTGAGGGATTATTAATAACACTTTGCTATTGATTGCGCTTTACATCTTCAAGCACTTTACCAACATTAATTAATTAAGGTGTTTTCCGTTTAACGCTGGGAGGAGAAGACACTAAAGGAAAAACATGAGGCTGAACGGACCAGCCGCCCGATTCGGCATGGCAAGCCCTCGCACCCAAACTTTGCATTTCCCCCACAGGTACTGGTTTTACTCAAATTACTGAAAATACAGGCATAAATTCAGCCAAGACCCTAAGCCAAAAGCCCAGAGGTGCACCCAGCGTGAACGGGGGCCACAGGTGACCAGGGAGCTGCAACGGCGCTTGCTGCGATGCTCTGCCCGCATCCCCCCGTCCCCACCAGCATCCTGCCCCACGCTGCAGCCTGCCCTGCACCACCGGGCATGGGGACGCCTTCTGCGTGCCAGGAATTCAACCGATATTCATTCAAACACGAGGGTGCTGACACACGGCTCCAGTGATGTTACCGAGAGCTGCCTGTAATTGCTGTTCTAAGCGCCAGGGACATGAAATATTGATTTCCCCCCCCCCCCCCCAATCTGCATCCAGCTTTCAACAGAGGCTGCAGCCAAAATACTTCTCCCAGCAAATTCTCCGTTTAAAAAAGACTGTCAGGACTGAGAGGTTCGGATGATTAACGCTCAGGCTAAGGACTGTAACAATGCACAAGTTCCATTCCTACCTACCCACGCACACCCACCATCCACTCCTGCTCTCCCTCTTTGCTGGATTCCTCCGGTTTTGTTTTAAATTACGTAAAGCGAGCCCTTGAAGCGTACCTCGCCGCTGAAAAAATAGCACATTATAGCGGAGAAAACTCTCAGTCTGCACAAAAGGGGCAGAGTTATTACCTCGAGCTGTCTCAAGCTGCACCATAATTACACGAATAACACATTTCACAAACTCGGTATTAATTACTGACTGAGCCGAGCACAGAGGCACACATTTACCTCCTTCCCCCCGACTTGGGACCGACCTGGAGCACCTGCCTGCAGCGCTGAGATCACCCAGCTCCTGCCCACCATGAGCAAAGGGACCTGGCGATCCTGCCACGTGCTTCTCCACCAGGACCAAAGCAGATCCCCCTCCTTAAACCCATCAGCACATATCCCACACCGGCACTTGCAGGTAAGCGGCTGCCCACCCAATTCACCGGCCTTCTGCCTTCCTTTAATGTATTTACATTGGCAACCCTCCCACTGCCAAGACACAAGACAGCAGAGCTATCCAGAGATAATTATTTTCACCCCATCCTTACGAGCATCGTCTCAAAATCCTTGCGGAAAGGCGTTAAGGCTGGCTACAGGTACCTTGTTCCTGCCCATACAGGCACAGAGCGATATAGAAGAGCACATCTAGAGTATATAAACAATAGTACCAAACTCGGGGAGGAAACCCAAAACAAGGAGTGACTCTAATCAGCGGGTTTTGCAGAGGCCAAGTGCTCTCCCCCTTCTCCTCAACAAGCGCAATGAACGCTATGCACTTCAGATGCAATTTTACACTTAACTGATTGGCTTCTGTTCTAACACCAGTGGTACGTGGCTAGATTTATCACATTTTAAATAATAGCCTCTTAAAACTCCTGGGGAAGGGGGGGGGAAAAAACCCACCCCACATCTACAGCTGCAAGGCCACGGCGTCACACCTTGTTAGGGAAGCATCCTCTCTCCTACCTCCTGGACATCGGCACATTGAGATAAATTTGCCAGTTTTAAGGAGGGGGAAGATGGAGTGACCCCTCTGGCAACTTCGGCAGCCGCTGGAGGTACCGCTCTCGCATCCAGACAAAGGCAGAACCACTCCTGGCCACCAATCCCAGGGACCTCCCAACCCCTGGCATTTCCATTTTCACTCCAAAGCACATGGAATTATAATTATTAAGCAGAAGGGCACACGCTTCGGGGAACAGAGCGCGTTTCTTTGGCACTGTTATAGTGTACCAATTGTTTTCCAGCACGCTAACAGTAAAGGAACCCAAAGAGGAGTTTTTCCATCACTCAGCAGAATGGAAAAACCTCCGAGAAAGCTAAAAAGAAACCCTGACCCTTGGAGAACCACGCACACACACATCCCTCCCGCACCAGGGCGTGCTGCGGGAACAAAGGCACTGCCCCTCTGCAAAAACACACATGTCTCTCCAAAACTCTCCAGGAGAAGCCGCAAAAACACAAGATACCCGCAGAAACTGGCGTGCGCACAAGCAGCCAAAGGATTTTACCCGTTTTTCTAGCCGGAAGGCTGCATTTCCACGCTGATACCCTCTCCAGCGTGTCATCAGGTGCATTCCTGATCCCCCGGCTCCAGCCGGGGAAGGTGAAGGCATCCTCCTTTTGCTCTTTCAGCAGCTTTTTATATAAAAGAAAGGGCCTGGGTAGGCTGGATGCAGTATGTGGCAGGGTCAGGTTCAGATTATACCCACAGGCACCTATGCGGATCAGCTCGGAAAATACCCGACCGCACACCTAACTTTATCCCTCAGGTACCTGCAGCTACTGGGAAGCTCTGCCTGGTCCGGCTCCCGCCGCGTCCCACCTGATGATGGATTAACATTGTTTAACAAAGTGGAATTCCCGCACCACCACCCCGCTATCGAAACAGCAAAATATAACGCTGTAGGTAGGCTGGATGGCACAAATCTGCAAATTAATCCCTCTAAATCAATTTGCGTTAACGCCACAAACAACCGAACACCGGCGGTGCGATGGGAGCCTGCCGGGAGCAGCGCTGCCCACCCAGAACTACCTTCAAAAAGCTACAGCTTAACCAAAACGTGAGGGCTAAATAACACACCCGGACATACTCACGGTGAATAAGTAACAGTAACAGCTAGTGGCATTTTTATCATGCAGGTGTAAATGCAGCTCAGTTATCAGCAAAGAGGGGGGGGGGGCCCGCATTA
>VWZL01001924.1:1027235-1124664 GCA_013396915.1 Stercorarius parasiticus | reverse complement strand
CCAGGACTCCCAGGTCTCTTTCCACCGAGCTGCTCTCCAGCAGGTCAGCCCCCAACCTGTACTGGTGCATGGGGTTATTCCTCCCCAGGTGCAGCACCCCTACACTTGGCCTTATTGAACTTCATAAGGTTTCTCTCCGCCCAACTCTCCAGCCTGTCCAGGTCTCTCTGTATGGTGGCACAGTCTTCTGGTGTGTCAGGCACCCCCCCCAGCTTTGTGTCATCGGCAAACTTGCTGAGGGTGCGCTCTATCCTCTCATCCAGGTCACTGATGAATATACTGAAGAGGACTGGACCCAGTACTGACCCCTGGGGAACACCACTCATCACTGACCTCCACCTAGACTCTGTGCCCCTAATCAGGACCCTCTGAGCTCTGTCTTTCAACCAGTTTTCTATCCACCCCCCTGTCCATTCATCTAACCCACTCCCACAAATGGGAAAAGCCTTTTGTGTTAAGGTTGAACGTAATCTAATATGGCCCTTTGACTTGTTTCAATTAAATCCTTTCTTTTCCAATTAAATAATCAGCCAGAATTTAATAAAAATGAATTTCAATGTGTCATCCTGCAGAATGATGACCTCTGAGATGGCGAAGGCTTATGTAAATTCTGCTGATCGCTTTTTATCTGCTGCTGCTTCACTTCCACCAAGAAAAAACTGCCTTCAGTCTATATATCTGCAATATTTTCTTGTCTGCCCCAGGTCGCTCTGCTTGCTGTAACAATTCCCAGCTGAAAGGGAAGGATCCCCAGCTTCTTCCAGCACATCCTCTAAAATTCACCTTCTGCGATTGGGAAAAAAAAAAACCACAAAAGAGTGCCCAAGAGGGGATTTTTGATCCGTGCCTCCGTTTGCGTTACGCCCGGGCACGCTGCGGTGCAAACAGCGGCAATTTGGCCCTTCCCAAATGTCACCAGAGGCGTCTCTAAGGTCATTCATCAGCACAGAAAAGCTCACCAAGGAAATCTGGTCCGAGAGACGGGCAAACTTTAGCAGCGATCCCCAGAAAAAGCACAGCGTGCCCCGAGTTCAGTAGCCTCTTGCAGCACATCTCTGCTCAGTAATTTCCATCCAACTTACAATAGCTGCTAATGTCTACAATTTTTTTTTTTTCCCCCCCTCTACAACGGTCACATTTTTATTTGTGTATTTATAACCGCATTTTGACCCCCCCTTTCTCGCTCTTAAAATGCTGAGCACCGACTCTTTTCTTCCTCAGTATAGCAGCATCCCAACGCAGACCTTGCTGATGTGCTGCTGCTGCGCTGTCGCCGAGATGCTGGTGCTTTAGTTAATAAGTTATTAAAACAGGGTTAAACCGCGCTAAGGATGGACAGGTTAAAAATTTGGGTGAATACTCTTATTTTTTCCCTGTGATGCTGCAATGACATGTTTCCCCCTCCCCGTTTCTGTGCCGGTAAAAGGGTCCCGGCGACCTTCCTGCGCCGCGCATCCCTCGGGACCGCAAAAACAAACCCGTTAATGTTTATAAAGTGTCTCGGACTGGGGGAATTACATCACCACAGCGAGATACGAGCTTAATGGATCAAAACAAAGCCTGGATCCAACCCCCCCCCAGGCTTAGACACATCTCAGTTACCCGGCGCAAACCTCGAGGAATCCCACTGTGAAGGCATAATTGAGAGAAAAATGCGATCCCAGAGATTTTTCTCCAATAAACCCATTTGACGTTAATAGGAAGCAGATTTCTAGACCCTTGCAAACAAATGACTTCCACGGCATATTTCACAGCTGAGCGCATCTATGGCACCAGCCTTTATACGCAGCTCTATTAAACCCAACATTTGTTTAATGAATTACAGCAATCCAATGAATCTGTGTACGTTCAGCCTATATTTTAAATGTTTATGGGGACGACGTCAGCAGCCAGCTTTTCACAAGCAGGTATCAGCCTCAACAATGAGCTCCCGCTGCAACGTACCCACAGCTTTTAAGACATTTTTTTTTTGCGTCTTCTTTCTTGGCTATTTCAGGCTGTCGATTGCCGTTTAGTTTTAAAAAACTGTAAGGTTGATTACCCAGGAGTTTCAGGGTCTTTGCTTAACATAAATCTGTTTGGATTCAGTCCAAATTTGGGGGATTTTCTCCCCATTGATGAACCACATCTGTCATCTGGACTAGACGGTCTTGGAACTAGATGATCTTGGAACTAGATGGTCTTTAAGGTCCTTTCCAACCCAAACTATTCTATGATTCCATCTGACAGATAACAAACTGTTGCACATCTCCCACCTGGCTGGGGTTGGTCCACACAGCTGCAAGGTGAGTGAAGCCATTAGAACCCATGCAGTCAAAGACGGTTGACATGCTGCAGCTTCCCAGATGACCTCTTCTTCATCCCACAAAAACCTAACTCTGTTTTAATGTCTCCCCCGCTGCAAACTGTGTGTGAAGCGCTCCCTTGCAAGGCATGTAGAAGCAATAGCGATGATGGTGCTGTGATAATTTAGCTTTCTTGGCATGGATAGCTCTGATTTTTGGTGGTCTCCAGGCCTGCATTCCCCACCGGAGAGCAGGTTTGCTGGGTTGTTCCTACAAAGGGGCTGTAGGTCCACTAAGAGAAGGGGTAAGCCACAAAGATGCCTCCATGTGAGCAGAGCTGCCTGGTCATACTTTGCTGCACAAACTGGTTTTGTTGTAGTTTGGGCTGAAATATCCCTAAGGAGCTGGTTTTAGCACTGACCAAGTGCAAGGTCCCACTTGATCTGAGCTGGTCCGCAGCTGTTGCCCTTGGCTAGCTGCTCCCCAGGAGAATCATAGAATGGTTTGGGTTGGAAAGGAGCATCAAGATCATCCAGTGCCACCCCCTGCCCTGGGCAGGGACACCTCCCACCAGACCAGGTTGCTCCAAGCCCCGTCCAACCTGGCCTTGAACCCCCCCAGGGATGGGGCAGCCACAGCTTCTCTGGGCAACCTGGGCCAGGGGCTCACCACCCTCACAGCAAACAATTTCTTCCCAATATCTCATCTAAATCTCCCTCTTGCAGTTTAAAACCGTTCCCCCTCATCCTGTGTCTCCACTCCCTGATCCAGAGTCCCTCCCCAGCTTTCCTGGAGCTCCTTTAGGGACTGGAAGGCCGCAGAAGGATGCCCTGAGCTTGGCACTGGCCCCTGGGGGCAGTTTCAGAGCTGAGCTGCCTGGACGGGGCTGTGATCGCTGCGTGGGTGCTTGGCGGTGGCTCAACAAAGCCCGGGACCTCTGGCCGTGGTGGGTGGGCGGAAGGCTGGCAAGTCGCGGAGAGCCATGACTGCAGTTGGGGGCTACAAAAGGGCTGAGTCACAGGCAGAGGGAACACACTTGCAGGAGCGAGGGGAGCGAGCGCCGACCCGAACATGCCCACACGGTACCTACGCGCTGGGCAGCAGCAGGGAAATCTGTGCTGGTTCTGTAACAATGCCTGGATCGCACAACAAGCTTTCCATAAAAGAAGAGGGAAATAGGGAGCACAGAGAAAGAACGCCAGGCAAAGTCTGTATGAAATGCCGTCTTCCCCGTCCCTTCCCCGTCACAAATTAGAGGGGGAAAACGTGGTTGGGTTTTGCAAAACTGTGATTTGGGAAATCAGGTGCTACTGACTTACTCCAAGACATCGCCTGTCCTCTTGGGAAGGGAAGAACGGGAAGTCCGCAGAGACGTTTGCTTTGCAGACCCCATTTACCAGCTGCTCAGACGCCGTTATAAGGATCATATAAAAACTTAAGTGAATGGGGAGATTCTGCGGCGCTTCGGTAGCAGGATAATAGGTGCCGTGAAAAAAGTCCTGCAATCAGTCAGCAGACAAATACACACTGAAATTAGGTGTTAGTGGGCCAGATGCAGGAAAGGTGATTATGGGTTGCCTCTGTGTTTTCTTCGGCAACAATGATGGCACACGGGGATGGGTCAATGCACCCTATCATTAACAAAGCATCAGCCTTCGTCTGACAGATCTTTTGTCCTGGGAAGTCAATTCCTATGAAGATTTGACATTAGCAAGAGGCACGGTGAAATTCAGCTGCCTTTGAATTTTCATGACCCTCTAGATGCTTTAGCCTGGTAGATTACAGGCAAGACCCGTGTCCTAAATTGGGCAGGAGGCAGGGTTTTTTTGTAGTTCTCCAGCACTAGGGAGGCAGAGATTAGGGTTAAAACCCAAGGAATGCAAAGCCATGAGCGTGGGGGTTTGCGCTATCTTGCCTCAAAACGGCTCACCATATTTTCTACTTTAGTACAGTCTACAAAATCAAAAAGTGGTAACACCGCCCCCAATTTTTAGCTATTGCACTGGCACACACGTTTTGTCTAAGCAGGAGTTTTTGAAGAAATCTGCTGGAGGTTGATTTCCCCTAATGTAGCACCCAGCCGCGGAAGGGCAGGGGACATGCTTCTTCTAATAAAGTCCATTTAGCTTTTGACATAGATTACTTTAAAACAAACAAACAAACAAAACCCCCACACCAAACACACAAGTGTGATGAAGTGTCGCGGTATAAAATCAATACCGAGGCGATTAGCAGCCTTTGGAAAATTCCGGCTGTAAGTCAGTTCATGGCAGAGATCAAATGGAGGTGCTGTCAACTCACTTGGGCATTTCACTCTGCTTCTGATGGATGATAGTTAAAAATCCCCTAAAATGGTTCCCATTACTCCTGCATTTTCTCCTTTTTCCCTGGGGGAGCACCACGCAACCAGATACTCGTCCCACCCACCTCCTGGTCTTCAGCATCACCTCCCGCCAAGCCACCCCCATCCGCAGGACAGCCTGTGTCCGGGGGAATCCCCAGGCTGCCAAGGCTTTCTTATCGATTCCTACGCTTTTAGGGAAAACTGGAGATTTTCCCTAAATCCTGAGCCCGGAAAACCAGGCCCAGGTCCCTCCATCTGATTCCCAGCTGCTGCTGGGAGACATTTGCGGTCCCAGATGGATAGTCCTGGTCATCAACCGGCACACCGAGAGGAGCTCAGTCCTCTTAATAGAGAGAAGGCCTGAAGCATTATCTAGCCCTTCAGGTAACTCAGGTGAGAGTTAATAATATTAATATCATTGATATTAACAGCTTTTCATGAAAGCTTGGGGAAGTTTTCCCCAAGCCTGGTGCACCAGAGAAGGGGGACATGCCTTCAAACGAAGGCTTGGTGGAGTGAGAGGGATCCAAGGGAAAGCTGATGTTCCCACCAGAGAGGGAACGCTACGGGTGGTCTCGGAGAAAGCCAGGGCAGATACGTCATATGGTCCCAAAAAAATAAGGCTGTAAAACGCTAAATAAATACTAATTTTTAAAAAGCACAGCTGGATGGATTCCTTAGAAAAAGCTAAACACATTGTAAAGCTCTGGTGCACGTGGGAGGTTCTGTGGGTACGAGCCCGTTCATCACCCCAAAGGTCTTCAGGACAAGGCTCGAGTCACGAAGCTGGCAGGACTGTTGGCAGAGGGATTTTAAGAAGGTGATACCTATAAAACCTATCGATGGCAATTAAACAGAGCAGGACAACTGCCAAGCTCCTGTGTTTGCTCACTGTCAGTGGGTTTTATAGGTACAGAGATACATATCTACAAAGCTATTCAAGCGCATTTAATTTTTCCAATACCCACATGGTGTAGCTTGTATGAGGGTGTTGTGTTTATCCTGCAAAGTTGGTGACTTCATAACGCAGTACCTGGCTCCCGGGCAGGTTTTGTGTTATTAACTTCCTTCCAGCGCGTATAGAAAAATAAAACCTCTCCCCATCAAAACACCCGGGAGGACGTTTTGTCGGGCACTGGGTGCAGTTTGTCACCAGAGGCGCGGGGATGGACAACAGGCTTGGAAAAATCTGGGACCTCAAACCTGCTGGAGAAGACGTGAGCTGAGGCGCGGGACACAGAGGGCTGGTAGGTGGGGAGCGCGCTCTGGCACGGCGCAGACAAAGGGACAAGGGGGAAAAAAACCTTTTGTAACATCCATGTTGATGTTCCCGGGCTAAAAGTTAGGCCAGCCCCGCAGTGAGAGGGGCTGAGGCTCCCTCCCTCCCGCCCCTCGCTATCCGAAAAGCCCAGACAAGCACCAGAAACGACTGCGGATTTTTTTTGGCTGATATTCTTGCCTTCTGATGACACCCCATTAAAACTAACGGTTCATAATCTGCATCGGACCAACTCGCCTCAAGATAAAGATCTGCCTCATTTGCAGTTACATAATTAGCAATTACCCTAATTTCACTTACATTAAATTACTTTTTTTTACAAAAAAAAAAATAAACGTTATCTTTTCTGATGAAAAAAATAAAGCGGGCCGGGTCTGCCTCTGACTATTCTACAGAAAGCAGCAGCATCATTATCTTGTTCGCGGATATAATGTCTAGACACTGTTAATGAAAATATTCATTATTGCTAATTTGCATCTCTTTCAATTCTAGGACGGCAATCAAATGAAGATGTCAAAACAGAGCTACCTCTGCCTCGGGCGAAAACAAGACAAAGTGACCCCCAAGTCCTTCCAAACGTGAGCTTGGGTGAAGAGAAAGCATCTCCGGCACCCTCGTCACTAGGGGTAGGGGGAGATGAAAGATGAGCAAAGAAAATCAGAGGAAAATATAAGGGTGGAAGAATCTGGCTGTGAAATATGCAGCTTTAAAGAGAGGGGAAAGAAACCAGGGAGAGCGGCACAGAAACCCTGCTCAGGTGGGTTTAGTTGTCTGAGGACGTTGAGCCAGACCCGGTGATAAAAGGGGTTTATAAAGGTGAGTAAGGGAACCTGCTTCTGACCCCCCCAGCATTTCAGTGGGAGCGGAGGCTCTTCCATCCCTTCGGCTTATTGGAAAAATCCCAGCCTTAAAACCGCAAGATGTGTTGAAATACAGATGTTAATCAGGATGGCGAGGACTCGTGTGGGTTCAGTAGAGACTTTTCCTGAAGATAAAGTACATTTTAAATATAGTCCTTACTCGCTAGTAACAAAGCTTTCCATTAGTACAAGAAAATATACATTACACCTCAGGAATACACGCTTCACTGAGCTTGGAGAGTAAAGCTAAAATAATCTTTTTATAGCAAATAGGCACGAATACTTAAAAATAATAAAAAGTTGGTGAATATTCATTTGAACTCCTAAGCAAATTTGCCCTTGTCATATTTGCATCTCTCTTGTGTTCTCTTTCTGTGCGATGGAGTTTTATTAGCATGAACATTCGCAGAAAGTGAATTTGCAGGCTGAATACCCATGGGAAATGAATTTTAAATTCACTTGCTGTGTGCAGTCACCCAAGAAACTTGATCATAATTGTTTATTGTACTTAAATATTTATATTGTGGAAGCACTTGTTAGATAAAAGGGCCGAGGTGCCGGGTGCTGTACAAACACCGTTCCAGCCCGACAGAAATTACCTCCGTCCCCAGCAAACACAAACGGGGACGTGTGACAAGTTTGCCCAGGCTCGGTCACGTCAGAGAGGTGAGACAGCAGGTGACAAATTTCAAGGTCAAGAGCCAGCATTGGGGTGGAGGGGTGAAAGATCAAAAGACGCCTGCCATTTTCCCAGAAAACTCGAGAAAGTCGCGGCGTACCCACCAAACGGCACGCCCTCGCGCGGGGTGCGTTCATACGGGATATTCGAAATAGAGTCGGGGATTTAAAGTTCAGCAGAAACATCCTCGTCCAAGTGTTTTTACTGCCTGTAGTCCATTGCCACGGACTCCGGCTTTCACCGGGGAGCTCAGATCTCAGCGCTCGCGCAGTGCCTTTGGCCTTCGCAACGCATTCTTACGTTCTCCATCCCTCTCCCCTGCTCCCCATTTGCATCCATAAATGCTCCGGAAAGCGGTACCCGCTGCTGCCCGCGATGGTGCCGCCTCTCCCAGCACATTCCCGGTGGGACGTTGGTGGCCCTGGAGCAGGAATCCCACCCCTGGTCACCAGACCCCTCTGTACCTTCCCATTGGGAAGGGTGGTGGCAGGAACTGGCTGTGCAGGGCACCGTTGATCCCAGCTCCCCCGTCTGCTCCAAAGATGCCTCCGGGGTTGTTTTTGGGGAGAGATGGGCTGCACTTTCGGCAACAGGGGACCCCATTTTTGCTCGGTCACGCAGCACCCTACAAATCTTCGGTGCCCCACAGACCTCATAGCTGCACTCCTGGTCTTCAGAGGAAGGGGAGGCAACATTAAAAGCATGCTTTTACACCAATCTTCGCTGAATTATTTTTCTCTATTGCCTGCCTTGGTCTAGACTGCAAGGAGGGAGCGGATTTTTTATAATTATGGAGGAATAACTGCAAGGTCAAATCCCTGCTGGAAGCAGGGTAGGGCTCTACACATCGCACCCCCAGACTGGAGCACAAGCAAATTACCAGCTATTAAGGGCTGACGAACAAAAAAAAACCAAACCCTGAAATTGAAGCTGAAGTTACAGTAATAAGGATGGAGAAGAGAGAAAATTGCATTAGGACGTGCACTATCTTCTGCATTCCCCTAAAAGTGGATTCACTGCCGGGGGGGGGTGTGCTCTGAGCCGCCCCTCGGAGCAGTGTCTCCATCAGCTTCCCTGGCCCCTACGTACGACCGTGTCTTAATTAATCGCCCACCGCTGTCAGATGAGGGTTGCCCGTGCCAATTTGCATTTGCAACGCACCACGGTGCAACAGTTCCCCGCTCCGCTGTGGAAATAACAGGTGTTATTGACAACCTAATTACACGCTGTCAATAATTATCAAAAATTTAAATGGCCCCAATGTTGCTTGCAAGCAAATCAGATAGGGCGTTTCATGGTGTTTCCTTCAAAGGCCGGCTACTTGTGGCTGGTGTCGATGTGGAAAGCTGTAATTAGGGGGATGCGAGAAGGAGAAGAGGAGATGGGACAAACCATGAGAGGCGGCGCCGGGGATGCTGAAAATGCCGCACGAAGGGTCAGTGTGCCCGGGGCACCCACCGAAATGAAACCGTTTCTGAGTAAGCTTGAGCTGCTTTTGGATAAAATTCGAGATCCTGAGGGTCAGAAAGAGGGAGAGCAAGGAATCGGCACAGCAGAGGGGGATGATGTTGTGCAAGGGGGAATCCATCCCTCATGCAATGGGGCTCCATCGCTGGACGGAGCATCCTCGCAGCGACAGCAGAACCGGGGACCACCCTGCCCAGAGAGCTCCAGGGCTTGAGGGGGGGGCACACAGTGCTGCGATACCCACATACCTCCATTTTTGTCTTCTTCTATCAAATAGATAAGTAAAAAAGTCAAGCTAAAGGCTACAAGCGGGGTGTCTCTGCCATCGGAGCCAGACAGGGTGGCTTGGTCCTCTTGGCTTCCCACCACCATGGCAGAAGATGCCACATGTCACGGGAGCAAGATGGATGATATCAGGGAAAGACGATGAAGGTCATAAGCTCAATATGTGGTGCTACTCCACAGTAGCTACTATAAGAAAATTTAATTGCTAAATGGGCTGAAAACACCTTCTCCAGGACGATGTTCTGTTGGTCGCAGAAGAAGTCAAAGCCGTCTCTTACGGCTCGAAGTGGTTAACTGTACGGCTTCTTTAAACCAGAGAATTAATGACACTGAACTTCACAACAACAACAAAAAATTAAAGGCACCCCAAAGAACGTTCTCTTAATTGTAGCAGCCTGCTACGTTAAAGCTGCTATAGGAAAATTCATTTACAATTCAGCTATTAAATTGCAAACCATTACCACTGCTTTTATGGCTTTATATTCCTCTAACAAATTTATTATGTAATTACTCTGCGCAACAGCATCGTTTCTAGCGAGCGAAGTTGAAATAAGGCACCTATTTCAAAATCCGAACAATTCTGCCATTTCCAGATGTAATTTATACGAAAGAGGAAAAACGTCACGGTGCAGTTTTCTGCCTGGGACTCCGGGACATTTGAGTATGGAGCAGGAGTCTTGACTATTCCCAGGCTTTAATTATGTTTAGTAAATACCCAAATTTTGGGCATCAAAGAGCCAACCAGGCTCAGAACCCAACCGCGACCAGCGTCAGGGGCTGTCGCACATGCCGTTCTGAGCCAAAATGGTCAAAACTGGGCGATAAAGGCGGGATAGAAGCGCTCAGCTCCGACAACCGCCATTTATTTCCGCAGGAAACACAATTGCTTTGCAGGCCTCGGGATTTGCTCCAGCGGCACAGCTGGGACACGGGGAGCTGCCGCTTTCCCACTTGCCAAAGGGCTCAGCCAACCCCCTGCTCACAAAATAAAACATTGTAAAATTTTTTAAAAAATACTCATAAATAAGTGGAAAGGCGGGGTTTTCTGGCCTCTCTTTTTCCACCTCTGCAAAATAAAGCTGTACATAAATAAAGAAACTCTTGGGTGTCCAAAAAAACCCCACAACTGCATAAAGGGGCATTAAGCAGGACACACGTTTCCCAGGCAGAATGACTGGATTATTGTTGGAAGCTGCAAATAAATTCACATCATGTGCCCCCCCCCTTTTTTTTTTTCCCCCCTCCTTTTTTCTTTTTGTGCCACCCTCCTCAAAAGGAGGGGATAGCGTCGGTATCCAGCTCAGGAATCTCTAGAGCAGATTAAAGAGGCAATTATGCTGGATTTGGGGAAGCTGACTACTGTCCAGCCTGAATCCAACATGCTTTATAAAGTCCCAGAAGAAACAGCCAGGGGCTCACAACCTCACTCCCCCAGCAAGACCACCACATCCCACCAGTCACCAGCACCCAGGTGGCCACGCCACGACCATGAAAGCATCTTCTCGGAAGCAATTCCTGTATCTCATGGGGTTTTCTTCCATCCCGATCTACCAGCAGACGTTTCTCACCTCCTTCTCATTACCTGCGATCGGTCCTCGGAGCTCACCGCAGGCACACGCCCTTAGGGACGCACCGAAACAGGCAGCGCGGTGCTCTGCTGAGCTGGCCTACGGGGATCGAACACAAACTCTAAAGAAAAGGGAGGTAAATGAACAAGACCTCATTTTTTTCTAAGTACCATAGAACAACAGAATGGTTTGGGGTGGAAGGGACCTTGAAGCCCACCCAGTGCCACCCCCTGCCCTGGGCAGGGACACCTCCCACCAGACCAGGTTGCTCCAAGCCCCGTCCAACCTGGCCTTGAACCCCTCCAGGGATGGGGCAGCCACAGCTTCTCTGGGCAGCCTGGGCCAGGGGCTCACCACCCTCACAGCAAACAATTTCTTCCCAATATCTCATCTCAATCTCCCCTCTTTCAGTTTAAAACTGTTCCCCCTCGTCCCATGGCTCCCCTCCCTGATCCAGAGTCCCTCCCCAGCTTTCCTGGAGCCCCTTTAGGGACTGGAAGGGGCTGGAAGGTCTCCCCGGAGCCTTCTCTTTGTATTTTTCTCCTTGATAACAATAGAATTCTAATTATTATTATTATCCTTGCAGTTTTTGTTTATTTGTTTGTTTGGAAAAGGAGGGTCTTTGGGGGTCCCAAGGGCTGGTAAATGCAACGGGAAGGCAGAGCGGAGGCTCTTGCATATGGAGCAAGATTCTGAGCCCACCCCACCCCGCTGCTGCTGCGGGTCGGAGGGGAGGCCGAGGGGGTGTCCCTGCAGCCTCCTGCATCCTAATGGCACAGCGAACCCTTTTAGTTATGCAGGAGGCATCTCCCTCGGCTCCCACATCCTGAATCGCTCCTTAGAAGGGCTGAATGGCACCAACCCCCCTCCGTCGGAGCCCCTCGCCCTCGGCTGCCGGCGCTAACAAGGTCTGACTTTGTAGGATCATTTCATATTTATTCAAAGTGTTTGCTGCGGGTATAACGACAGCATCGCTGAGGCCAAACCCGCCGTGGTTACACAAGCACAACATGCCCCCCGCTCCTCCCTCTCCCCAGTAATAATGAAATCCCTGCAAAGAGTCGGGGGGGGACGCGCTGACGAGCCGGGATAATTTATTCTGCTGAGCCCAGTGCCTGCCAACACGGCTCAGTCTGGCGTGGGATAGACTTACTGGGAGCAGCCAGGCTGGGATTTGCAAAGAGGAGGAGGAATTAGATCCCCTAATCTCGCCGGATTCAGCAGCAACTGGCTATTCCGACAGCCCGGGATTATCCTCCTGCCCGGGTTCGTCCCTTAGCTCACCGAGTGGTGTGGGCGATGGATGGATTTCCATCGAGTGCGTGGGGGGAGGAAGGGTTAAGTTAAAAGAGGGGTTTTCAGGTAAAGCTAATGAGAGATAAAACAATTAAGAAGAAAGATACAGGAGGAGAAAAAACAATGCTTAAATTTCCCAAAAAAAAAAAAAATTCTATTTTTGCATACCACGAAAATAAACTCCTCCAACCTAAATGCATGTTTTTCAAAGTGTTGTCCCAGATTTTCCCTAACTACAGCTAATTTTCTTAACCCCCGGTACTTGTGATGCTGAGCAAATTTCTCCACGCTTTAGCATCCACCTGTGCCGGGTGGGTTCGTGAGACCTCCGGCACCTGGGGCTTCCCGGGCAGATAAAAGTCATGCCCTCACCAGTTTCAAAACCATCTCGAATCGCCGCAGAGATGGGATCGGCCAGACTTCAAAGGGAACCTGCCACCTAGGTTTCTGCCTCTTTGCTTTTTCTCCTCTGTTCCTCTAAAACAGATCTTTACTAGAACTGGGAGCAAGGTTTCCACGGAAAGGAGCCATTAAGAAAAAAATAATATTTGGATTTTACCCTCTTTTTTTTTTTTTTTTTGATTGACAAACTGATGCTTGCTCAGACATCACTATTTTCTGATGTGGGGCAGTGGGACTTTTCAAAAGAAGAGCCCCCAGCCAAAGGCATTTTACCGGTCACTGGAGAGATATGACTTTCACACGCAGACCCATGCCCGGTCCATTGCTCCACTATGACGTGTTCCCAGCTCCGTCGGGCATCGCTGGGAGGAATTCATCAGAAGCTTGCAAAACGCTTGACACAACGTTCACTGAATCAGAGAATGGGGAGGGTTGGAAGGGCCCTCTGGAGATCCAACCCCCTGCCACAGCAGGGTCACCCACAGCAGGTGGCACAGGAACGCGTCCAGGCGGGGTTGGGATGTCTCCAGAGACGGAGACTCCCCCACCTCTCTGGGCAGCCTGTGCCAGGGCTCTGCCACCCTCACAGGAAAGAATTTCCTCCTCGTGTTGAGATGGAACTTTCTATGCTCAAGTTTGTGCCCGTTACCCCTTGTCCTGTCGCTGGGCACCACTGAGAAGAGCCTGGTCCCATCCTCCTGACACCCACCCTTGAAGTATTTATCAGCGTTGATAAGGTCCCCCCTCAGCCGTCTTTTTTCCAGACTGAAGAGACCCAAATCCCTCAGCCTTTCTTCATAAGAGAGGTGCTCCAGTCCCCTCAGCATGTTGGTAGCCCTTTGTTGTCCCCTCTCCAGCCGTTCCCTGTCCTTCTTGAACTGGGGAGCACAGCACTGGACACAGCACTCCAGATGCGGCCTCAGAGGACAGAGCAGAGGGGAACGATGACCTCCCTCAACCTGCTGATGGAAACTATGCAAAAGCCCACAACAAAACCCCCTGCCTTGCTCAGCGCTGCTGCCAGGCAAGTCGGGCTATGGAACGCCTTTGTGAAGGCCCCGTAAAAAGCCCTTTGCAGCAGCATCAGGGGCCGGCTGACGGCAGAAGCAGCTCAATAAGGCGGAAGGTGGCCTTTTAACAGAGATAACGAGGTCAGGATGCACAGGCATCAACCAGAGCTGATGCTAAAACAATTAATAATGATTTCCCCGCCTCACCCCAGACAGCCTAAGAGGGAAGGATGGCAACAGCGCGAGGGCAGGGATCTGGCGCATTAACAGTCAGCACTTGCATCTCAGCCCCATGCGGGCACCAAAACCTCCGCCACATCAACCGTCCAAGGGAGAAAGCATACCAGTTGCGTGCATCCTCCCCAGTTGGGCTGTAAACCCTCCCCAGTTCGCAGGGCTGGGGGCGGGGGGGAGCAGGCAGCGTGTCAGCCTTCAGTAGGGTGCCGAGACCCGGCTTGAAGGCGGCCGGTCCCCACGTGTGCCGCGGGAAGCCACATGTGCCACGGAGCCAGCAGTTGCTATGGTGACGGTGGATTTCCTTAAAACTCCTGCAAAAAGGAGACCAAAGGCCCAAGCAAGCCAAGGAAGAGCAGCTCCTTTGCAGGCAGGTTTTGGGGCCATGCAGGGATGCTGAGCACCCTGAGCCAGGATAACACCTCTGGCAGAGCAAGATGTTCCCTTCAAACAGACCCGTATTTGCCCCACGGTGGTTATTTCCGTACCCTGGCCGACACGATGAGGTCTTTGCTGGTTCAGCCCTGCAAGACGCCAGTCCTAGTCCAGCAATTTTATTGATTTCAGTGATCTCCAAGGGTTGTCTAAAGATGCAGTTCCTCCCTCAAGAGAGAAATTGGTTTTTAGTTGCGGCCCTTCTGGCGGGGGATGAACCTTCTTCCTTCATCGATGTAATTTTTTTTTTAAAGGCAGGGAGAAGTCGCAGGACTGGCAGATGGAGAAGCAAAGCCCCCAGATTAATTATCCAGATTGCAGCCCGGCACGTGCCAGAGCAGCACTGACCCTTCCCACCGCGGTACCCGCTGGGGTGGGATGCGGAGCTGCCATCGTTTCAGTCTGGAACTGGGTTAAACCGGCAGCCTAAAGCACGAGCGGCTCCCTTCTGCGAGTATCTAGATTCAACTTTGCCCTTTGGTATTTTAAAACGGTGTTTTGTCCCTCCCCAGGCTGCGGGAGTGGGGATAAATCAATAACCCCATCGACACCCAGCGGAGTGATGCGGTACCCAAATCCGGAGGTGCCCCTTGGCAGGGATGTGTATGTGCCCAAGCAGAACATTTCTTCTCTAAATGTGTGGCTTTAAATGCAGTGGCTGGGAAAATCCCATGGGAATATTTAGTTCGGATAAGAAACATATAGAAACACAGCTTTTGGAGCCATCTCCCAGTAACTTTTGTTTCCATGGTGACTAATGTTTGTGTTTATATCTAGTCCCAGTGTTTCTATCAGATTTTGCTTCATGGAACAGCTGTTCCAAGTCATTTCACCAAGACAGATGATCCCGATAAGGAGCAAAGTTTCCATTCTACACAAATGCACATTTATTTAATAAAATCCAAATAATTCAAACCCGGAAAAGATCCGTGCTTCAAAAAATTGATTACCAAGGCAGCCTCCTGATGGAAAGAGATTGAAAGCAGCCACAGAATAGCTGCTGCCTAATAAGAGGGTGATAAAAAACATAATAGAAAATAAATAAAACGACTCGGGAAACGCTAGTAGCTTTATTAAATTTGGCCACGATCTTTCTATTCTTGGGCTTTATGCACAAGTGTTATGGCTAAAAATGACCGTCACTAATGACGGGGAGGGGGGGGTGGGCTGCCGGCTCCCCCCCTGCTTCCCTCCCTTCCCACCTTCTCATCCCTCCAGAAAGCTGCCGAGAGCAGCCATAGGAACCCAGCGCAGGCTAACCTGGGCTTTCGGATCCAAATATCCACATTCCTCAACTATCCCATCACCGCAGCTTTTATAGAATAGCCCCATTTCCATTTCAACTTAAATACTGATTTTTTTATTTTTATTTTTTTCTTAAATAGGATGGCTCAGGTTTAGCTTCTTGGAACAATATTTGAGGCTTTTTTTTTTTTAGCCTTTTTATTAATGTAGTTGCAGGCCAAAACCTCACAATGTGAGCTCCGTGGCTGGATTTAGGCTCAGATCAAGCCTCCGCAGAGGCTCTGTGGGATCAGCAGCTTTCCCTGGGCTGAGCTTGTAGCGATGAAAGGAGGTTGATGCCGCAGTCTCCTCTGACATCTTATGCCTTTGGTTTTTCCCTGGAAAGATCAAAGTGTCCGAGATGTCCAGGCAAGACCGGGAGGCTCTGGAGGTGCTGGGACCTCTGGAGATGGCACCTCCTGGCAGCCCTGAGAGGGCATTAGGCTGGTGGCTGCCTCCCTCCTGTGGCTGGGTCATGCCACAGGCAGAGATGGGTCCGTAGGTCCAGTGTTACCCCAAACAAATGTAAATCAATCTGCTTTCAGATACCCAGGTGGAGGCAAGTACCCTGCTTCTCTCACAGGAGACCTTGGCTTGAACTGTGGCACCCACTTCTGCCATGGTATGTCAGGAAAGCTGTAAGGAAGCTGGGGCAACCCAGAGCAGAGCATCAGGAATGATGGAAGCTCCGAAAGAATGAAAACGTGCCATAGGAAAAATAAAAAAATAACTACCCTGCCTCTAGGCTTCCTGCCTTTGCCTCCCCACAGCCCCATCCCCACACAGACCTGCCCCACGGTCGCTCCCCACCTCCACCCGTGCGGGTCTGCGGGGGGTGAGACCTGCTTTCAGGGGTGGTGTTTTAACTCCTGCAGACTTTTTCCCCCTTTAAAATTTCTCTCTGCTTGCTCACCGAGAGCCCACCAGGGACGGACGACCCCTTCACCCAGCAGAAGGCACCCGGGCAGTGGCAGGTGGCCGCCAGGAGAGGACCACGTCCTGCGCCCCGGCGCGCGTTGCCACACAGAGCTGGAGCGCGGGGCGTCGGCAAGGACTAGGAGATCGTTTATAGTTTCAGTCACTCCCAACTCCTGGCTCATCAGCACTGCAGAACTTGAAACCTAAGGAAATTATTTGCATTGTTAGCCTCCTCCTCCTTAATTTGAAAACTTACTGCGAGTAATTGAAATTCCTGCTCCGCAAAAGCCAAAGCCTTATCTACCGCCTTGTTTAGTCAAATTAAGGGAGATGGGACTTGACTCTAGATTTGCTAAATATTTTCCCCTGCCTTCAGAAACATTTATTACATATTTCGCATTGTACAAACTGCTTCAACCTCCTGCCAGCTGCAGAAGCGCATTGAATTATTTTAATCAGAAACAAGAATCCTGTTGAAAGTTACCAACGCGGCACAACAGGAAACCTGGTCTCGCAGACTCCTTCCGAACAAAGAGTCAAGCTTTCCTCTCCCCTCTTTTGAAACTATCAACCAAACTCTAAAAATAAAGTCAGATATACAAAGTTATCCTGCCATCAGGGCCTGAGAATATTTCGGTTACGCATCTGTCAGTGCTCCCATTACACATCTCGGTTTCCCAGGTTCTCCCTCTTCGCTTTTCAGATTGCGCCAGGCTGAAACTTGGCACGTGCCCTGGAGATGACACCGTAACAGTTTGTTTAACAGCAGCCTCTTAACATTTCTGGAAGGCAGGCAGCAGGGGCAGGCTGTGTTCCTTACTCTGCCAGAGCCGGGGATGAAAACACCTGCAGCTCCCCCGGATTTTGGCTGAAGACAGAGTTACCTTCAGCACCTCCCAAGAATCAGGCCATGTGCGCTGCCGGTTTTGTCCCAGCATCAGTCCTCCCTTGGCGCAAGAGGGATGCCAAGTCTGCTCTTCGCTGAAGCCAGCAAAGCTCCTCCTGATTTACGAGAGGGTAACGGAGGGCAAGACAGGGCTAACACCTCGATGTGACTAATTTTTCCCCCCATGCAAGGCTTCAGCATAACCTGGGCTGCCTTTTACGCCTCCAGCTCGATATCCAAAGAGTCCTCCAGTCCATGCTCTGCTCCTGCCACCCACCCACCCATTGCTCTCCTCCCTACATGAGTCCTGGCTTGGCACCCTTGGAAAAACATAGAATGATTTGGGGTGGAAGGGACCTTAAAGCCCACCCAGTCCCACCCTCCTGCCCTGGGCAGGGACACCTCCCACCAGACCAGGTTGCTCCAAGCCCCGTCCAACCTGGCCTTGAACCCCTCCAGGGATGGGGCAGCCATAGCTTCTCTGGCCAGAGAATCCTCCTTTGTTCCCAATTCTAGTGAAACCATTGGGTGAAAGGAATGGAAGTGTCCCGCGTTTCCCACACTCACCTCCCGCTACCCCAGCAAGTGGATCCCGAGGGCTCCAAGGACATCACCACTGCGTCCTCTGCCACTGCCGGGCTTCCTCCCTTGAAACCCCCCACCAAATATTTAATCACAGAATTCTCCAGCAACGCAGCCAACAGTAATCAAAATCCTCCCAACAGTTGTTGCAGCCCCGGGGAAGAACACTTCATTTATTTGTTTCTTCCTCTTGGAAAACCAAAATATTTAAATGCTAATCTAGCAAGGACTAGGCATGAGCATGCATCATCTCTTTTATTACGGTCCTATTCTGTAGAGCCAGGACCAGCAATGCTGCGTTGGTATATCCCACCCATAAGATTTCTCCTTGTTTGCAAAGCGGTAGACGAGGCGATGAGATTCAAGACAGTTTTGCTTTGCAGACTATTTGTTTTTTAATACTGGGGAAAGCGGGAACATATGCGCGGGGGGATGGGCGGCGGCAGCATTTGTATCGCTTAATTTACTAAAACCGCACATTGCACAGATCTCCCGTCTTGCTTCATTCAGAGAAACCGGCGTTTCGTTAAAACGGGCCAGCCTGGACAGAGGTCCATCACAGGGGTTTCAAACGCACCGCCGGGGTGGGGGATCCTTTCTGAGAGATGTCCGAGGCCAAAAGCATCATCCCTGTCACCGCCTTGGCCTGGGCAAAACATGAACTGGCTTTTCTCCCCCCCTTAAAACATCAGGTTGTTGATGGAGCGGAGCCAGGCACTTCCTATGCGCGTGGACCCTGCCAGAAACCACGGAAGATGCTTCGATTTCCATGTTATTCCAGAAGTTACATCTAACCTTTCTCTCTCGGGATTAAGCCCAACGAAATAAGTGAAATATTTCAGTTTGAAACAGGTACAAAATGACAAGAGCGGGATTGGGCCCTGTGTTTGAAAACTATTTAATTTATAGCCTCTCAGTATACGAATTATTAAGAAAGAAAAATACCTATTGCCTCCCAAATGTCACCGTATCCACCTGACTTCCTTGAATCTTTGAATGGATTTACCAGCACCGGGGGCAATCTCATTTTCTAGAAAACCTGTTTTACTGCCTAATATTCCAACCAAGTCTGTGGCTGATCACTTAAATAGGCTTTTACCAGGCAGCGCAGGCTGTACGTCTCATTTCCCCCAGACGCCCTGCAGCAGGCCCCGCGCATGGGCGGGGAGAGGAGAAATCACAGCGAGCGGAGCGGGATCCGCTCTCTGTCAAATTAAAATTGTGATTCATTCAAAAAAAAAAAAAAAATCAGAGCTGTTTGCCCAAATGTTTTGGTTTTTTTTTTGTTTTGTTTTTTTTTTAAAGTTGTTTGAATTTCAATAATCGCGGCAGGCCTGGGATTCCATGGAACGAGGGAAACGTCGCAACCTCGGCGGTGAAGGGACGAGCCATTTCGTAAGAGGGATAAAAGCCCCCGGTCCAGCGATGCTGACAAGGGAAGAGATGCTCCCTGGCAGCCCCAGCGCCGTTCAGAGAGGCTTAAGAAGCTGAAGACCTGATAATCAAAAGCCATCCTGAACGTTTCACTGTCTAATCGATCATTTGCAATGTTTGCTGATGAAAGAGTGATAAAACCTTTGCTTTGTCCCTGAGATACCTCCAGCAGCTCCGTAGGAATGGAATACATTGATTTATCGTAATGCAGCTAATCTGTATGTACAAGCACACAGAGGAAGAGGTTGATCCTTTGCTATGCATACGGAGCATTGATTCCTTGCTTTTAATTTGCCACCCTGTTAACCCACCCAGAATATCGCCTGCACATATTGCCCCAACATGGATGCGTTGGGAGAGATAGGATATCTGAGGCCTGATCCTGCAAATCTTACTCAGGAGTCACCCAGCCATAAATAATTCAATCTGCTCAGTTTCATGCCAGGAAGACCAAGAAATGACTGGAATATAAGGACTTTCACAGGAAAAAGAACACGCCACACCCCAAAGGCCAGATGCTGAAACCACTCTGGCTATAAGGAACAAAATCCCTGCAAGAGGGACATCCATCATCTTTAATATCATTTATTAGCAGTCCTGGATAGCTAAGCAGCAAGTAAACTTATTACCGCATAGTGGAAATAACTTTGTTGGGGGATTGACATCGTAGGAGTCAATGGCTTGCAGGCAGCAAAACCGGGGTGTCACATGGAGCTCTGTGCTCTTCAAAACATATTTAATTTATTGCAAGTTCACCCTAGTTCTCGTCAAAGCTTAGATGTGACACCCAGTAAACCACCTCTTACTGTTCAGAGGGGAAAGTCGTGCTGCACGAAACAAAGAGACGCTGAAAGTTAGTCTCCAAACCGAGAAGAAATTGCCAACTGGGAATTATCCTGCTACACTCAAACAACCCGGAGTCAAAGCACTGACTGCCGCTAGTGGCATTTTAACAGTTTCTGAACAGGTGTGGAGTTTTCATGGTAAAAAACCTTCTTCAACTGCGTGGGCCTCCTGTAATCAGCGATCTTCACACGTGTATTTCGTGCGAGCGCAGCGCACGTCTAGAAACTTATAACTGGCCAAATTATTTCCTTGGGAGAAGAGTAACAACCCCGGAGGTGGGATCTAACACACACACACACACATTTAGGGACATTTTTTGAGCTTTGTTTTGCCCTGTTAGATTAAATATCCCGTGGTCCAGACAGTCAGTAAGTGCTAAGAGGTAATTTAGTCGTAGTAATTACACAGCATAGGAGTTTCTTTCTTTGTTTTGGGTTTGTTGTTTGTTTTTTTTTTTTAAAGAGATCATTATGAACCAGAGTCCTAAAAAGTTTCATTACAAAGCAATCTTAAACTATAGGATCAATTAAAAGGAGAAAACTCGACTTGGAGTGATTTACAAGTCATTTTGTGGTGAGAAAGCATCACGAGGAAGAAGGCAGCGACTTGGTTTGACCTAGGTTATTGCCTACTCCAAGGACGGAATCACAAACCTACACCTTGAGAAAACAATTTTAGATGAAAATAATGCTGAGAAACAACCCACTCGCTGCAAAGGGCTGGGGAAAGGCTGTGCTTTGATGAGCCACATCATACTTTGGGCTAAAGCCAATGAGATATCATGGTGGTGGACACTGGGTATAGGCTAAGGTATGGTTATCAAAATGAAACATCACTAAACTAGCCTTTGAAAGTCCCTTTTCTCAGGAAAAGCGGTTCCGATACTCATATCTGTTGTCGACCCATCAAGATGGCATAAGGAGCAGCGCGCTTTCCATGGGTTAATCTTCCCCGTCTCCTGCTTTTCCCCTCCTCTCGCTTTTCCCCTCCACTCCAAAATTCGGAGTCCACAAAGAGAAGTTCTGAACTGCTCCCAGATACCATTGCCTTTACTATAGCACCATAGTCCTGGGTCATATCCTGCAAAAGAGAAGACCTGCAGAAGGGAATGATCACGAAGGTCGGCACCACTGAGATGCCCAGCCATGCCCAAGTTCCACATTCCCAGTGCGAACAGCTTTGCAGCGGAAACTAAAAGCAACATCAAATAGCCGTTCTGTATGTTTTATCTCGTCTCCCAATATCTGCTCCAAAGTTCAAAACAGAGCTCGAGCCCGGCGTGGCAGTCAGGACTGATGTGATCAGAGCGGGAAGCTCCAGCAGCGCTCTGTATCGCTGCTCTGTGTTCACACTACCTATTGCCTATTAATTAAACTGATAGCTTGCGTTCACTGAGTTGGTACAGAAGAAGGGCAAACAAAGGATTAGGCAGAACACGCGAAGCCTTCAAGAGGTGTATTATTAAAAACCATCTCTCCCCACCTCCCCCGGGCTGCCTCCGCATCTCCTTCAGCGGCGGGTTTCAGTGAGGGAAGGGGAAAGCAGGAGGAGGAGAAGACAAAGGGAAAACAAAATTACTTTCCAGCTTCCTCCTGGGTCGCACACCCAGCACGTGCAGAAGTGGTGTGCACACAGGCACTGCATCGACACCTCCCCCTCCCTTCACTCCTACTTACAAAAAAAAAAAAAAGGAGAAAACGAGGGGATTTTTCAGTGGGTTCCCGAGCGCAGAAAGATAAGATTATCCCAGCATGAGCTGGCCTCCAGGGCTATGGAGAAGCAGAGTGGATCCCTCTTCTTCTAGGGGCTGAACAGAGGGGTGAGGAAGCAGAAGTAGGATTTTCAGAGCCAGCTCTTCAGTTATGGATTGTTGTGATTTTTCGGGTGAATGTACGAGTCTACCTTCTGCAGCACGGACAGGATCCATGAACTACTCTACGAAGCTACTGTTAAACACACCAGACATCGTGCTTGCTTGTCCAGAGTATCTTACTTCAACGCTAATTTTCTAAACGGAGATGTGTAAATCCCTCTCTTCCATTTTACGATTTTTAATTTTGTTCCTCTGCTGGATTTTTTACATGCTTTTTGAATCCAGGTGAGTACTAATCTCTGTTGGCCCCCATGGGTTTCTCTCTCCACGCAGCTTGTCCCAATTACCAGTGATGCATTTTCCTCCTCTCCCATTTACATCGCGCGTGTTGCCCAATAAAGGTGCATAACAGCAAGATCTTTTTAGAGCTTCCTTCCCCACCTGCTTTAAATTCCATCCGCGCTTCCAACCCAAGGAAAAAAAAGAGTCCCTCTTTGCGCTCAAGAGTCTCCCGAGTCAAGTCTCAGACTAATAAAAATGACTGATCAGAGGGATCAGCCTCTCTGGAAGGCAGAGCTCCGCTTTCGGGCAGTTGCTAATGGACCACAGCCATCTGACTGAAACACCAAGTTGCCGCGAGGCTCTTTTGCCTGATAAAAGGAGGATGTCGTGAGCAGTTTAGGTCAGGGAAGGATGAAGCGGAGCGGTTGGATGCCGCGACTGCTCTCATGTAGATAGGAGGGCACCCAGGACGGTGCTTTAAGAGTCATTACGGTGTCAGAGCGGCACATTAGAAAATAGGTGCAATTGGCCTGGTAGAAAATTACGTGTTCAGAGAAAATTGCGCACAGGCAGATTCTCCTAAAGTGTGGTGAGGTGGTTTTTTTTCATGCGGTAGGATGCAAGGGAGCTGAGGATGGGAATGTCGACAGGAGCTGGTGCTACAGAGCAGAGAGCACCCCTGGCATGAAGGCTTGTTGTGAAGCTATGTGATATTGGGATCACTCCTTCCTAACCACCTCGGGTCATTAAGTTAACATTAAATTAACAAAATTAACAAATTAAATAGAAGTCATGCTGCACCCTCGCATATCAATCACATTTATTATGGTCGTGCCTAGGAAGCACCTCTAAGACCCCATTCCTGCCACACTTCGTACACCAAAGGAGATGACAGACCTGGCCCCCCAGTATTTTATAGTCTGATGGGGTGTGAAGAGCCCAGAAGATGAAAGGAATTAGCAGCGCCCCAGTGGCAAAGGTTCGGTATGCCCCCAAGAGACAAAAGCACCCCCAGCCCTGTTGGGGTTCAAGATGGGAGCTCCCAAGAACAGCAAGGTCACGTCTCAGCAAGGTCACCCCAACCCCGCAGGCCCTCAAGGCTGAGTAGATCCTCTCTTATTAAAAATCTCTGCCATTTCCAGGGCCCTTTGGAGGAATTTAGGACTTAGGGCAGGGGTGCCCAAAGGCCACAAGGTTATGGCCTGAATTCAACCGTGCTTTTTCCAACGAGCTTTTTAGATCCTTAGATAAGTAGATTAACTTGTATTTTGCATGAATAGGCATACAGAGACGCTTGCTGTCATCTCCCCCGGTCCTCAAGGTCCTCAGCTCCAGCATGTCATGAATCTCAAGCATGAGTTTTATTCACCAGGTTTGACATGACGATTCCTAAAAAGCTCAGCCCAAAGTTCACCAAAGGAGGAGACCTTCTCCCATTTGGGCAGGGCTGGTGGATAGAGAAGGATGCCTTCCTCTGCTGCGCCCGAAGGGAGAGCAGGGCAGGTGAGCAGCTGAACCCTGCCGTCGCGAACAGATTTATCCGGGTAAGTAACAATGCAATGTCAGTAGCTTTATGAAAAATATTAAAGGGGATGAGTCATTCTGCGGATTAGAGCCTGGAACTGAGGAACACAAGAATATCTCTGCATGGCAATGACATCCCCCTGTGTCTTTTTTTTTTCCAGCTAATTCTATAATCACCCTTAATCAGTCCATTGGAGAACAGGGCAGCCCATACAGCTTTAGGATCAATTAAAAAAAAGATCCAAAGCTTTCACTGTGCCTCAGCCACAAACCAGCCCGTTTCCACTTCAAATGGGCTGGATGATACCCAATTTCAAATCCAACCAATCTCCTGCCTCTACCTCAAAGCGTTTCATATTAATTTGTTATTTAATAGAAGAACTTTAACCCAGGAAGACAGATTAATAGCCAGAACTTAATTAGGAAGCATCTGAAGAAGCAAGGGCTACTTTGGCTGCCAGCCATGTTATCCTGTAGCCCAGAACTTCCCCGAGGAGCCACTACTTTCAGCATCAGGGACCCAACCTGGAGGGGTGGTATTTATCGTTATCTGTTCACCATTAGCCATCGCTCCTCTTCTCGTGCCTTGAACTTGAGTTTAGCGTTTCCAGTAAGGAAGCCTTTCAGACTTTTAAATCAGTTCATTCTTCACCAAGTTACGTGTGTGTTTATTTGCCTACGCAACTTTCCTTCACCGTAAAGTTTGCTTTGCTTAAAATGTGTAAACCGTGACAATATCCGAATGCAATTAGAATAATCAGACTTCCCCTTCAGAAGACGACAGTAGCTCCACATAGTAAAACTACTTAAAACACACACAACAACAGTCATTGCGTGTGTTTTAAATAGAGTGACTATGAAGTTACATCCTGAAGTCGTCAGGACGGGGAGCAAGAGGGGGTTCCTGTCCCTCTGGCCGATTGCAGCAGTAATTCCCAGCCGGCACGGTAATAACGCAAGAAGACACAGCTTTCCAACGCGCTCCATGAATACACTAAATCTGCGTAGGACGCCAGTTGGCTGCGACACAAGCAGGATTGCAGGCAGCTCTCGCTGCTCGCAGAGCGGCTGGCACGAAACACCAAAACCCCGCAGCAAGAAGGAGGGTTTCCCTTCCGGGGAGCTAATCCCGCAGCTCTTATCTACAGCAGACCAGGATGGCTGGTGCCTTCAGAGAAAGAGCTCGTCGCTGCGGTGTTTGAGATAAGAAATAAAGTCGTCGTGGAGGAGCAATTTCTCCCCGTTGCAGTCCTACAGGGATTTGTGTGCACTGGGGAGCCCTCGACTTGCCACAAACCTCAGCATCCGACGATCCTCTGGCATGGGAATGCCCCAACACAGCCCCCATGGGTTGTCTCCATGGCTGGAGAGATACTCAGGACCTTGCATAAGGGAATTTGAAGGCGTTTTCTTGCAAAAATGTATTGACTGGAAGATGCTGGGTTTGGGTCCTGCAGAGCCTTTTGGGTCCCTTCCTTCGGAAGGAAGGGGAATAGAGACTTTTCATCTTGCCTGCCTATCTTCATCCAAAAAAAAGTTATTGAAATGTGTGATTCTTTATGTATTACCTGCACTACAGCCAGAATCCCATTTCTGATTAAACCTATATGCTTGACAACTCTCGGCAGATCTCTGAGGAATCAATACTTATTAGCCAAAGAGCCTCAGCCTCTCTAAAATTAAAGGAAGTGCAAGTTTCTTCCTGCACAACGTAACTCGGTAGATGCTACTTCTGTGAGGGCCTTTATAAACCTTTAATGGCTCCCAAGAGAGCGCTAATCATTTTCTACATGTCCTTATCCGCTTAAGCCCATTAGAAAGATTTGTAGCATGAAAGCCGACCACTCATAATCCCAAACTCAGATGGAAAACCGGAATAACAGGGAAATGACATTTGGGAGGAGCAAAAGGTACGTTATGCTCGCGATGCCGGGACACTTGCTACCGCCTTTTCAGAAACAACACAAATGAGGGAGTAAGACTGAGTATCTCCAGAAATACAGGAAAGAGCAGTTTTAAAGAAGTTACATCGAGAATGTTACCCAAAAATTTTATATTCAGGGCCACTCCACTTCACATATGCAACGGTAAGCCTGGAACCATCATTCAGATCATTCAGAAATAAATGTTTGTTGCCAATAGCCCAGTCACCACACCCGATAAAACACTTTGAGGACTTGCGAGGAATTTCCAAGCCCTGCCTGAGCTTGAGCGCGGAGGCGAAGGTATCTTCATCCCGCAGACGCGGCGAGGACCAGTGACACCACCAGAGACCAAACTGGAGACTCCCGGCTCCCAGGGCTCCTCTCAACTATCTGAATTGAGTTAAAAGGTGCTCTGCTAACAGCTTATTCAATGGAAATCTCATTACCCGGAGCTCTGCCAAGAATTTATTCAAAAGAGAGCCTTCACAAGGATCTCTGCCAGTAGCTCATTGAAAGGGAATCTGTTATGGGGTCAGATACTATTTTATTCCAGTGGAAACCTAACAAAGATGGACTTTGCTAATAATAGGGTCAGTCCTGCCATGGTGAAATGAAATCTCCTCTAACAGGCTAAAGCTAAGAAACACATCCAAAGCTGTCTTACTCTAAGAGAAGCCCTAGCTTGCTGCCCACCTCATGAAATTACTGTTTTCGTGCACCAGCTATGCAGTTAAATACCTTTTTAAAAATCCAAATATATATTTAGAGTCTAAACCAAAAGCTTGTAACCGTTTTTCAGTCTGTGGACCTTCACAGTTTTCCATCGGCATCCTCCTCCTTCAAATCCTGAAGGCCCTGCAGAGGGGCTCCAAGGCTCCCTGGGGACTGAAACCACCAGTTGAGATCTACTTAGCGCTCAGCCCCAGCACGAGCAGGACAAGTCTTCACCCCACTTATCCGAGTGACGCAGCCAGGATGCCCAGGAAGGTCCAAGCATTAAGACAAGGAAAAGAGATATATTTTTTTTTGGAAAAACCTAGATAACCCAAGTTTGAGTTTAATAAAAACGTAGGTGACCTGACCATGCTATCCCTCTCCGCAGAAATTTGGAGGAGGTTTTGATTTTGTTCTATCACTAACAAATAAAAGCTGCTTCTGATGTTGATAGCGGGGGCAAAAAGTCAGGGCTTATCTTTGCCAAAGCAAAGCTCAAGCTGGTTTACCTTAAAGATCCTTTTTCTCAGGGCAGCAAAACTTGGACACTCTGGAGCAATTTAGGATTTCTTTTACCTCAGACAGAAGGAGATTCAGGTTTATTTTCTAAACATTTAAAGGCTTGAAAATGCCAAACCTTCTTTCTTCACTGGCTTAAACGGCAACTAGAAGCCATTGCACAGATAAAGATCTTAGTTTACTGCAAGTATATAAATACCTGTTTTTATCTAGGCACGAGGCTGTAAATACTAAGAGCAGAAATGTGTTTATTGCTGAGCTGGGAGGCAGGTGCCTCGGTGGCACGGGGAGCAGGTAACCACGGATGCCAGAGCACGCAAAGGACCTCCTGCCCCAAAGCACCCCCAGACCAGCCTTGACAAAACCATTCCAAGATCCTACAGCACCCATGGGTAGCACATCCCTGTGGTCCCACCATCCTGACAGTCGCCAGATTTTCCCACCCACCTGGCCTTGATGCGTCCCATGAGGAACCAAGTGGAGTAATGACTTTCCATACAATGCTCCTCCTGCCTTCTGAAAGTGGTATTTGCTTTTCCTCCTAGCAACTGCACTGCATTGCTGAGCCATGGTTTTATCGTGATCTGTGATGGACCCCAAATACTTCAGCACACGCTGCTGCCAAGGTCACTATTCCCCGTTCTGCAGAGTTGATTTTTCCCTGCTAAGAGAAAGGCTTTGCTGCCCTTTATACTGAATTTTGTCTTGTGCAGAGCAATAACACAACAAGCCAAGGTCAACCTGAGTCGCAATCCTGCCTTCCAGAGCGCTCACAACCTCTTCCACCCCCCATCACTCGCAAGTTTTGTAACTGTATCATCTGTTATACCATCCAAACCACTAATGAAAATAAACAGTGAATAGAAGCAGATCCTGGAGAGACCCATCAAAACCCAGGCTAAGCATGAGTAATAATAACCCGCTTGTATTTCTGGTAATAGCGTCTCCTGTGAATACACTGATATCCAGCACGCTGCCAAATAGCCCGGGATCAGAGAAACAGGACTTCATTTTTTGTTTTATTGAAAGAAATGAAGCTTTTCAGCTGCAACAAAACTGCAGTCGTTTTGCTTAACATAGCAACCCCAAAATGAAAAAATTAGGGCCAGTCCTCAAAAATGCAAAGATGATTCCAACATACCTTAAGATGGAGTATGAGCTGTTTAAATACCAGAGTTGGGTCTGGACCTTCAGTAGGTGTTGCCTGGATTACAGCATAGTCCCAAACGTGTGCTGACTCCTCTACTTCTACAGAAAAGCCTTTTTCTTTTTACCCATCTCCCAGGAAGCAGCTGCAGCACATTCCCATCGTTTCCAGCTGAAAAGAGATCTCACCTGGGAAATTACCATTAAGGGCTCAATGGAAATTGCTTCGGTGTCCTGACTACAAGTAGTAGATACGGGTTCTACAATATCAAGATGACACGTTATTAGCCATAACGTCAGGCAGGTCACCGATACCGATATCTTCCAAGGTGGGGATCGGAGGGAGACCCCAGCTTGGGGTCCAGACCTGACTTTTTAATGGAGCTGTGCGTCATTGCTCTGGTGACAAGGCAGGGAAAAAATACCCCAGCAGCAAGAGCGAAGCAGCTTTCTTGCTTCAGCTTTGGCAGCCGGTTTTGCTACAGGATCTTCCAGGAGCAGGGAGAATTCGGTGTCAAACTGACTTATACTTTCCCATTAGGAGCCCCTTTGCATACCTTCTGTTCTCCCCGTCGAAGAGAACTAAAGACTTCCAGATGATTAAGGGTTGTTATAACAATAATAATAAAAAAGCCCGTCAAATTAACCCAAAATGTATTCCCCGGCCCAGTGGTTTTGCCTGCAGCAGCTCTGTGGGCAGCGGGGATTTAGGGGCACATAGATCAGCCTCTCCTTTTCCGTACCCTGCAGAGAAAGCAGAGTGTCTGCAGCAACACGGACAGCAGAGGAGGCTTTGGCACCTTGTTTTGCAACGAGTCCTCGGTGGACGATGCAGTCGAATGGCTGCTGGGCTGTGGGGGTGCTACGAGGCCAAGGAGACTCCTCACTGCTGTGCACCAGAGGGCGAAATCCCAAATGCGCCCTTGCTCTGAGCGTGCATGGGATAGGGATGGATGAGACCAACAAATTCTTTATTCTAAATTGGTGAGCCCCTGGCCCAGGTTGCCCAGAGAAGCTGTGGCTGCCCCATCCCTGGAGGGGTTCAAGGCCAGGTTGGACGGGGCTCGGAGCAACCTGGGCTGGTGGGAGGTGTCCCTGCCCAGGGCAGGGGGTGGCACTGGGTGGGCTTTAACGTCCCTTCCAACCCAAACCATTCTAGGATTCTATGATTCCTGGCTTTTATCTTTGTGGTGGGCTGACCATCTTCATGAGGTGCCAAATAGAAACCGAAGGAGAAGATGCACTCTGTCCTTCACTGTCTCCATACTGCCTGCATGAGCTTCATCTCCAGCAGAAACCTGAAGTTCATCAAAGATCTGCATAACCCTGAGCCAGTGCAGAAATGCAAGTGGCTGTAGGGACATGCCCAACGGCCCCAGGACCTGGAGCCACGCAGCACGGCTCTGCCATAATGCCTCAGACGCCATCGTGCCGTCGTGCAATAGATCCAGGCCTGACGAGAAGCAGAAGAGTAAATTGCTCCATTGAATCTGCTGCAGGAGTTGGGCCACCAGCCGAGAAGTCTTTAAACAGTTGATTAAAAGTAACTGTGATGCTGCCAACGTTACTGACAGACAAATAAACGCTTGTCTCCTCCAAACTCGGTGTCATGGGCTGCCTGATAGAAATGTGCGAGCGAGTGGCATGTGCTGCCCATCTCCTGCCTGCAGATCATGTTCTTTGCAAAGAATTTTCTACTAGCAGCTCAGCTACACCTGTGACAGCAAGAGAGCCCAAAAATAGTTTTTTTTTTTCTCCCTGGCTGGCTGGAAATATTCATGAAAGAAAAAGAAGATGAGCAAATTATTTGAATTGCATAAATGCAAGACCTATCAGCGCTGCCAGAGATACTCCTCGAAGCCCAGATGACTGCAGAGCATTCTGCTGTTGCACATGGCATCAGGACTTTCATACCCCATTCATGATCTGCTAGCAAAGAGATGACACACTGTATTTGATGTAAAATGGCGAAAACAGAAAAAAGGCGCCATTTTTAGACCACTTAGCATCATAATAGAGCCATACAGGCCCAAAATATCTCGTGCTGCAAAGGCAGGGAATTAAAAATCCTCCTCATGGCTCCCTGTGAAGTGGCTCTTAGCAGTTACTGGTGCTACTGGAAACAGATTAGGAAATACCTTGTGTCTCTGGCCAATGCAATGCCACATGTTTAGTATGGAGCACACAGCAAGGAGTTCAAAGGGCAGGTATTGCACAAAAGCAGATTAGCCGTGGCAGCACCCAGCACCCAGCATCTGGAAGAAATGCGGCTCTGGCCATGGTTTTTTGATCCAGCTGGGATTATCCGCGGCTGTTTCAGATGTGGAGAAGCCAGTCTGTGATCCCAGTGGATGGCTCTCCACATCACTCCACTTCAAGGGAAAATACGAAGGACGCAACGGGATCTGGGCCAGCTGCTTTCTCGCTCTGTGGCGGGTTGCCTGTCCAAACACCTTGCTCGGCTGGCATGAAGAAATGCACAATTCTGTGCTTCAGATTAAAAAAAAACCCATCACTTTTAATAGCTACTAACCTAGACTCTTCCACAAACTTTAAGGAAGCTCTAGAGAGGTTGCTTGATTACACGGAAAAGGGCAAAATGCTGAAAGAGAGACTATTGACCCAGAGCTAGATAAAGAAAAACAGCTTTGGGCTCCCTTGCTGCCGGGAACGGCTGCCGCACACCATGTTGTGCTTCAAGCTGTGATCAAACATATCCCGGGCAGTAAATCAAGTGCAGATTCTGTTTTGAAGACAAAGCACCAAAATTCAGATACATTCCTGGAACGTATCAGGAAATGGCTGGTTTTTTAACCACTATTTCTTGAACTCCTGCTGCCCACATGGTACATTCAGGTGAGGTGTGAGCCCCCCCAGACCGTCGCCCTCCTAACACACGGCTCCCAGACAACACCGACCTGCTACCCCAGGAATTCATGTTAAGGGAATTACATCCTGGCAGCTACAAGGCTATGCGTCCAAGCAAAATAACAATGCAGGTTTTTTATCCGTTGTAACAAGCTTTGAAGTCTTCTAGACTTCAATCTCCATCACAAGGTTCTTTGTATGACCTAGTTGACCCACAGCTTCTTGTCCTACAACCCCTCTCCTTTCTAGCTTTTTCAAAATACTAAGTACCTTGGGTAGAAACAGATGATATCCAAGAGCTGCAGATTTACCCTGACAAAACACCAAGCAATTTGTGTCTTTATTAGGGTAGATGATCTTTTCATGCGTGTTAGGTTCGTCAGGAAACTTCAGGAAAGGCTGAGTTTCTTCCATGATTTCAAGGTTCACACCAGAACAAGAACAGTGTTTCAAGGCAACCTCTCCCCTCCACCCAGCAGCACCCAAACTGCGTGAAAAAAGGAGTTCAAGGAGCCGCAGGCAACCAGATTTCATCTTCCTTCTGAATGAGAACTGGTTGAGCTGCAGTGGGAGGAAAGCACTCAAGCTCGTATCAAAAATTCCAGATGTAAAGCTAATTCTCTAGCCTTTACAAAGACCTTTTGGGCTTTAGGTCTTCTCCTTCATAGAATCCTAGAATGGTTTGGGTTGGAAGGGACCTTGAAGACCATCCAGCCCCACCCCCTGCCCTGGGCAGGGACACCTCCCACCAGCCCAGGTTGCTCCAAGCCCCGTCCAACCTGGCCTTGAACCCCTCCAGGGATGGGGCAGCCACAGCTTCTCTGGGCAACCTGGGCCAGGGGCTCACCACCCTCACAGCAAACAATTTCTTCCTCGCATCTCATCTAAACCTCCCCTCTTCCAGTTTAAAACCGTTCCCCCTCATCCCATGGCTCCCCTCCCTGATCCAGAGTCCCTCCCCAGCTTTCCTGGAGCCCCTTTAGGGACTGGAAGGGGCTGGAAGGTCTCCCCGGAGCCTTCTCTTCTCCAGGCCGAACCCCCCCAGCTCTCTCAACTCTGTCCTTGAGTCACTGCTGTGAGTCACAGGGCTTTGTCTGCTCTTTTTCTGAGAAAGTTTTACCAGCTTTGTAGACTATTTGGCTTGTTCTCTGAGAGAACGAGCCCAGCTGCCGGCTTCCAGGAGCTCAGCCCCTTGCCAGACCTGCTCCTGCGCCCCTCTCCAAGCTGGGATAACCCAAGCTGTCCAAATCACTCGTCATCTTCCCCATGGTTAGAAGAAGAACAACTCCACTTCCCTTATTTCCAAAGTGATTTCCTTCTCCCAGGCAGCCTTAAAAATGCTGTAATTATTGTTATCATCCAAATAGTCAGGCATGAAACAATTAAATGATGAAAAAGTAAGAGAAAAATAACTCGTCCCAGCATTGCAGTGGTTTTACAGGTTCCTCCAGCTCTTGCTAAGAGGTCTGACGACAACCTGGCAGCTTTTCTGCCGCTGGCTGATCTGATCCTGGTGGGGGAAATGCTAGAGGAGCACTTACCCAGCCGTAAAAGCCCCGTCTCTCTGATCGTACCTGGATTAAGAGGAATGTGGCTCAAGATGTATTAGCAACCTACTTGTAAACAAAACAGCTAGGGTTTTAACACACGTATTTAGTTTAAAGTAAGCCTTAATGGGAATTCTAGTATTTACTTTGATCTAGTAACAGGAATAAAAACATCTTGACCTGTGTTGTCTGTGTTGGGATTTTATGTTGATTTGTTCCATTGGAAAATACGCCCATTTTCCTAACACAGTTGGAGTAAAATTGCAGAGGGCACCATCTACGCCACGCGCTGCTTAAGCCTTCGGAGAAGGACTGCAGAAGTTCGCATGTCTTATTCACTAGGCAGAGGAGACGTTTTGCTTTATGAATACAAATTTATGGCTGGATGGAGACCTGCCTGTGAGTGCAGCCTAAACAAGCGCATCTCAGCGATTTCATGACCTTAAACCTGCCAAGGTTTTTCTTTTTCTGTGGCTGATCAACATCATCCATCCAAACCCATCTCGCTGTCTGAAATATCCACCTGCCACCGACGTACGTTCATTAACACGCAGCGGTACGTGCCCACGGACCACTGACCTGATCATTAGCTCCTATAAAGCAAACCAAACACCGCTCTAATTAGTCAATGGGGCAATTTGCTCCTGATGGGCAACGTACAGCGAGAGCCTTAAGCCGAAGTTACTGGGGGAAAAGAGTTGAGGCCACAGAAGGGTAGAAAACAGCACAGGGAAAACAGTTGCGTGCCCAGGAGTTATCTAGCAATGAATAAATGCGTAACGGTGCAGGGTGCGTGAGCGAGGAGGCGCAGAAATAATCGAGAGGGGGAAGAAGCCCCTGACCCACCAGAGGCTGCGCAGGGCGAGGGGGGAGCGTGTGCATGGGGTGGAGACGAGCAGGACCAGGAAGAAAATGGAAATTGCCTTAGGGGTTAAGACAAATACAAATACATCCTTTTTCTTTTTCTTTTTTTTTCCACCCCCCAAGTGCGAAATACCAAAAAGGATCATTGAAAGAGGCTCGAGGGGCCTCTGGAAGTACGGCGGGATCAGATTGCTGAGAGCCAAAATAGACGGTGCTGAAATATTAAGGATGTGTTGCCTTGGTATTTGCTAAGAAAGACGGGCAAGAGAGAGGCTGCAACTGTGACCCTGCAGGGGAGGGAGGAAGGGATAAATTCCACCACACAGAATAAAATGCAAAGTATAATTTAGCATAGAAAATACCCTAATGAAGCCATTGCCCTTGTCGCAGCAGCCATAGCAGTGAGTTGTCCTGAACAGCAAATTATTAAATGAATTGCTTATCCGTGAATTATTATCAAATAGGACGAGGCGAAAGTTAAGAAGTCCTATTTTTTGGGTGCAAACCAAGTGTGGGGTGTTGCAGGGGAAGCAGAGGGCTGGCTGTGGGCCCCCCCAGCACCCGCGGCAACCCCAAGCCATGGCCAGCTGGCCAGAGCCACCAGAGCATCCCACCGCCCTCCAACAAAGCACCGTCGAAAGAGGCTCAGAGAAAGACATCCAAGGCAGAGAGAGTTATCTGAAGCCGGCAGAAATCTCTGTAGCTTTGGAGATTGCACCTATCACTAGAAATAATTGGAGCGGAGACTTGTTTCCATTTTGTCCCATTTTTTTTCTTTCTATTTTTTGCATCTCACAGCTGTTTCTATAGGTGACGCTGGCACTATACATCTGAAAACAACCACAGGCTACTGATGTGCTCTTCCGGCTTGACCCGGCGCTCCACGGAGCACTGACAAATGGGATCAGCACATTTTTTTTTTTCCAAAGGTGAAAGATTCATTTCAAGGGCTCTTAGATCTCAAGAATATTTACACTGCTCACAACAAATGTTGCCGGTGCTGATATACCGAGCCCATTCACTTTACTTACGATTATTCTTGTCTAAAAATCAAAATCGCTAGATTTTACCCAGGCAAACTGAGAAAAGTGCCGGCGTAACAGGAAAAGTATAAATGAGGGAGTGGAAAGAGGATGGACAGGGACAGAAAAAGGAAATGAAGATTAGAAATAAAAAGGAAAAGAAAAAGCCCTCGTCTAAAGCTCAGGAAATGAGCTGGCTTCTCAGAAATACGAGTACAAGAAAGGAGCTGGGACAGATACGGATGACTAAGGAAATCAAAAAACGTATCAGGGAAAATAAGGAGGTTTCTGACATTTGAGCCATCGTGAAACATGAAGAGTAACAAAGGGAGCATGAATCAAGCCCGAAAAGGTAGAGAAAACAGAGTGGAGTTTGCGGTCAGAATGTGATTTTCTATTATGTGAATAGAAAACATTAAAGCAGAGAGCGGGGCCGAGCACCGGGCGGTACCTTCACCCCTCCGTCCCTGGGCACCGGCGGGGCTGCTGAACTGCATCCTGTGTCACAAAGTGGAGAGAAACGCACAAAAACTGGGACAATTGAGGAAAAAGGGATTCATCGACATCTGCAAGAAGGGCTGCTTGGCAAAGCGAAATAACCATGCGGACCTGTGTATTCTGCTTGGGCAACCAGAGGAGAAAAATGCTCTCCCGTGATTTATCTGCCAGTTCATGAGGTGAAGACCTTTTGGTTCTTTCTTTTTTGATCCCGAGTGCCCAGCATCAACATTTTGGTGCTGGAGCAGGTTATTTTCCATGCTGTAAAAGCCTACCCTCGTTCTAGCGTTACAGGTTTGGTGATGGAGCCAGACGAGCAATCCGGGATGCGGTTTTGAGCATCCTCGTGCAAAATCATGCTGTCCTGCAGCCTGGGTTTTCTGCCTTAGATGCTGTTTTCAAAACTGGTGCTTCAGCACTGCAGAAATGTTGCCCCAAACACCCCTGCTCCACTTATCCTTCTCTCCCTTTGCATTGAGCTTGGCACTTTGCTCCCCGCAGCGCTCCCAAAGCCAGCCGAGAGGTGGAAAGAGCAGAGCGAGACATTGCTCCTCCAAATTGACTGTTGAGTCGGAATGCAATTTCCCAACTTTGGTGCTCTTAGAGACTTGCACCGTCAAAAAAGTGCTAGAAAATGCATTCCCTGAAGCGGTGTTTGCTCTGCTGTGATGGCTCAAACACCTGGGTGAGGAGGAGCGGTGGGGATGGCGCCCCGGGACACCCCACGGTGGTGGGGATTTCTCCTGGAGGACCTGGTGAGTGAGCCCCGCGTGTGCTGAACCGCAGTGAAAATGCTCTTTTTTCCCCAGGGAGGGTTTGCTGGTGAGCACCCCGCAGGTTTGCAGCGGCAGGACAGAAAGTGGATGGCTCCAGGTGGGCATTCCTGGAGGAGACGTGGAGAACAACTGCGTGGGGTCTTCCCATGGGGTCAGGTCTCCAGCACCGGCACAAAAGCAGGGCAATGCCAGCACCGCAGTAAAAGCTGTTTGCAAACAACACAGCAAACTCAATTAAACTGCTCAAAGGGACAAAACACCTGTTTATAAATGAACACCAAAGACTGTAATTCCAACTGGTTTTATCAGAGGGTCAGAAGTTCGCGTTTTACCTGCGGTAAAGCAGTTTTTCTAGAGATCCCAGAGCTTCTCCGGCAGTGAAACCAGTCTTACAGGCTGAATAGAAATAGCTGGATAGGACACCCCATAAACACATGTAATTCTTGGTTTAGATGCTTCATAAATTGTACTCTTTATCCCTTGGGCATCCTACCAACTTCCATTATCACGTTCTTATTTTAATAGGCACAATCTCAGTACAGCAAATCCCCCATTTTCCACAGCTTTCAATCACAACTAAAGAGTAAAGATGAAAAATTTGCATTTCAAATCATTGTTTGTTGTTATGACAACATAGCATGAATTTGGTCCTTGCTGCAGCTCTTGAAGTCTCGGGCCTCAGAGTGTTTCCGAAGCTTTTATGAAGAGAGCACATTTGTAAGATCCATATGCCACAAAGCCAAAGAGGTTAGCTTCATGTGATGTAAAATATCAGCAGAAGCCTCCTGAAATATAATTCCAGAGAAAATTATCTCGGCAGCTAAGGAGAAACATTTCCTCCTTGCAGACTTCCCAAAAATGTGCCAAAATACAGCCTGGTACAAACAGACCCAAGAAGGTGTTCTGAGGGTACAACAGATGGTGGTGACCTTCCTTTTGGTGGATGGGATTATTCAGTAGGTGTATGAACCTGCTCTTCTGCACCATAAAGAACGTGGATATACACAAAAAAAAAAAAAAAGAAAATAAATACACCATTGAGACCTTTGGAGCCAGTAAACTGCCACAGAGGAATGCACGTGATCAGCAGCTTTGCAGCTTTTAGGGCCAAAATTGATCATTTTGAGTGCCCGAGGCAGAGATTTCACCTGATGATTTCTGAGAATCCAGCTCGATATGTTCCCAAAAAACCCCCAGCAACTAGTTATATAAAGTCTAGAATTAAAGATTTTTCTCAATGTCAATAAAACACACTAATGGCTCTCTCCTCAAGCACCGTCTCCCACCTCAGCCGTGGTGACTGTGGGAGAACATCCTGCGCTGCCACACTACCTCCATCCAACAGCTCTGCAGGGACAAAATAGGAATATTATTGGGATATTTTAAACCGACATAGATTGACGTGTTCTTGATTTTTTTAAAATTTTATTTTATTGATTACGTATCAATGAAAATGTTAAAGCCGCTCAGGAATCCCAGTCACCCTTCATAACCGTGTGCAGGTCAGCCTTTGCAGGCCATGCGCAGGCGATGCTCAGGCTCGTTGGTAGCTGGGCTGGCTGGTGTGCAGCGAGCAGCACAGCCTGGCTGCTGCGCCGTGGGAGAATCCATGGGGAAATATTCATAACCGGGTAGCCACAGCTTTTATTTCAGAAAAAAACAAAATAGTAAAACCACTTTTATTATATGCAATTCAGAAAACACATTTTAGGCTTCTGCTGACCATGAACCGAGAAGGCAAAAACCTATGTATGGTGCTAATTTTACCTACATGTGTGTATGCACGCGTACTGGACAGTGTGCAACGACACAAGGAGGCATCTCATGTCACCCCTGTGTGCACAGAGATCACAGAATCATACAATCATAGAATGTGTTGGGTTGGAAGGGACCTCCAAAGGCCATCTAGTCCAACCCCCCTGCAGTAAGCAGGGACATCTTCAACTAGATCAGGTTGCTCAGGGCCTCATCCAGCCTGGCCTTGAATGTCTCTAGGGATGGGGCCTCCACCACCTCTCTGGGCAACCTGGACCAGTGTCTCACCACCCTCAGTGTAAAGAACTTCTTCCTAATGTCTCATCTAAACCTGCCCTGCTCTAGTTTAAACCATTGCCCCTCGTCCTATGGCTACATGCCCTTGCAAACAGCCCCTCCCCAGCTTTCTTGTAGGCCCCCTTCAGGGACTGGAAGGGGCTGGAAGGTCTCCCCGGAGCCTTGTCCAGGCTGAACCCCCCCAATTCTCTCAGCCTGTCCTCCCAGCAGAGGGGCTCCAGCCCTCGGATCATGGCCCCGCTCCAACAGGTCCATGTCCTTCTTGTGCTGGGGGTTCCAGAGCTGGACACAGAATGCCCGGGGGAAGGGGAGGGAGGTTAGACAGAGCCATGAAGAGGGGCTGGGACAAGGCTGACGGGTCGGCGGGAGGAGGCAGCGGCCGCCTCTCCCCCAGTAGCGTTTCATAGACAGGATAACGCAGGGAGCAGAGTCCCACACAAGCGACAATGATGTCTCACTCTGCCGATTTCATGTTCAAGCACTTTACAGCAATGTTGAGACTGAGGAGCAATCCCTACTGCAATTAATAATTAACTGAAAATACATAAGTGAAAGCAGATATGCCTCAAATTAAGACGCTTGGAGAGACTGTCAGGACACCCTTTATGTTATTATGGGAAATTACTTTTAAAGGTGCCTTTTCTCACTTTTTAGTGACAAAATGTTTAATCTGTTATTACATGTGCGTCCCTTTAAGATAGGGAAGAAAGGATCAAAGTTCTTTTCCGAAAGCACCGATTTTGATCAAAAGCCACTAAAAAGTATCTGAAAGGCAGATGCCTCGTAGAAATCATCCTCAGCTTCCCTGACTGTGTGAGGTTACACAAGTAATCTGGTCTGCCAGGATTTTACAGAAACTGGAGAAATTCAGAGGCCACGAGACTGGCAACGAAACACATCCCTTGGGGGAGACTGGCAAAAGGGCGTCACGGGAAGGGGAGGCACCAGGGGTGGGTGAAAGCAAACGCCGCAGCCCCCGCATGGACGCCCCCCGAGGGAGACCATCGTCCCCAGGCAAAGTCCGGACCTGGTTGCACAGGGGAGCACTGCGGCGATACGGTTCAATTGTGGATGAACGCATCTTTGCGTCTAAGGAAGATAAATAAGGAAGGAGTTTCTCTCCTTTCTCCTCCCAGCTCATGCGAGAAATATTTCTTTTGAAGCGCTCGGTGCCAGCCTGGCTCTGCAGATTTCCGTCGCCTGCACTTGCTGCAGTGGCTCGCCCAGAGGTGAGAAGAGCTCAATTATTTTTTGTCGCATGCCTCCTAAGCGCGGAGCTCCATCCCATGCGAAAGTCACCGTGGACAAACAAATCCTTTGCCTAGAAATACAAACACTTAAATTCTGGTCCCTTTTTTCAAAGCCTCTTTTTGAATTATTATTTTATTAAGGAAGACAGAGCACTCGAACTTCCAGGAGGGGTCCCTCAGCAAGAGGGAGGGCTGAGGCACACCAGCCCCGTGCCAGCCCTGCCATTAAACCCTGGCACACCACAACCAGACCTAAACCAACTGCGTGTGCTGCAGTACAGAGGGTTATCACAACCGCTGGGTTTTGCTGGGAGGGCAGGAGCACCTCTGCTCTTTCCCAGCAGCAGAAGCACCTCCTCATGCTGCGTATCAAAGGGGCTGGTCAAAGCTAGGTGGCTGCTGGCGAACCTCTTTGGACTCAATGTGGGGCAGCAACATCATAGAATTATAGAATGGTTTGGGTTGGAAGCAACGTTAAGCCCATCCAGTGCCACCCCCTGCCCTGGGCAGGGACACCTCCCACCAGACACCAGGTTGCTCCAAGCCCCGTCCAACCTGGCCTTGAACCCCTCCAGGGATGGGGCAGCCACAGCTTCTCTGGGCAACCTGGGCCAAGGGGTTATCACCCTCACAGCAAAGAATTTCCTGCCCACACCAGCAAGATGCTCCATCGCAAGGACAGCAAAGGAGCTCACCTTAAACCTCTCGAGCAGCTCTGCCCATTCTGCCAACGCTTATTTCAGAAGCACTTGCTAAATTTCCCCTCTGTGTGGCCGCGCACAAGCACGGATTCAGGGCAGAGAGAGGAAAGAGGTACCGACGGGTCTGCCAGCCTGGCAGGGAATCAGACCAGCATCAAGGGACCTCTTCTTGGGGGAATAAGTAGTAATTCTCTGCTAGGACTAACAGAGACTATTTCAAGCTACCAGCTCCCTGAGGGTGGAAAGACAGCGACACAGGAGGCTGCCCACCATCTCCTCCTACACTCATGCAGCTCTCAGGGGTGCTAAACCCACGGGCTTCATCCTTACGGGTGCCGATGTCCCTCAAACACAACTTAAACTCAACAGATAAGGGAGGATGACCCACATCTGACAAGGCGAAGCTGAAGGGCAACGTTACGGATGAAAGGGTTAGTGAGGAGTACTAGGGGGATCTCTGAACAGACGTGACAACAGGGGCTCTTTAGGAGGAGGAGAAGGAGAAGGAGGAGGAGGAGCAGGCGGCGGCGGAGGGGAGATCCATGTGTCCTGGGCTGGTGAGGAAGGTATTGCCAAGGAAGAGATATGCAATTGTCCCTGGGGCAACAGGGGACCAAGCTGCAGCAAAGTTAAGCATTGGCGTCTAACTGAAGTAAAAACAGTGACAAAGTCCGTAATGGTTTTACTGCATTAAAGAAAATAAAGTGTTTGAACTAAACTGTTGCCATCTGTCTTTAGCGGAACGCGTAGCCACACATGGATGGCAATTTATAAATAGATTGAGAGCCTTATTAAAGGTCAGTAGAATTGTTCTGACTCCTTTTCTCTCCTCTCGTTGACATGAATAGCTGCCATTCATTCTGGGGAGAGAATTTTGCTTGTACTGAATCAAAAAAAAAACCCAACACCCAGCAATCTGCACTTTTTATTGTGCGTCCACTGCATTAGTGCAGTTATTCAGCTACAGATGTTGATTTCAGCTGTAAATAAAGCCCAGACTGGGGCTTTTCTCGGGCCATGGAGTGAATAAAAGTCACCAAAAGCACAGGGAAGGGGTCATGCAGGGAAAGCTCTTCCCTTGTGTTTTATTTCATACTCCCCTGCACACGAGGATCCCGTGGCAGCCCCGTGACTCAAGGTTTGCTGCACCCGAAGAGCTTGACCGCTTGCCGCCTCATGACAGCTTGGCGAGGACCACAGCGGCGATAACCTCTGAACCGCCTCCTCGCCACAAAGCACCCCTGACCACATTTGGCGTCTGCAAAATGCCTGGATGTCGGATGTGATGGCTGGAAACTCTACAAAGTGGGAACACGCAGCAAATGCCACCTCCCTATGCCACCCCGATACAGCTGCGCTTGCGTTACCAGCACGTCCTGGCAAGGGGAGAAGTAAGGAACTATTTTGCTTTTTTTTAATATGGCCATGAGTATGGCCATTTTCCAAAATTTCTTTAAAAATCCTTTGTATTCAGCTTCCCATCTTGCCTTACAGCCGCTGACCTGCGAGGGAGGCAGTAACTGGCCGTAGACACGCTCAGCGGGCTACTCCAGACCATCACTCCGTAAGACGCATCAAATGTCAAGCAACAGCAGCTTTATAAGGTTTGACAAACATCCGTCTAACGTATTTCATACGTGAGTCCATCCGAAGCAGAAAAAAGGAACTCCAATTTCACGGAGAGCTAAATGTATATGTATTTAGACTACGTGTATTTAGAAGAAAGCACTCACAGCGATATTTCAATCAGTCTAGCAACAGGATTATCTCAGAAACAGCCACATGCTGGGTTTTCATTAGCATGTAGCTTGAGAAAGATTTCATCACCCTAATAATTTTTCAAGCTTCCCTAATATTCCTGATTGCCCATTAGTTCCACTGCCTCAAAGTGACCCCTTATGGTATTCTTTTTTTGTTATTAACCAAAAAGACGAAAAACAAAACGAGATGAAACCTGGCAAACACAAAGTAATGACATCTGGGGGAAAATAATTGGAAGCAGAGATTCAAGGGGGAAAAGATGCCTTGGAGCCACAGTAAATGTGCCTTAATTTAAATGGTGGACAATAAATAAGGTACGAGTGTGCAGCATGAGGTATGTGCATAAACTGCCAGTGGGTTTTTCAAGCTGCATAATAACAGGTTCCCTTTGCCAAGCGGGGAGGATACAACCCTGGTCTCAAATGACCCGGGAATAATCTCTCCTTCACCTCGCGGTGGAGAAAAGCAGCCCAAACGACCTGTTACTGGAACACTCAATTACAAGAAAGGTTAAAAAGGATCTCCGATACGTGCGGCATAGCGAGATGACATACAAGGCTGAACGTGCCGAGAACACGCCAGGGCCAAAGAGGTGGAGGAAATTAATAGCTCGAAGAAGAGAGCTAAAAACAAAGGAATGAAATGAAGTAAAGTGAAATTCAGGCTGGGGATGGGGAAATACACCCCCAAAGTGACACAAACGTTTATTTTATATATATATGCACATACACTTCTATACTTACATCCATAAATATGTATGTATCTATATTTTAGCTTCAAGAAGAACAATCTAAGGAAAGGAGTGAAAATCCCCTGGGTTTGACTTCTGCACAGGCGGTGGCGTGATTTCCATGCAGTGGTGGCACAAAGGGGCCTGCGGGACATTTTTCTGGATTCTCAGGGAGGTGCTTCAATTTTCTTCCTCGTAACGTCTTGTTACGAACGCGTCAAGGGGCCGTTCCCAGGCTGAGCCCCCTGATCTCCACCCAGTGACATTAACACCTCGAAAATTAAGTTTCCCAGCAGGAGCATAGTTTGAGACCTGAGATGACTAACTCCACTTGCACGCTGCTTTTTAGAGATTTCCAGCTTTTGCTGGTGGCCGAGAGAGAAAAATCACCCAAACAATGCCAAACCGATTTAAATCTTTTCCTTTTCTTCTCGCAGGAAAAAGTCAGCGACAGAACACAGTGATGTATGGAGGCACTGAACAATGTGCTGGATTGATTTGAATCGGGGGAGTATACCGGGGAGGGAAACCATCTCCGGGAGGACAAAGGCATCGAGGAGCTGCTTCTGCGCGTCGCAGGTCTCTGCCCTGAGCCTTGAAACATCTTCTGTAGAACAACAGTGACGACCACCACCCAAACGATAAGATCTAAACCTGCCTTTCCTGAAGCACTAGAAAAGCTGCTATTATTTAGGTAAGGCCAGAATTAGACCACAGGCAAATAAAGACACGAAGAGAGAAGTTCAGAGATGCCCAATTCTTTCCTTATATACCTTACGCTGCTGTAAATTGTTTAGGGTTCTGGAAACTCCGAATGCATTCCACTGAATCAGAGCCAACTTTTTCCCAGTGTATTTCATATGAGCTTCTTGCAGGCCGTAAGGAAAGATTAGGAAACTCTCTCAGAGTAGATAATTAATGGCTTTCCATTTCACAGGTGGGTAAATAAGGGATGGGGGAAGGTAAAGGCAAAAAACCAGCAAACCCTTCTGAAAGCCGCCATTATACCTCTGCTATATAACAAAATTGCAGCTTGAAACACGAATCACCAAAAATGAATGAGTTTTGGTGAACAAAAGCAAGATAATAGGGGTTTTTTTTTCTGACATACACATCTGTTCATTAGAGCTGTCTCCCAGACCACTAAAGCTGCTCGCATTTTAAAAAAAACAACAAACACTTCACACAATATTTACAAGAGGAATTAGCAACAGAATGCGCACAAATAAACTTTGCTTAGAAATGTTTTGGCAATAAAAATGTATGTAGTAAATTTTTATGTACGGCCATGCAACCAAGAAAATACAGGTGGTTTGATTCTGATGATAGAGTCAAGGACAAGGTGGCCTGATCTGGGGAAAAATGGAATATTCTATGATAAATTTTGCCTACTTTTCTCTTTTCAGTTTGATGGCGAATAGGTTATTTTGGTATTTCTCACATTAGGTTTAGAGTTAGGAAAACCAGAGGCTTTTTTTGCATGTCTGGTTTATTAAAGCTGAAGACTGAAAAACTCACCTAAATTTATTAAACCACTTGTTTCTTATTGTTATGCCCACGTTGGCTTCTGGTCGTGAGGGCTACAGGGGCTCCTGGCATGAACATTCATAATGCTGTTTAGATAAGCTTTAAAAATTTAAAATATTTCTATTAAAATATTAGAATAGCTTTGAGTGGATTCTGCAGTATTTAATCAATTCACGACGGCCATTAAAAACATGGGTTTTTTCTAATCTTGATTTCACAGGCCGCGGCCTGACCGAGACTCTTACAATCCCCAGTGCCAATCTCGCCGCTTGTCTTTCACGGTTTTATAATTATTTTTTTTTTCCTTCAACCAGAGTGTTCGCTCCCGAGGGAGAGCGCTGAACTTGTCAGGTGGGTTTTGAGAAATAAGATTTTGAAGAGGAAAGAAGCACTGAAACATCCCTGTATCCTCTCCCCAACCCTGGAGCCTCTTCCGTTGCCTTGGGGCAACATGTTCCTCCTCCTCTCTCTCTGAATTTTACATAGTCCTCCAGCCTCCTCCTTTTCGTTTCTTCTCTTTGCCCACTTTGATACTAAAACACTGTGGAAAAGTCCTCACTGGAAAAAAAAAACAACCAGTGGCATGGGAATGCACGGACCCCTCCAAAGCCAGTATGATTGGTACATTGGGATTGCCCAGCCCTGGGCTTTTATCTGAGCCCTTCACAACTGGGATGCCCCCCGGCAAAAATCTTCTCCCTGTGCCCCCTTTCAATGCCCCTAAAATTTTAACAGCATTTTACGAGAAAAGGAAAATACAATTTACTAACCAAACTATCTGAAATAAAGAAGCTCCAAAATTGATACTGCTGGGAGAAAACGAGCCACTGAAACCCTGAACTTCCTCTTAAAATTATTCATTAGAACCATTGCCACAAGATTTTAAGTGCACAAAAGCAGGAGGACTGAGGAAAAAAAAAAAAAGGGATCTGAATGTCACGCAGAGAAGGAGAACATCCAGAAATGAAGCAGATAAACAAGTGATTTCATAACCTTTCACGGTTCAGGGACTAAGCATAACATTAACTGCTTGTAGGTAGGAAGACACATCTTATTAAGCAAATTATTCCTGTGACCTCTTCGTAATCTCCCGGCTGTCCTGCCTCTGACCCTCGTTATTTGCACTTCCCCACCGGACCAGCGCTTTCCTTAGAGAAAATTGTCGAGGGAACCCGTTCCCTGCACAAACGCACCCGAAACTCGCAGGCAGCACGTCGGCCCACGTACACCAGCAGCATCAGAAGCAGATGAAAAGCTTCAGGGGAACAAAAAGAAAATCTCCTTCCATGCTAGCACCATTAGCAATGAAAATAAATAAAGTACAATAAATAAATACTGTTTCTAAACTAAACACTTTCCGGAGTTCTCACGGTGCCACAAGTGAGGCCCACGGCAGCAGCAGGCAAGTGGCAAACGTCAGAAAAGGGCACAGAGATGGCTTTCTTCTGGAGAGGTTCCCAGCCAAATTAGCGCTGGAAATGCAACTGCAAAGCCCCAAGTGCTGGCACAAAGCGTTCATTAATAAGAAATCTGTTGCCTTTAATGACTTATCATCACTGATTTTGGAATATACGATTATAAAAGGAGCAAACCGGAGCCCTGCCACCTGCCATCTACCATTCCTGGCACCTACAGAGGACCAAACAAAACCTGCCCAGGGATCAACGCAGCCTGAAACAAAGGCAGCGGTTGACGTTCACCATGGTCATCTCCTGACCAGGAGGATGCAACTCCTGTTGCGGCACAGCGGAGCCAGGCTGCAGACGAAGATAGCTGGCACGAAACCAAACACATCAGAGCGCCTCCTGAGACAGAACATCGCTCCGGGGCGAAGTAGCCTGGCTCTAATTTGCCATGGCCAGGGAACTGCATCCCTGAGTTAAATCGGCAGAGCTGGACCATCACATGCATGAGCCAGCGGGCGATACCCAGCCCCGCTTGGCCACGCATGGGGTGATGCACCGCATGGACACGCCATGGGCACGGAGCACAGAGCTGGTGCCCCTGGAGTCGGTGAGCATCCTGCCGGCTGCCTCTTCAGCACGAATTTGCTAATTAAAACCCTGCCAGCACACTCTCTTCCCTACCACAGTCCCTTAGGTTTGTGTCCGCATGAGGTTTGGAAAAGAGTTTCTGAGTCTGGGGGGATGAAGGGGAGGAAGGAGGAGACAAATGCCTAATCCTTCTCAAATCATTTCTTCACCTACTGTTTTAAAAAGTGCAAAAAGTCCAGCAGAAGCTTCGGTCTTCACAATCAGCTTTGAAGACCTCCCCAAGCAACGAAGCCAGTTCATTTTCTGAGTTCTGGTTTTGCATTTACCTGATGAGCTTCCAGTCCCTGCAGCCCTGAATCTGCACTCTGGACTTTGAAGGACTTTTCATCCCCAAAACACCCCCTGAAGCCCAGCGGGATGCGCCTCATCCAGCAGTACAGAGAAATCCCGGTGTAGGTGCCCATGTTGCTGCAGGATGCTACGGCATCCAGCTCTCGTCCTGCCACATTTCTGCAACGCTGACATCTCTTTGAACATAAACTTTTCCCTTGCCGCCAGCTGAGCAGGCTGTGAAACATTTTCTAGACAAGCTGCGATCTCTGGGGCTAAATCCTGCCTGACTCGGCTGGCGACGAGCTAAGCACAGAGTCCTGCGGCCAACCTCCTCCCTTTCAAATAATGCCAATTTATCCCCTCAAAGGCTCCGAGATCTGCAAGCGAACCGCATGGCCGGTATCTGTGAGGGGCACCAAGCACACGCTTCTCATTCTCCTTACGCCAGCAAATTCTCATTTGCCTCCCAAATAGTTTAGGAACTTTTTAAGCACCTGCCCTTCTGTTGCATTGTATTCCCTTACTAAATTTTTGTTTGTAAATTAAATAGAATCTACACAGTAATTAAATACAAGGCGATAAAATCCGGTCCACGCTGAAAGCTACACTCAAAAAATACTGAGGTTGAGAAGTTTGTAATTACATAGGGGATGAGAATACCCCACTGCACACTCGCGCGTACCCCCATTTCTACGACAGCTGCTGGTCGCTGGGATTAAATCCCAGTACGTCACCCCCTCTGCCTGGCTGCCCTGGCTTAGGAGGCGCCAGAGTCACGACTGCTCCCATCGCACCAAATTGCACTTTTGGAGCCGCACGTAACGTGGGCAGATTCGAAGGCAAGAGCGCAGCCAGCCCCGATGGCAACCTCGCAGCACTCCGGTCCATCCACCCAGTCTGTGAAATGAAAATTTCCCCTTTATATCTGCTGGGGTGATATTCGCGGCGGTATGCTGAGGAGCAGCTGCACACCGGGGACCTGGGCGACAGCAGTTGCAAATAAAAAAGGTTTTTGTTGCACCTCTTCTACCCCTTACAGGCTTGCAGAGGACGTTTTCCCTCGCGCCATCTGGGTGTCCCCGTGTCGGACAGCACGGCTACCGCATACAGCGTTTTTTCCAAGAAGCGCTGTGATGCAAGATGTCGCATTCACTATTATCTGCAACAAAACAGGCAAATACAATGGAGGAGAAAGGGCAGTTCCACAGGGCACCCGCGGCTGGCAAAAGGCCTCCAAACGCAGGCTGGAATCACAGAATGATTTAGTAATGTAAGAATTATGAAGGTGGGGGTGGGGGGAACAAACAAAAACCCACCACAAACTGCTCTTTTGAACTCATATTTCTTTCCTTGGCTTACAGGCCTGCAGTAACAATGGCTGCTCCTCCCCGGGTGTGTGAAAGTTTGGCTCTGCAGAGCCTGGGGAACGGCAGGGCGGAGGGAGAGGGAAGAAGAAATATTCCCAGCTATTCGCTCTGGCGCTGGAAGCCCAAAGCTGGTGTTTCTCCAAGGCTCAGCCCTGCCTGCAGTGGTCCCGCGTCGGGATGGCCGAGTGCAGCACGGCAATTACACCTCTGCAATTAGAACCGTCTGCCCGAAGCAGCAGTCGTGGCTGTGGACGAAAGGGCAGCCGTCCATGCGGGAAACCTCCCTGCCTCTGCGTGGTTAAAGGGAATTTTCCTCCGAACGGCATTAACGCGTGGGGAGCCAGAGTTGGGCTGTGGACTGGTGCAGGGGATGGGAGAGCCACAGGCAAAGAGCTGCCAGCTCCCGGCCACCCACTCGGGGACGTGAGAAACGGCGCTGGGTGTGCAGAGAGAAAGAAACAAAAAATAATAATAAAAAACTGAGAAAGGCAGCTTTGGTCAAACATTAATCAGCCGGCCAGTTCTCACAAACAGAGCTGGGGGTAGAGCCGCCTCGAGAGCTTCGTCCCAAATTAATGCCTGCGGGGACACCTCAGCCAAAGCGCACACTGCGATTCCGCTGGCAAATGTGCAACCTGAACGATGCTCTGCTCAGGTGGCGGCCGACTGGGATGTGCCTCGGGTGCCAGGCTGAGCCTGACGGCAGCCCCGGTCCCGAGTATCTCGGATCCCCCCGTCCGTTATCCCCTCACACGGTAGAAAACACACGGCTCAATCAGAGAATCTCACACCCAACCCGTCCTGTTCGCTGCGAGCCCCATCCTGAGGTGGCCAGGGTAGAAAATACTTAAGCTCATTCAGGTGTTCAGTATTCCTTCATTTTAAGGCTTTTGCTAGGAAAATTTGCCTAGGGGGCAAACGGACACCAAAAGAGCGGGCAGGCGGAGGAAGCATCACCCGGCAGCGCTGGACCGGGAGAGCTCATCTCAGATCTGCCACAGGCTGGGTGACAGGCATCACCCTCCCGCTTTCTCCTTGCTCTGGTAAATCATCATTTACCTTTTAGAAACCCGATGTTTTTCTCATTTGCCTGGGATAAAACCAGGCAGAGCTGGGCAGCCTGCCTTTCCAAATTACACGGAAACCTCCAAAACCCGCCCCCTACTACCCCACATCATCCGCTCTCCTGCAGTGTTACCAAACCCAGACCCCCTGAAAGCCTCAGCTTTCAGCAAGGGAACCCTTGCAAGATGTCCCTTCCAACCCAAACCATTCCATGATTCTACGTCTGCAATAGAAAGTTCTGGTTTCTTGCGATTTGTCTTCCCTTTTTCTTGCAGCTTCTGCATTTTCCCAACCGATGCTCAACTTTTCAGGGGACACGGGCTTTTATTCTTAACTGAATGATTCAGTTCTGACATGACCAATTGACAGTCAAAACTGGGACGTTAAGGAAAAAACACACCAAATACCATGAGACCTTCTGATAAAATCACAGACGTCGGCGAGACAGAACGAAATAAGACACTTCCCAGAGTTTGCCCTAGATACCAGATGCAAATCAAAGCTAAATGGGCTCTGAAACTTGAAGCGCACGCAGCTCCCCGCGGATTTCGTCTGGAGCACTGGGTGCTCAAAAACCTGACGCGAGATATTTAGCTCCTTCAGTAAAAACGAGGGCCCGAGGGTCTCCCAGCAAACCGAAACCCCGGGCACCGAATCCCCTGGCTCTCGCAGCCTATGCAGGGCCAAATGGAGAGAAGCAACAAAGCGGGAAACCACTTGAAATTGGGTTTAGGAGCAAAATTGGTGGAGGACGGCAGGAGAGGAATGTCACCCCCCCCAGGATGAGCCAGCAGCACACCCGTCCCCCCGGGCCGGGCAGAGGAGCCCCTCCAGCTCATCGCTGCCACTCATCCCTCACACGCAGCTTTAGATGAATAACGATGCGACACGTTGGTTTTTTCCTGGGAAGGCGGGGCTTTTTTGTCCCTTTGCGGGGCTCTCGGTTGCTCCAGCGGGCGATTTGGGTGTGCAGCACAATGACCGAGGGCGGGTTGAGCGCAGAATTAAATACCAGAAAAAAAGGGGCTGCCTGAGCCAAACCCAGCTCTGAGGAACTAATTGTCTACCAGTTGAGAGCAAGTAGTTAACACACACGTTAGAGGCCCCACTCAGAATACTTGGTTTTTCTACTTAACAGCTGGTATTTGATTACCTGAAGGCTAAAAATAAAGGTTTATTGTGGAGATAACTCTGCACAGACGGACGTAAGGGAGATGATATCTCCCTCCCGAACTGAAGCGCCTCTCTAACCTAACTGGCCAACTGGGGTGAGTTTTCTGTAGCAGAGGCATTGTTTCTCTCTCCCAGGTGATTTTCTAGTTAGGAGAGGTGATTAGAAGAGCTGATAACGTGAAATAAAAGCTGTTCTGGAAATTTTTATAGTTCACGAGTGCTACGCAGGAGTGTCGGAGTCCATTTGCGTGGCCTCGATAGCCTGTATATCTTATGGGAGAAGACCATTGCTAAGGACATCCTTTCCCATACACTGGCAGCCACATCTCTTATCTCCGCCTGGGTTTGGGTACAAGCCGCCCTGCCTGCTCTCCCTGCCCACACCACCTGGAGCGAGTGCGGACTGGCACAGCTTGGCTTCCTCTCCAGGGCAGGACCTGCGTTATTTAAAGCGTGTGAAGAACAATTTCTTGGCAATCTAATGAGTCCTGGTACCCAAAGGTGCCAAGACACAAAGACTTCGTTTCCCAGGGAGTGAGCTGCTCTAAGCATCCAACATGAATTTTCATAAATAACGCCCTTTCTTTGCTTTTTTTTTTTTTTTTAATCACAAGGAGAAGCCCAGGGAGGTCGTGGACTCCCCATCTCTGGAAACTTTCAAGACCCGCCTGGATGCAGTCCTGAGTAACGTGGCTCTGGGCAATCCTGCTTTAGCAGGGGAGTTGGACTAGCTGATCTCTAGAGGTCCCTTCCAACTCTGAAAAATTCTGTGATTCCATGTAACAGGAATATCCCGATAACTTGGCCGGACGGGAGCATCCGAAAGCCTCGCGTAGTGTGGGCTTTGCAATTAGCTGCTCATTTCCCGGGAAACGACGAGTGACTTGAGGGTTGTTTAATCCTTCTGCCAGACTTAACGCAATGGCCTGCAGATACATCAGAGGCACCTAGCCTGAGGCGCACGCCGCTAATATAACAGTGATGTACCAATTATACTTAATAATATTCATATTTATAGAAGCGAACCATCCATTGTGGGCCTTAGCTGTCTTTGACATTGTTTAAAGAGATGAAGGATAAAAGATAAACGCAGCAGCTTCCTCTATTACCCAGAAAATAACCAGCGAGAAGTAATCAAATGCAAACCACAGAGGAGCCAGAGCTTTCTCCTGCAGATGGAGCCGGTACCGAGGAAGAGGTTTTCCTTCGTTAGCGCCCCGTGCCCTGCCCTCAGCCACCCTCCCATCACCCAGCTGAAAATAAAGACCTTCAAGCTCCCAACGCTCTTTTAGTTAGGTTCTCCAGGCATAAGAAATGAATCCATGCTGGCTAATGTGCAGCAGCTGAGGATGGGAGGCAGCTCCTGCTGCACTGCAGGAGGAGGTTTGGGAAACAGGAGTTTGGGAAGGAAAAACGCGGCCGGTGCTGAGCAGCCCCACACAAGCTCTTGCCTTGTTTCCTGCAGAGACTGCGCTGCTCTCACCCCGCCGGCCCCTTCACGTTACCCAGTTTATCACGCTTATCTATGAAAAATTGCAGGAAGTACTCTTTTAAAACGAAAGTAGCAAAATCCATGGATAAATTAAGCAAGGCAGTTACTCTCCGAACACTGAACCACACCAACCAGCCTTAATTAGACCTTGCAGCCTGACTGGGAAAATTAGGGCCTTTAATTTGTGAGTTATGGTAACTTGCTGGCGTTTATTGACCTAGCACTTTCCAATTCTAGGTTTTGCAGTGCTGCACGTCATCATCTGATTCCTACTGGAGAGCTTTACCAAAGCGGTGGTTTCCAAAAAATTCCTGCATCCTCAGGGGGAAGTCAGAAACCGCTCATGACATCTGCCCGTTGCAAATGCGTGTTGTCAGCGGTGCTCAAGATTATCTGACACTTCATCTATCATGACGGGGGTTCCCGTACACTGAGTACAAATGCTTTGTTAACTCCCCCGGCGCCCTCATACCCTGCAAGCGTTGCCCAAGCCATGAGCTTGCCTGGGATGGACTCTAACGCGTGCCCTTCACAGTGAGGGCAACGACCGTGATTGTTTTGCAGCTCTGTGACTTATATTTGCATTTATATTTCGCGTTACAATCACCAGAGCTGCCTGGCAGAGGCTGCAGAGGAAGGGAAGCGCTGGCGGGCGAAGGAGCTCTGCTCCAAGTGCAGGAGAGGGCATCTGGCAGCGGGCATGCCGCCGTCCGTCTGTAGGCGGCCATGCAGGGGACGGCGAGGACAGCAGCTGCCTTGGCACAGGCAGGATAGAGCCGTCGCATCAGCCAAAGGTCGCTTAGGACCCGCTGGGCTCCTCATCATCCTCCCACACCTGACACCCAAGCGTAGATCTCATTTCTGCCTGGTTTTCTGTACAAAGGAGAACAAAAATCCCACAGCAGAGGGAAAGCTCGTGGTGGCTGAGAAATGGGGACAAGTGTAACTCGCTGACGACAAATCACAGCTAAACCCCTGTCGTGGTTCTCCTCCTCTGCCACCCGAGCTGGCTGTTCCCATAGGACCAGGGGCCATATTTCCATCCTAATTCCCCGCAGTGACGCCGTCCCTCCAGCATCTCGCCTGCATGGGCATCCCCTGTGGCTGGGCAGCCCCAGCTCCGCGCGGGGAAGGTGTGAGATCCCGTCCCTCTGCCTGCTGTGCCGGCTTAGCTTCTGTGAAGGGCTCCCACTGTATTTATGAAGCAGCAGCAGACTGATGTCATGGCCATTAACTGAACGGGATGGTTCACAGCCACCTTTAAGCACATCTTAAAAACCCACCAATTTCCTATTTGTGTGCTTTTCCCTCTGAACTTGATAATTATCCAAGAGCTTCCTGTACATGAAATGTGAAGGAATAGTGCAGTAATTACCTTAAATGCTAAATCTCAAGGGAATTCAGGCTCGTACCAACCCATCATCCTTCCCCTCATTGGTGGCTGTTCCTATGTGGTGTTTAAATTGCGGTGACAAACCCGCTACGATGCCACACACTGTTGTTTGATTAACTCAGGAGCCTGTGGACATGGGCAATAACTCTTTTCTACCTTCAGCTAGAACATAAAAATAGTATGTTTATGTTACTTCATTAAAAAGGATCCCAGACAGTCTTAGTCCTGATGCTGAAAATCAGGTTTGAGAAGAGTCTGTGCTTGAAGACAATCAATAAGTATCAACGATCAATAAGCGTCAATAACCAAGGTCGCTGCCGTGCCTTGGCAGGTTGTATGGCACAAGGCAGCAGCAATGCAGGTCTGGTGAACAGTCTACAGACATAACAAACGAAGCCTGAATTAATACCTTTTGTTAGTCCTGCTGCTATAACTGGAAAAGAGCGGAAAAGCTTTTGAGTTCACAACCCCTTCATCAAACCTGACAGAAATTAGAAGGTAAACATGCACTGGAGTGCTTTGCTGAATGGGGGCCCTACATCAGTTCAAGGCCATTGCTCTTCAATTTCTCCCTTAATTTTTTTGCTATTTGCTCCTTTCTCCAGATGCTGAATGTACTAAAGAAGAGTCCTGCTGGATGCAATATATGGTTATCTAGAAGAGTCTTTCCACTTGAAACCATAAAGAAACAATTTCCTCTGAATACAGCCAGTTGATTACTACCACAAGACTTCATGCACGTGGTGAATAGAAAGCTTGGACAGCCTAAATCAAATGCGCTGCCCTACTTTAGTCTAACACAATTGTCGGTACATCACTTAATACTTTGAGTACTGAAGCATGCTTTTTAATTTGGTGGTAACAATACTAAGCCTACCTCTTCCAGACTTTGCTTTTGCCTTTTTCCTGTATAGAATTACTATTTCAGACTCAATACCTGAAATATGCCAGCTGTTAAAAATGATAGCACACACAAAGCCATGAAGATGTGCAAGGTATCCAAACAGTCAGACGGCCAGTTAAACATGCAGAAGGCAGTGCTCCAAACTCATGCCCCGGTCTCCATGGCTTCCCGCTGCTTTGCGGTGGTGTAGACCCCCCGGCCACATTCCAACCTCAACACCCGCCAGCATTGTTCTTGTTTTAGTTACGAGGGCGGTGGGCCCAACATTGTTCTTGTTTCAATTGCAAGTGCAGTGAGCTGGGACAATCTGGCACTTTCTGACCTTGCCTACTGGGGCAGCGAGTTGAGACGATCTGGTACCTTCTTGTCCCAGTACAAGTACAGCGGGTTGGGGCAATCAGGAGATCCTCAACCTGGAGCTCCTCCTGCCAGGGAAACGCACCCGAGACCCCTCCTGCCCAGATCACAAACCCGCTCCGACAGTCGCCGAGATCCCCTCACAAGAACTGTGGCCACAATGGAAAAGTACTGACCAAAGTCAATCATCTTGCAACCCTACAACTACTGATCCTGAAGCAAGGCCCTTTGGAGCTCTCCGGGATGGCAGCAGGCTGCGATCCCATATTTCACGACATGATCCAGACCGTCCACTGACAGAAGCTGATGAAGGGAAGAGACTGGGTACAGTTCAATTTTGATCATTGGGTACCAAAATGTACTATAATCTGCAGAAAAGGAAACATCTTAATCATAGGTTAACCTCTCTATCTGTACGTGAATGCAATTTGATTTAGGAAACTCTGTTGAATCTTTCACTAAATCACTGTGTTTGATTATAACAAATTGTTGATTATTGACTAATTAAGTGTTGCTAGATAATCGCATCATTTAATTCTGCGATTCGTTATAGTAGTGCTAATGAACCTCAAACTACTGCCGTTCCAAAGTCACACAAGACCCATAATCACGTGTTGAAGCACCACACTGAAGTCCCTACACCTAATCCCTTTAGACATAAACCGTTGATCAAGTCTGGGACTAGGGTTGGATCCAGCCGCACCTAGGCTCCTCTCTGAGGAGGAGCTTAGAAAGCAAGAGGGTCCCTGAACCGCTGACTTCCACATAGTAAGTAATAGAGTGAACCTTGCCATTGAACAGTTAAGTCGTGCTTTTATAAATTTATATTAAAATCACTTTTCTAGTATTTTAGACGGTGATTCTTTAAGCAATCTTAAGTTCTCCACTCCCTCTGCGACATGCTTGTGACGCTGTTTAAAATAGCTAGACATCTTTCATAACCTTGCTTAGAAAAAAAGGTAAAAATTAAAAATAGAAGCAGAGCTCAGGTTTCCTAATTGTCATTCTTTCTTGCTGTTTACACTCCAATGGGGTTTTTGTGAAATGTTGATTAAATTAAGAGATACTACCGGGCTCATATTTACAACTGCCCTCTCCATTTCAGTTATTGAACCCTCCTCGATCAACACGTGAAGCAAAGAAAACATCGGATAGAGTTTCTCCTGTAAGCTGAGCATGGGACATCCAGAAAGTGGGTTGGATGTATGTTCCCCATTGGAAAATTTCTTGCCTTGATCCTAAATCCAGACTCGGTTTTGCAGCTTAGACCCCCCCCAATGACAGTGCACTGCCATCAAAGCTAATGAAGGCAAGTTAATACATTTTTCAGCCCTCAGTAAAAACTTAGTTTGCCCAATTATCTTGTCTAATTGCATTACACATTGACAGATGAATACATGACCCCCTCACATTTTAGTTTGCCACCTATAAATCTGCAGAAGAGATCCCATTCTTACTTAGTTAATTTGATTTAGATTTTCTTGAAGTTGCTCTACTGAACGATGCCTTTAAAAATTAACTGTTGGCGTGCTAAACCAAATTTATATTCTCTGTGCCAAGTGGGAAAAAATGAGAAAGGCTTCACCACCTAACTACTCTATAGGAGACAAAGACAGGAGTTACTTGAGTAATGAAACAATGGAAGGAAACGGGAGCCGCATGCTGAAACCACTGGAAGCCAAGAGCAGAAGCCTTCAGCCAGGTCTGATGGGAGCCAAAGCCCTCAGTGGAGGCTGTATAGTGACAGTGACCCCTTCAGTACGGGAAAGAAAAAGACCAAGAAGCTCGAGTTGAGCAACATTCATCGGGGGACTGTAGAAACAAGGACACTTGTAATGTGTTTTCCACTCAGCAATTATCCCCTATTATAACCAGTACCAAAGGCTCAAGTAGAAATCCCTGGGTTTTTGCCAGACATCAGCATTTACAACTTACCCTGCCTCGGGCATGCACCTACAGGGTGCACCTCTCCAGCTCCTTAGGTGATTAACAATGATATTCAGACGTCTACCTCTATTTTATCCATATTTTTAGCTCAGAAAATTACCCAGAAGTGCACTTTGCTTTTATGTCCCTTTCTCTGAGGGTTACTGGACCACTCTTATCACTTTTAGCACTAATGCTCCCCACTGTTCTTCCCGTCTGAAGGCTCACGGCCTGGGAGTGCTGTCACCGGCTTCGCTCTGCTTTATGCCCTTAAAATCAACACACTCAGTTTGGTTTGGGGTTTTTTTGGGGGGTTTTGGTTTTGTTTGTGGTGGTTCTTTTTTTCTTCCCAAAAAATTCCCTCTAGGTTTCTTGCTTAATTGCTTTCTCCTTTTATCCTGGAATTACAAAAAACATCAGATCTCCAGTAATAAAACGCCATCGCCTGCCCCCTCCCTCTCCTTCCTTTATTTCAGAGATGCTGTTTGGATGGTCATTTAACACAGCAAACAATCTCTTCTCATTGCCCATTAGTTCTCTCAACGCACTCATGATCAGGCTCTGAAAATAAACCTCAAATAGAGTTATCTACCAAAATGTCCCGCTCATAAAAGTAATGTTAGGGAAATCTTGCTAATTGAGGGTTGCATAAAGTGGTAACAGGAGGCTCCCCGACCTGGGCCAGGTCATTTTTGGTGAGGTCACGCCTCCTTACTGAATACCACAACCTTCATGAGCTTACCAGCTCTGAGTCTGGGAGCGGAGCAAACCCTTTGATGCATTGCCAATCCGCACAGCCCACCCTCCCAAGGGCCCTCTCTATAAACTCGCTGGTGGAAAAGGAACCAACAAACCCCCAACACACAGCAGGAGGGAAAGCGTCTTGTTAGCGCAACGCGGTAAGTACAGCAAAGCATGTCCATTTACTCAATGATGAGCTGGTCATCGCTCTTAGCCGTCTAGGAGAAAAAGTAAAATTGAAATTCAAGCATGTCTTTTGGACTGACTATCAGAATTAAACTCTTTTTTCCTAATCAGAAGTCCTATGGCTTTTTTAACGTTTGGTTTAGAAGTTGGACTCCTATCTGTTCAGTACAGCACATCTCGTTTTGAATAACAGGGAATGGAAGTGGGGACGATGAACACACCAAATTAGCCCTTTGATTTTTGACTGTCCCGGCACCAACAAATCCACCACCCACACTGCCAGGCTTCGATTTGCAGGAGCATACACCACAGCCTGCCTGGCAAAAGCCTTCGTCCCCCTCTCATTTCTGCCTCTCCTCATACCGGTGTTACACCACTGTCCTCCACGCAGCTCCTCCTGCCTGCAGCAGAGGAACGGCGACCAGGTTGACTTCAGGCTCAATTATTTCTTTATCCAAATCCCCAAAGAACAGAACTACAAAGGCGGCAGCGATTTTCACAAGTTCTCGGTAACAAGCAATTAAAAGCAGTTCATTGGCATTTGGGATACCAAGGTGTATCCAAACTGGTCTCCAGGCTTTGGGACTGCAGGAGGCAGCTCCTGGAAATAAACATCTCCGCTCCTGGCAGCAGCCTCTCGGATCTACGAAGACAGAGAGATCTGCAGGGAAGATATCATTTTCTCCTGGCTAAAGGAGATTAATGTTGCCGCTTGCTGCGTTTTATCCTGTCAAATCAGGCCGTCTACAGCGCTTATCAGGCAAAGCAATATACCTGCTAGATGGAAAGGAGACTTCCCAAACACACCGAGAATTGTTTAGCACAACATCACCCACCTGCCTTCCCTCCACCCTGAGAGCATTCTTTGGAACCGAAAACCAGAAAAACGCAATAGCTTTTTAGTCAGCACAGTAGTCGTCTCCCTCCGTGTCTTTTAAAAAGTCTGGCGCAATTTGGTGCTCACTGATATTTGGCCAGAGGTGTCAAGTAATTCAAGCCATTACCTTCTGCCATTGTTTTAAAGCAATGAAAGACAGATTAGAGTAGCCCTTCAAGTCAGAAAGCACTGAATAAATAACCACCCTGCTCGTCCCAAGGCAAACACCCATATGGCCGAGGACGGTAACCTTTCTGTGCTTTACAGATGGAAAAACAGATGGTAAGGGGTTAAGCAGTTGGTCCAAGACCTCTCTGCAAGATGGTAGCAAAGCAGGGATGAAGAGTCAGAAGTGTTCCCAGCTCTTGCTTTGATGCCTCACCCTACCAGATAACGCACCTTTGGCCAAGCATCGTACCGAGGGGAAGGGCGCTGGGGGTTGCAGTGTGAGAGAGGAAAAAAGAAAATTTAAAAAAAAAAGGGGGAAAAATAAAGCCCTTCATCAATCCATTTTCGGCAAAAGACAGATGCTGGGTGCAAAAAGTCCCTGCCCTGCTCCGCTGGCGGACGGGCTCCGGGGCTGCGTGCTCAGCGAGAACCGCAGGCAGCCTTCCTGCAGATTGCACTGGGAAGGGGGGATGCGCTCCCTATTAGGCTATAATCATCTGTTTGATTCTGTTATTGATTACACTGTGTCACTGTTGTGATTATATTTGGTGTTACCCGTTCCATTCCCTGTTTGCTGTATCACCGCACAGTAACGAGAGGGGCACAGCGTCATTATTAACATTGCTTCCTCCGGAAAACAAGAGGAGGATTTCCCTTTTGGTCAGCAGGTCCATGGATCATTCAGAGAAGTAATCAAGTGACCTCCAAGGTTTTTTCCCCCAGGGAAAACAGTCTACCCCATACGTCCTCTGAGAGCCAGGACAGCAGTGGCCACGATGAGCTTTCCCACAGAGATCTAAGCACTTGTATAAGTTCCTTCTGACTCCCCACCTCCTGGGCCTTTGCTGCTCCAGCAGGTTTTAAAACACCTCAATTACGAGCAGACCCTGTTGATAGGTCTAATAGACAAACGCAGTTTGGAGTTTGCAAGATACTCAGGCCGATATTGCTTTTAAACTAATGGGGTTTGTAGCTCTCTCAGGTTAGGGAAGAGCCAACTGCTGTGACGAAGAGACAGAAGAAGGCACATTAGCCAATGCACTGCAGGGCTTTCCATATTCCAGCGTTAGAATAAAAACAATGCACTAGAAAATGCTCTTTTGCAGCAGATTGGGTAGCACAGCATTTCCTGGCATGGTGCTGGATCAAAGCCGGATTCTACAGCATTAATTATTCAAACACCAATGAGATGCATTTTGTCAGATAAAGCAAAGAAAAATAATCAGATCAGTGTCGGTACAGCGCGAAGAAGCAAAACAGATTTGGCGCAAACGATTAAATTCTTTTGTGCCGTCAACCTGCACGTACATTTCCTCCAGATTTGCAAATTATTGCGCCTGTTTTCTCAAATGTGAGAAAACGTGGAGCTCACACACAACGCCATCTCAGACTTGGTGACAGTCCTTAAGCAGTTTGTTTGGTTTTTTTTTTATTTTCATCGTTTATCTGATTGGTGGGTCTCAGCCACAAAGAAAAAGTAGCAGGCACATACGTGTATGTTGTTCTCGTCACATCTGAGAGACAAGAGCAAAATAGAGCTGTTTTTCTTTCACAAGGCTTAGTTAAAATAGGGGCAAGCAGCAAAATTCAGGTAGAAGAGACCAAATATCCACCTTGACGTAGTAACGAAATGTATATAAAGCCATTTCTTTAAAATAACCCAGCAGCACACGTGGTTGAGGAACTACACACAGCCTTTCTCTGCAGAGCTTCAATGACCTTTAGAGGTCCCTTCCAACCCAACACATTCTACGCTTCTATGTTCCAAAACCCTCAGTCCTGGGCAGTGAACCTGTTCAGGGATGGTGGCTTTTCTGCTCTTCTCCTGTCCCAAACTGCAAGCAAGACCAGGCTGCCAGGGGAAAAAAATAACAATAAAAAAAAGATCAGTCTTTAGCTAAATCAATTTTGAGCACTGGAGACCCTAGAAGGAAAAAATCATGAAGTCCCTAGTGAAAGACACAGGCAGGAGGCAATTCCTTATTTGCCTGGGTGTTTGAGGAGCTCGCGTGGCTCCTTGGGCTCACACTGAATTTCACCCAGGTTTCTGCCTCGGGCACTTTTTCCCCCCTACAGTACTTTGGATTCACTATGAAACTCACATTTGGAGCCCCGTCCACTTCCATAAGCTTCATTCTGCTGCCTGAGACTGCCTTTGCTTGTCAAGTTTTAATTGCTTTGTCAGAAGATAATTACAGCTCTTTCACAACTCTCTCTGCTCTCTGGGCTATTTCATCCCAGATCCAGCTCTCAGTTCAGTTTCTCGGTTCAGCCTCAGAAACCCACAAAAAAAGAAAACTCCAGCCAATTCCTCAGCCCGGGATCATTCACAGATACCTCCAACCGTTCCCTTGTTTGGGGGCGTTGTTTAGAAAGGCATTACTCGAATCTCTCGTTTTTATTAGGAGCACAACGCTGAGGTTTCTATCCAAGGATTCGCAGTTGACCTCCTTTGCCTGAGGCAGCTGAACGCTGTAATAGCACCAAATGCTTCGCAACCGGCCTGTGCCAGAAGCCAGGCTGCCTTATGGCTGCCCTGTTTTGTGTCACACCTACGGAGAAAAGCCTTGTTTAAAACCTCCGTTGTTCTTCTTGACGTATCCAGGAGAGGTTGCTCTCTAACGCAGCTTTTTTCCAACCTATTCTTCTGCTCGGGGACTTTGCTGTTGACTCCCGGTTACAAACGCTGTTCAGCAATCACAGAAAGTCAAGGAGCTGGACAAATGCGGCTTTTTTTCGGTGCCCACACTCCCTTCACCTTCAATAACTTGAGTGGTTGTATGACGACAGTGAGCCCAAGAGTCCACCCGGTTTAGAGGGTCACCCAAAGCTTCAGAGGTTTGCCTTCTCTTCAGAAGTCCTGCTCTCTTCCTCGCAAGCTTGTCTACAGCCTGTAACGAGCCCTGCCCTCCCCATCAGATGTCTATGGCAGCCTTTAACGTCTACGATAGCAAGTGGGACCTGGGTCTTTAACATGTGCATGTTTGTATGTAAATACTACTGAAATAAATGTTTCCACAGAAGTAGAGATATCTACATATGGTAACCATTCGATCTCACGTCTCTTATAAAGACTATAACCATTTCAGAACTATTGATTTCAGCTTTGATCCCGTGACATGCTGGGAAACTGCTATTTCTATATTGCAACCGTATTTGACCACCGATCCTACGCTTTTCCTACTTACAAGTGACCACATTTTAAAATGACAAGGAAAAAAATCCACTATCGAGATACACTTGCAGCAATTAATGAGGTCTCAGGAGCTTTGCTGTCTTGGAAGAAGGTTGCCTGCTGGAGAGCACCCTTTGCAGAACCAAGGGATTTTCTTTTATGCACCAGAAAGCGGGATGCAGCAAACCTGATGGATGAACTCAGCACACGGCCGAGAGCAAACAGTTCGGCAGCAGAGACACTCCAAAACGCTTAGCACTGCCACCTTGCCAGCCAGAAACATGGCCCAATGCCCCAAAATACACCTCAGCAAAGTTATTTCCCTCTTTTGCTTTTTATTGAACCCAATGTAATTGGAAACCCACCCTCAGATCCTGTTTAGCCCTGACTTGGTTTAGCATTTGCAGGGTGCACACAGCCAGAGCTAAGCCAAGCGCACAGGATCCTTATTTTCCCTGATTTTCCCCCAAAATTTCCCTTCAATTCTGCCACGCTGTGCACAGCTCCGACTTGCCTTCCCACCTCTTCCCTGCGGCAAAGACCTCGAGGCTCTAAATTGCGACTAAGACAAACTAATCATCGCTTTGTAGCTCCACGAAGGTCCCTCCTTCGTTACCCGGGACAGGTTGCTGGTGAATCCTTCCGAAATCTGGTTTTCCCGCAGGAGCCGGGCACCGTGCCCTCCCAGTGCCAGCGGGGGCTCTCGCTCCCAGTGCTCCGCCGATACGGCCCATCTGCTCTGCAGCCAGGGAAAGACACACACGCGGCTCGGATCGAGCCAGAGCTGCATCCAGACGAGCAAAAGGATTTCTATTTTAGCTTCTTCTCCGGTGCTCACCCACAGGTTTGCTCTCAGCTGTTCATTTTCCTATATTTTAAGTAGGAATCTACAGCCTTGCTGTGTTCAAAGCCAAAACCTTTATGCCGTTTTATTCCTTACGTCCCAAAGTAATACCATACAGACACAAGCTATCGCCGTCTCCCTATTCCTCACCATTCAAAAGACGACGTAGGACATATCACCTTCCCTTTATGACTTCCACAATGAACGCACATAATTGCTCGGCTCTGAAAATTCAGTTTTTATTGAGTTTTAACACCGCCTTATGGGTCCTTTGGTTCATTGAGAAACAAGCTACCATTGAGTCTTACCTCTCATTGTCCTCTGCTTCTGTAATTAACCAAACTTTGTGGCCACAGCCCCTGTTGTATATAAAGCACCTGCACTTCATCTAATAGGAAGCACTAGTTTCCTAGCTGGAATGCAAGCACCTGCCTCTTGAAGCTCAATAATCCCACTAATTGGCTCCTCCTCTGCGTTTTGCCTCTAAATATGTATTCTGTAGGGTGAAAAGAAGGGCTGCCACCTGCTACCACTTTTTTCTTGCATGATTCCCAGTGGATTATTTCTACATGTTTATCCTGGGCAGAGAAGCTCTTCCCCCTCCAGGTTTATTCTCCACAAGCGTCATGTAATGGGTTTCCATCCTTGCAGGAGGGACACATGTGGGTCCCAGAGCTGCTTCCCGAACGGACCCACAGCTGCTGGCACATTTGGGATTTGAGAAGCCTTTAATTATCCCCCTTTCATTGTATTAGGCGAAGGCTGCCTCTGAGCATGTAATATATTCTTTTAGTAGGCTGCCGCAAGAGATCTCTTGGAAATACAGTTTAATTCAGGAGCTGATATAGGTGTATGCTATTTATATTGTAAATTCCAGCTTTCATAATATTGGACTGGTCTCCAGTATTTGGGAGTTGATCTTCTATTTGCTTTCCGTGAGTGTTTGCGGTCCCCAGGAGGGTTTATGTCACTGATTACACAAACAAAAAATGTATAAGCATATTCTTCAGAAATTTCAAATACCTCACGGGCGCTTTTAAATGAAAAGATATGGACTCATCAGACGTGTCCAGGGGGACAAGAAGAACAGGGAATACAAAACGAACCTCAACCTCAAAACATTCGGTTCTAAATAAAATTTCTGAGGGACTTGGTGTCCCTCCATCATTGCTAAGGTCGCACATTACGTGATCCAAGTGAAATAAGCAGTTCTCAGCTTAGGTTCCTAACAATAAGTGCTAGCGGCAAGAGAGCTGTTGATAATTCTGGCTCCAAAATGCTAATTGATATTGTCCACAGGCACTGGCAGTCCTCACTGTTTTGGGCAACTGCTTTTGGTTGAGTTTAGATATTGCTCTCTTACTTCTAGACAGAGTACAGATTCGAGCTATTGAAGAGAGTTTCAAGGCAAAACATGGAACTTGTTAAGAACCATTAGCATAAGCATTTTGAAGGTTTCTTGGGCTTCTGCCTGTTCAGCTTTGCCTTATTTGGGGCTCAGCCATCAGCAAACTGCTGAATAAGGTGTCTACCAACGTCCTCGTCGGTGGGATGCTGTATGGGCTGGGGCGAGGAACGTGGCAACGAGACATTGCCCATCAAAAGACAAGGAAAGGCACCTAAATAGAAACGGACCTAGGCACGAGATAGAAATCTCAATTATGCACAAGAGAGAAACTTCTCAGAAGTGTCAGTGGCGTAGTCTCCTGAAGCTTACTCAGAAAATGTGGTTTGGCACCCACAAAGCCATATCACTTCTCAACTCCTGCATATCTTATCCAAATCTTTACTTCCCTCCCTGCCTCCAGGAGAATACCAAATGCTTTTCAGTACACTACCTCTTGCTACTAAAAGCAGTCAGGAAATCATCCCTTCATGCATACTTAAGAACACATCTGTGAACCTGCTGTAGATACAAACCTTACATTTTAAAAAATCCATTTTGAAAGTAATCTGCAAAAATCTGTTTCCTCTCTAGAATGGGCTTGCTAATAAACTCCAACCACTAAACACCCCAGGCTAGTTTATCATCTCTTTTCCGTGACCTTCATCTAACTTCAGCTTTCATACACAGAGTAGGAGTGAGTTATTTTGATTAACGATGATTGCTTCTTTGTCAGACCAGTAAATCAACTAAAATAAGAAACTCATACCTTGAAAGATTTAGAGGAGTTGCTGCCAAGTATTTTTATAAGCTCTTTATTCACTCTCCGTTGTGTACTCTACTCTCAAACGTGCCACAATAAAATCCCTTGCGCTATCAATTCCCCAGCCCCCTTTTGCAAACATTGCATTTTCCCAGGTTTCCAGCGGAGCTGCAACATTAATACAGCTGTAGGGCTGGTTTATTTGCTTGTTTGTGCAGAGTCATCACGGAGCATATGAGTAATGTAAGCGCGGCAGGAAGATTCGGGTCAGCTAATAATTTTGGATTTGACATGGAGCATTACATATACGAGACGAGTGGGGAGTGCGTAGTTATTCTATGCAACTTTTCACTGTAAATACAATTTAAAAAACCCTTTAAATGGCCCTTATTCAGTTTTCATTTCAGAGGTGCACGCTTCTGAAGCCTCAGCGACAGTACCCGTTACCAAAGTGCGCTTATTTTTACTGCACTAGACAGTAACCTGCAATGTTTTTCCACCTGTGCTTTGGGTAGTAACAGGTTAATCCTCCCCTCGACCCCGTACAAAAGATAACAAAGCATTTGGATGGCTTGGCAAGGAACCATCCACAGGGACGGACAGCAGAGCGGGGCCGTGGCTTGGCTGCACGGACGATGTTGAATGATTGCAATGAGCAGCTTTGAAGCTTCCCATTTATTTCCAATTTTACATCAAGAAACCGGAAAGAATTTGGCTTCTTCTGCTCTAACAAGATGTCAGTGTGGTAGAGAAGGAATCCAGTAAAAAACCCCGGTGGAAGCAAAAGCCTACAGAACAATACTAATTTTGGTCTAGTGTCCCTTTGCCACGAAGAATCAAGGGAAGAAGATACCAGCAGCATTTTCCTGCTGGCCTTTTCCCTTGTAGGATTATCATAGAATAAAATCACAGGACAGTTTAGGTGGGAAGGGACCTTAAAGATCATCTTGTTCCAACCCGCCTGCCCTGGGCAGGGACACAATTAGCCAAGGAAGGGCTCTGATGAGGATGGTGCAGGCAGCAGAGAGCCCAGAGCTGGAAGAGCCTCTGGTCCCCCTTGCCCCCAGCAGTGTCACAGCTGTGGAGGTGGCAACCGGCCACCTGGAAAAATTATAATTACGCCTTCAGTTCCATGCATTCATGAGAGTGACAGCGTCGCTGCCGCAGCTTTTTAACATAGACTCAAGTGCATTATTCATAGGGGTTTTTTTTAAGAAGTCTGTAATCATGGGAACGGCTTCCTTTATATTTTTAACCGCACAGGAAGGATCTCCGAGTACCACTTCAGCTCCCGTTTTGGGCCGGATGCCATTTGTGTAAATGCAACTTTGCGTGCTAAACGGATTACATTGTTAAAAATCAAAAGGAGTCAAGTTTGGAAAATTTGACCCGCGTTTGGCCTACCTTTGAAGAATTTCACCTGAAATAGTTCAGAACGACTCCGAAGCAGTTTGCTTTGGAATAGCGGCCCCTCAAAGATGACACACCTGCCCTGAGAAATGTCCCTCTTCTTGAAAAGGTCCCTTTTTGGTCCCCTGCCAGCCGCCCAAAGCTGTCGAAGAGGGAGGGATGGGGCATGCCGGACACGGCTAGCTCTGCGGCAGTGATGTCCTCGTGCGTTAACGGTAAGATCTCCTGCCACCGTCTCGGGAACAAGTCGAAATGGAGACACCTTTGATGCCCCTGGTTCAAGAGGTTCAAGAGGCATGTGATGTGTCACAGGTCACTCCTCAGGACGGCAAGGGCAGAGGATCAAAACCACCGGCTCACGCTGATGAAAGGGGGGAGAAGCACCTCGCTGCTTGCTGGCCTTCTTGCAGCTGTATGAGATGCACAAGGGTGGGGATGGCGGGGGTTTGGCGTAGAGAGAGGAGGCAAGAGGCAGGCAAGAAGAAGCACCTCTCAGAGAGGAGTTTCTGCCCATCGCATCCCATCAGCTCCATGACCAAGGGCACAAGAAGACAAATTTTTCAGCAAAGCAGCAACGATGCCGAGACGAGGATCTGCACCTTAAATAGAGCCCAGCATTCATTGCAGCGGAGGCTGTGGATTTCATGCTTTCTTTTAACGGGCGGCTAGTAAAAAAACGAAGCCAGTGTATTCTGTAAAAGCAACGTCAGACACAAATACTGTTTTCATGTAAAATCTTGGCGGCTTCTATCAATATAAGAAAAGGATCAGCCACAGATGTTAGTTAAGGACATCTTAATGTTGTGTTCACTGTGCATTCTGCAGCCTAATTACACTGCCTTCGTTATTAATAATGTGCAAACTGAGTAGTAATAGATTAAGACAGTTTTCATTATTTTATTTTAGGTCTTTTGCAATGTAAGACAAAACCAGATGGATAAAAAGGGAAAAAAAAAATGCTGAGATGAGTAAAGATTGTTAAGAACACCAAAATTAGACAAAAAGTATTTGAGAAAAACAGACATTACTCTTACTACCCTTATGCCAAAAATAATGGAGACTGACATCATTTGGAAGGGAAATGGAAACTACTAGGGAATATTAATTGGGGCACACATCATGCAGTGATTTTGAATTCCTCTATGTAGAAAGACTAAGAGAAGAAAGTTGCTCTATTCTCTCAGCCTCTGGCGGTCTGTGGCCAGAAAGGGAAGGTCATGCTTGAAAGAGGAGCCAAAGCTCCCCTGAAGTCAGCTGAAGCACGTTTTCGAAGGGGACAGCACTCCCTTGCTTTGGGGGGATGCACTGTGTATTGGTAGTTTTTTCTTTTTTTTTAAGTTCGAAAATGAGGATGTCTTGACTTCCCCCAGGCTATGCACCTCTACGTTCACAACTCACCTCCTTTACCAATGTGCTTGCGTCTACCTGTTAACCTGGCTGTTAGAACATTATAAAATCTATCAGGGTCCTAGAATGAACATCTTTTTAAACGACTGCAGAAAAGAATGGAGATTGGAAAGGTATTTCAAAAAGAAAACCTTACTTTTTTGGCTTTCACACAGTACATATATTCTCTTTCCCTAAAGTCATTTCTATGGAAATTTCTCACGCATAAATAAGCATTAACCACTAATTCACAGGCAGCGCGAAAAGCATTATTTTAAGAAGAAACAAGAAAGATGGCCAGTGGGCCTGAGTAAATCACAAGCCACTTGGATGAGCCTACGGTTACTTTTTGCGTATTGGGAAACAGCAGCAAGAAATGCTGCTAACTGCTCCGCACGCCAGCCGGCCTCCCTTCGCTCCTCCAAACCCTCCCTTCCCAACCCCCGCTTGCCAGGCAGGAGCGCAAGCAGTGATGCTAAAATTTGGCACTGCAACCGCATGAGGGGATTCAACACTCGGACTCCATCACTCGTCATTTTACCTCACTTGATCACTTAGTGGTCTTGCTCGCAAAAGCACCTTCAGCAACTGGAAGACGTTGCGCGCTCTCTCATGCCAAGAGGGGCAATTTTTCAGATGGCTTGCCACAGAGCCCGTTGATACGGGATGTTTAAATGCTTATGATCTGGGGGGAAAATTCAAAGGAATTAGGCTCCCAAACACCTCCGGCTGCTCTTCCCTGGGAAGTCGGTGTGCCCGAGTGGAGCGATCCAGCTCTTCTTCAACATCTCCCCCATGTGGCACCAGTCATGTTCACAGTGCGCTTCATGCGGTGCAATTCATACTCGGGAATGAATAAGAGGGCTTGCCAGGGTTGCTGAGAAAGGGGAAACACTTTGCTGGAAATTTGCACCTTACCGGGCACCAACTTTCTTACACATTGATTTGCTTGATCTTAATTCACATTGTCCTTTCTCCTGGCTCCATCCCACCCGTCATTCCAGGGTTCGGTGATTTCCCCTTCCGTAGAAATAATGTTGATATCTTTGAGAGATCAGATAATTTCTTTATGTGAGCTCTTTGTTTACGTGGGAAACATATTCAGAGTCTCCATATTTAGGAGAGTAAGTGCTGTGTGCTTGAAATCTATTAAAAGTTTGAGCTGGGTGACCGAGAAGAAAATTTTTGGATTTTCCATAAGAGCCAGCCTCCACACGCTGGAGTGGAGATTAAGCACAAAGAGCAGGTCAAAAACTACCAGTATTTCAACAAAATAGTTCATTAAATTCAAATATCAAAAGAAAAAAAAATCGTAATTTCCTTATAATGAAAATTTTTGTGTAACATTTAACTTGTAGAAAGAGTGGCTAATTCCATTTATGTTAATATTAAACCAGCATAGTTTTGCTTTGAGCTTAATCACTAAGCAACCAAGTAATCAGAAGAACGCAGGCTATCCGGCAATTATCACACAAACATGTCAGGGTCTGAATTCTGACATTGCACCATTAAAATCCATGGAGATTTTCCCGAGAGTCCCATGACAGGAGAGTCAAGGATATAAAGCTGACATATGATTACATGTTAATTGGTCCCAATCCCATTCGTGGTTCCAGTCCCACTCAAAGCCTTTTAATTCATGGAAGAGTTGGGCAGGAATGATAGCACCAATTATTGCTAAGAGGTACCAAGGTGCATTACTTGATATTTATTATTAACAGCATCTTTTAAAGCAATTTTCATCCTAAGGATCTCAAAGCTTTTACACATTAATTAATGAAGAGCCTCACACGATCACCGTGAAGTAGGCAAATATTAATCCCAACTCGCAGACAAACGAGGAAGATGGGAATTAAATTACACCCTTAAATTTACACAACAGATAAAAAGGCACCTTTTCCCAATAGGGAGAGCGGATCTTAAGTGATGATGGGGTCTTGCAACTGGTGAATCCATCTCCTTGCTCGGAAAGTTTGAGTCCAGAGAAGATCTACAGAGTTTGCCAAAGCCCTGTGCAAATGAAATCAGTCAGAGCGCATTTAATGTGGACGCCTTCGCTAGAAAAGACCTTAGCCCATGGCCTGGAAGGAGTTAAAGTATAAAGGATTACAACATCTGGACAAGATCTACTGCCAGGGTTAACTCGCATGGCTGTTTTGAATATTTTTGCTTCTTTTCAGCAGGAATAGCAGCCCAACATTCCCTTTCAAAAACCAGCTCTTCCACTAGAATCTGCTTTCAAAAACAAGACAGCTTTTGCTTGCAAGATTAGCTCCCTATCCAGCATCCCGGGCATGAATTTGGTGAAATAGCTTAATTTTGACCAAGCAAGCCCTTGAAGCAAGTGTTGATATATGGGGAAAGAACGCAAACGCTCGCTCTATCTCGCAGAGCCATTAAATATTTATTAGTCTTTCCAAGACAAAAATACAAATGTAAAGCTTGGCTGGCTCGCACCTCCCGGCTGGGCTCATCTTCGATGACCCCCGAGCTCACAGGTTGGGGGGAAAGTTTGCAGCTGAGTCAGGAGAAGTAATTGCTTCGTGATGGAGCCCTCGGGCTTCCCAGTGGCACTGTACTGGTGCCAATTGCTTTGGGGGCTTAGCGGGGTCTTTTTTCTTGTTTGTTAACTAGAAATGGAGCAAGAGACTCTCCAAGGCAGAAAAAAACACATTGAGCATTTGGAGGGAATAAAACATGTTTTTCTGAGCCTTCATGACTTCGACTTGTGCAGAAAACCCTTTCCAAGTGCGGAGTGAGGCTAACGGGGATTTTGTGTTTCGTTTGTTGGCTGCACAATTGAGGTTTTCTTGTCTTATTAACTGAAAAATCTGCATTGCTGATAAACTGCTGCGATAGCAGATACACTCTGGTCTCCCCTAATTGCTGCTTCTACATTTATGAAGATACTCTTCGTTTATCTCTCATGAACTCTAATTAAAGCTTGCAGAGCTTTTACACACACACACACACCCCCCCCCACTCATGAATATACATCATGTTTTAAGTGAGACAAAATTGTCATCTTCTCTTCTTCGCCGTTCAACAGGACTCTGCGTTTGAAACGCTCTGTCCTGGCCCGCCTGCTCAGAGGGGCGAGAGCATTTTGGAAGTGGAGCAGTCAGAGAAATTGGAATTTTTGGAATTACTTGGGTATGATTTGCAATATCTCCTACCTGCAGAGATCTGCCTGCAGAGATCTCAGCTTCTTTATGCATTTTCTCTTTTAATTAGCCTTGGTTCCCCTCCAAGTTAAAGGCAGGCATCTATCTTGTTTTCTGCAGTGCTATAGCGCTTCATATACACACACACGTATATACTCCTCCCCCTCAGAAGCACAGCTGCGATAAAACATCCAACCTCGACCTCCCCGTTGCATGACCCTCGTCTCTTGCTCACCTCCACACCGGAATGAAAACCTAAAAGTCAGTCCTCATTTATAAGCAATTAAATGAACAACAGACCTGTTGAGAATCTCACTCCTGCCCCCCTTAAACATGAGGTCACGCTCTCCTGTTTGTACAAGTGATGATTTTTTTTTTTCCTTTTTTTTTTCGAGACTTCTACTCCTGCAGGGTTACAGATATTGAAAGCATTTCTAAACTTTCAACCCAGCAATATCAAACCTAATGCAGAATAATGAGCATTTTCCAGTACCAAGTGAGTGCCAAATAAGAAAGAGGAAAAATGAAACCAGCACCAGCACAATGTGGCTGTGCTGAACCACCTTGTACCCAACGCTTAACCATCAGCTCCCGTCTTACAGGACCCGGCTGGCAGCAAATATGATGCTGTTTTTCCGTACCGTTACTTAGTGATATAAATATTTTGTTGCAGCGATGGTAAGGCAAGAGAATCCACCCTTTGCAAGGTCCCAGCTCAGGTGTGTCCCCCACCATGAGAGTTTTCTATCCCCTCCCAAGTCCTGGTTCATTTCCAGAATCAGGTCATTTTACCTGCCTCCCCCCCGCCTCCCAGCGCTCAGCCCAGCAGAACGGTGACGGTCTCCTCCCTGCCTTGGAAATTGCTTTTTTCCACTGTCCCCAGCACGGCTCAGCAGCAAGAGAGCAAAGCATATTGAGAACCGCAACACACAGCGCATCGCGCCGGCAAGGAGCAAATTGAGACACAGCACCGCGACGGAGGGATGGCAGGAGCCTCGGCAGCAACAAGCATCCGCGCACGAGGAAACAGCTGAATTTAGATTCTCTTCATGATGCAGACAGTCATGTTTTGTACGGATAAGGATTTAACACATTCAAGATGTCTTTTTCTCTCCGGTCCCAGGGGAGGACGGGAGCGAAGGCTGGCCAGGATACAGCTGTAGCTAAATGACCACTGTGGCCCTCAGATGACAACCCTGCCAAGCAATAACACTGAAAAATGTACAGCGACAACTATTCTTACTCGGCATCCAAGCACCAGCCTGATCACACGTATTGGTGTCAGACAGAGGAAAAATGCTGGACAAACCTGCTCCTCCCATGCCAGCCAAAAACCAAGAGCCCCAATGGTGCCACAGGGCCACTCCGGTGTGGGACGTGGGGTGAAGGACGGATGGGTGAAGAGTTGGAATTACAAGAAGAACAGGCTAAAGCAGACCCTGAATCAGCCATGGCCACCTTGCCTAAAATATCAGGTCAGCATGGATTTGTTGCAAGGCAGCTTTTCCAGATTTAAATATCTGGAAACAAATTAAATTTAAATACTCAGAGGAAAAAAAAACAACTATCTTCAAACCTGGATTAGCTTTTCCTTCACTGGCTGTAGACACCTGAGACAGATTGGTTTGAACCATACAGGGCTTTTGGCCTCTTCAGTCACGCATCAGAAGTTGCGCAAGCCCCGTCTTTTCCTCCGTTTATATGCCATAAGGAAATTTTCTCTGTCACTTAACTCAATACTAACTAAATGGCATCACACATTTCAGAAAGTCTCTCCCGCACACTCAAAATGAAGGACAGAGAACGTCAGCCTAAAACCCCCCTCCCCGTATGAATCAATAAATTCCAGGTGGCTAAAACCAGGTGGTGACTAATCAGTGAGCCTGAGGTATGACCTTCAAGAGGACCACAGTGCCCACTAAGCCCCACCATTTGTGGGTGATAATGACGCGCGGAGCTGGGCTGGTAAAGGCAGCAGCGCGCCTGTTACCGCACACCTATTTTAAGGGTATCTTTGATCTCCCCTCATTATACAACACATCAGTCTCCAAATACATTGAACTAATAGAGGCAAGTCCGCAAATCCGTTTTTCCTCTCCCCGACCATGAAGAGAGGCAGCGGGTTGTCAGGTACGTGTTTAGGGACAGGCGCTGCAAACCGGGCTCGTCTAACACATGCTAATGGTGTCATTAGACACAACACGGTCCTTGACGAAGCTTGCTGGGTTCTGCATTTTATCTTCTCTTCCTTCAACAGAAGCGAGAGCCTTTTGTGCTCCCTTTCAGACTAGACCTAGAGGGATCATTAGAAGATGTGCTGCTGGCTCAGAAGTGGCTAAGAACATTTCTTCTTATGGAAATGGGACAGCAAGATTAATGTAAAAAAATACAACGTGCGGAGCAGGAAGTTTGTTTTTCAGGCTTTCCCCTAAATACATCCGGATTTTAACTGAAGCTTTTTTCCAAGCCAAACCAGCTTACAAAATGTGAACGCTGACATACATGGATGCAAATTTACAATTGTTTTTTGATAATATCCCCTAAAAGAGCATTAACATCACGTCTATTTCTACATTCTCCAAAACACAGCAGTGTGGTGAGGATGCTTTCAGATCTCAAATAACCTAAATTTATTGAAACAAGAGCAAATCTTCCCTTCCGTTTTCTTTCTGTTGATGCTAATATGACCCACTCGCGTGAAAATAAAGGTCCTGGGATTTTGCTCCTGAAGCTCCGTCTGGTAAAAGTCTGAAAAGCAGATAGTGGAAAGTGTTTAACGAGCAAGGAAAATATTGCAACAACACAGTTGGTTTTCTACAACAGACTTCCGTAGAAAATAAGAATTATTTTTAAAGGTCAGTCGATGAAACAGCACTGCTCTGCTACTAGTTCTGCAGCTATCTCAGTAACAGCCTCCCTCGCAAAGACAACAGAGACTACTGAAGCAAAGATTCTAATGTAAAAGAGCTCAAGAAACTGTGGGGTTTTTTTCTGAGGGAGAAGAGGAATGGAGGCTGATATAAAAAAACCCCCAAAGGTAAACAGCTGGTGGGATGCTGGATGGCTAAAAGTCAGTCATGCCAAGTAGATTTTTCCTTTTTTTCAAAAATTGAAAGACTCTCACCTTAAATGATTTATTTACAGGATCCCAGTGTCAAACTTAAAGGGCTTATGGTGGTGACAACTCAAATACTGAAATATTTTCCAAATAAAAACAGGGCAAATTCCTCTACCCAAATTGGTATCAAATTCCAGCAATATCTACAGACCTGGCTTGGTAAACACTTGCTAAAGGTTCATCTCACTTGTTAATGAGAGTTGGAGCTGTTTTATTCAGAGTGAAGTGCTAGAACACCAGATTTTAAAGAAAAAAACCTCCTAAATGTAAATGTTCTTTCCCCTACAATTTTTGGGCTACGACCATACTATTTTGTTAACAACTTAGGCTAGAAGTACCACCAGGTTTATTTTATGTCTTTACGTAAGAAAGAAATGGACCCCTCAGCAGAGAAGCGACTGAGTATCTCGACATCCTCACGCTCTCACGCCCAGCCAACAACTGAAATCCAATTAAATCTAAGCCAGCTGCCCCACAAGACTACTAAACTAATCTTGTTCTTAAGTCATCATTCGTGGTACGGTTGCTCCTGAAAAGTCCAGTCCAAACCAAAAGATTGTCTCTATTCATTCCTTCTGTAACACCGCCTAAGAGGGCCCCGACGACAATCGCTACGCTGTTGGGAAAGGAACTGAATGAGAAGATGGTATTTCTCGCAAAGAACTTAAAATCCGCTTGAAGTCAATTAAACACTTTATGGAAGTTACTAAGTGTGCTCAACTTCCTGAAAGCTTGGCTTTTAAGGTCAGGCGTCCAGAAAAATTACATGTGTTCCTTCATATAAGAGAGAATATTGCCCCTACGTCTGAGGCTGCTGCTGATGCCTGGATGCACCTTTGCAATTCATTAGCTAAATTGCTTCGGCAAACTGCTAGATTAGAGCTGATGCGTATGACTCAGCCCTTAGATGTTATGTACCTTCTGCTCCACGCCACTTAAGTCTCTCGCAACAGCAATTAGAAACAGAAAGCCAAGTGAAACAAAACAAAACAAAACCAAAAGTAACCTAGGCAAAGCTGGGGGGAGATTTAAAGTTTGAAGGCATAACGGATTCACGTCACGTGCGGCTCAGAAGCAATAAATCCTGCTTAGGGGAATGTCTGAGGAAAAAGCACTGCTAGGCTATAAAATTCCACCTCCGAGGATTATAAAACAACATGCACAGAGCAAACATCCTTTCCAAGCATAATAGGACTGTCAGAAATGATTGACAACAATGACAATCTATCACAGGCTGCCGTATCCCCGTGATAGCATCTTGCACGGGGCTGTCGGACAGAAATGAAATTGTTTATTCATTCCTATACTATGTGGAGGCTGGCACACGTCACATAGAATAAATGCGCCTTTTCTTTCTGTCTGCTTTTTATGCACCTGCATTATCTAAGTACACCTTTTAGTTCATATAACACTATCTCAATTCCCGCTCGGATTTCTCCCCCCTTTCAGCTCCGCGATGCAGATGATGACTTGCTAAGCGCTGTTTAGGGGAACGTGATGCTTTTATACCTCCAGACTGACGTCAGGAAACTGCTGCAAACCTGAAACAAATACGAGAAATGAGCAATCTGGATGCAAAGCTCTAACCCTCGCTCGGGGGGAGGGTGATGCTCCCTTTCCAGAGCTCTGCCAGCCCGGCAGCGAGCGTGCGGGTCAGTGAGCAATCCCTCCGACGGGGTATTTTCACGATGAGGAAATCCTATCCGGGGCACATAATGGATGGAGACCACTGGGGTCAAGAGATCCCTGCAGATTGTAACGGCTTTCATTAAATCACTGTCTTCCCTGGGCAGAATTTGAGCTGACAGCCTATTGCTGAGAGACTCCACACAGCTTATTACCTGTCCCCACATGCCGTTTAATGCCGCTGACGGGGCCGATGTACCTCTCAGCCAGCCCGCACTGCAGCTCACCCTGCCACGGCTACTTCAGTTGACATCAATGACATTTCTGTAGGCAGGAGGAGAGCAAAATATGCAAGGTAATGCCCCGTTTTCCATGCGGAAAGCCCTAGCACATGGGAGATGAGATGATTTTTTTTTTCCCCCCATTCGACAGCTGTTTCTCTGTTCTGTGTTTACCAACAGGTGACCTCCTGCACGGCAAATTTATCCTATAAAGCCATAGTCACTACTGTCACCGTTGCTCGTACACCAGTACAGCAAAAACTGAGGCATGAAAAATCAGTGAAAGGTAGAGTAAATTGACAAAACAGATGGGGGAAAGAGGTTCTTCCAAGAAGCCAAGGGAGAAATAAATATGGTCTAATGAAGGGACTGGGCTGAGGCTCAGGAGCAAGGAGTCCAAATTCTGGCTATAAGAAAAGATGGCTGTGAAACCCTGAACATCCTCCCCGAGGCCTCTGTGCCGCGGTTCCTCTTCTCCACGCCAATAAACATCCTTGTTATTTTGTCCGTTGTGGTACATTGCTGAGAGCGGGGACCTGCATCTTCACAGACAGCTGCACATGGTCCCCAGAGCAGCCTGGTCTAAAAACGCTCACAGCATTTTCCAAAGTGGAAAACTATGTTTGATCGGTTCCGTGATTCATCTTAAGCCAAAAAAAAAAAAAGACTCAAGTTCAAAGTTAGATCCATGGCGGATCCGAAGCCTTTGCTTCAGCCGTATCTCCTGGCCTGCTGGTGTCCAGGCAGAGTTACTGACATTTGTAGAATTTCTCTGCACACCAGAAAGGCCAAAGGCATGAGACGCTCATCCCCATGGGCTGTGTTTAAAAGCAGATTAATGGTGTCAGAGAAGTGAGAAATGTCCATTAACCACCCCCTCCGATCAGTCTCTTCTGGCGGGTTAGAAGTCCAGCTAATTTCTACCCAAAAATTCAAGCTGGATGTTCTCTCCTCAAATTATCTGCCGGTCAAAATCAGGTCCATGCCAAGAGAGGGGGAAAAGGAGTAAAAGGGCCAAGCACTGGATTTCAACTTATCTTTGCACAGAGCCTTGGACAATCAATCTTGTTTACTGCTGCAGGGCTCTATCTTCCCATAAAAACCACTAGCTGGGAAGAAATGAGATCAGGTAAGGAAAGGGAAATAATTGCATTGGTGGTATTTTTTCCTCCTGTGTAATTAGAGCCATAGGGCACTCCGCAGTCAGAGGCAGTACGTACTTTATATGCACACACTGGTTTAGGTAGCTTGCTGCCAGCCTCATGTTTCTTTCATTCCTCAGAGGATTTATTTTATTGGGTTGGGGTTTTTTTTGTACTTGATGTTGTCACCTGTTTAGTTCCATCCTTTTCCTCATCACTACCACTTCCCACCTTGTCATCCTTCCAACATCCCAGGCAAAAAAAAACGTCCTGTCCTTTCTGGGAAGAGATCCAGGCTCATCAGGAGGATGCAGGAGCACTTGACATTTCCCCATTGTCATTAGCATTTCCTTAATCAGTCACTCTATCATCACAGGCAGCGGCTTAATATGCATTCAGGACAACTGATAAGTAGTAAAGCAATTCTCAAGTGCTAAAAAAAGAATTCCCGCATAAGGGGATTATCAATAGGTACTTTTTTGGCCCATATTTGTTTTATCTGCAATAGGCAGGTGCCTGTAAGCATCTGTTTACTCTGATGCTTGACTCCCCAGAGGTTTTCGCACCTGCAACACAGGCTGTGAGAGCAAATCCAAACGCACGATCTAACCCTTCATGTGCTCCGTGACATTGCAGCAGCGTCCCACCCGCTGGTTTGGGGTAAACGGAGGCGACTTGGCTAAAGACATACAGAAGTGACGTGAACACTGTACTCATGGAACCGAAATGCTGAGCACAGCTGTAGTGGTTTGCCCACTGTGCACCCCCACAGCCTGGACTGACTCCCCATGCAAAAATATCCAACGTTAAAACACACATGTCACTAACACCAGGGATTCCCAGGCCACTTCTCGCTTGCAACAAAATCCCTGCTAGCCAAAGTAATTAGGACCAAAGGCTTTGAAAGTGAGAGAAGCAGATAAGATTAACCGCCAGACTCCACATGGGAGAATATGGGAATAAAACATGAAAATGTGTAGCTTTCTCTGTTTACTTTCTCCATTTAGGCACTTGTAAGATGCTGGCAGCAAGTCACAGGGCCCTGGGGGCCAGCTGGTTAACGGAGCGCTGGGTAACTGCAGTAATACCATCGGCACCAACCCACCTTGGTATTGCAAAGGCAACCCAGGCTTAGCATGGGATGGCAGTCAGGAAAAGCCCTGAATACCATTATTTTGCTAATCCTTGCAGGAATAATTTCGTCCTCTTTTATTTTCTTGCTAGGCTTCTGACAAGAGGTGATGGGCACAAGCTGCAACATGGGAAATACCAATAAAACGGTCCGAAAAAAAAAAATCTCCTGTGAGAGCGGTCAAAGTGTGGAGCAGAGAGTGTGGGATCCCCGCCCCTGGAGAGCTTTGAAGTGTTTGGGACAGTCTCAGACCTGCTTTGCCAGATTTCTACAATTTTAGGGCTTATGGGAGGAGAAGGGAGAGGAGACCACTCTGTTTTCAAAAACAATCCTCCAATACAAGCTGCCGTTTCCCATCCAGGCTTAACAAATAGAGCCCAAAAGGGAATATAAAAAAATAAATATACTGAATATTTCGAAGGGTTTTTTTATAAGATGAAGGGAGCACATTGGAAGACAGTAAACCTAGACAGTGAGAGATTTTATGTCGAAGCAGCAAAGGCACAAAGAAACATCTGCACGTCGCTTCATGACTTTTAACTGGCATTTTAGAGCATGGCGAAACCAACAGCTCAGTTATGTGTCTGGCACTTCTAAAACTGGCATTCAGCACAGATGCTCAGTGGCAAAATGATTTTCGTTTGCTAGTGCTGATGCTGGATTCCCGTCAGCGGGTATATTGCTCCGTTTTCTCCAGAAACTTCAGTGCCATTTTCATCCCTGAATCTGAGATCCAGCCCCATCACAAGCTGGAGGCTCCATGCACCGAGATGTCCTCCCCACAACTGCGGATTTCAGAAGCCAAAGTCGGTTTTTAAACAAGTGTTAGGGATTAATATTCCCCACTGCTAAAACCGCCTGTAAAAATGCCTCCAGATTCGTGCAATGTGCCTTCCTCGTGTCCTAACAGATGGGAGTTCATTGATTTCCTACCTGTGCGTCCATTAGGAGGTGCCTCATCAGCATCATGGCGTTTTTCAGAGATTCCTTCTCGCTGGGCAAAAAGGCGTCTTCATCTTCATCCAGCGTTTTTGACTTGTTGACAATAAAATGGGAGATCTGGTCATTCAAGGAATGCAGCGACTCCACGGCTGCGGAGACAGAGAAGGAAAGAAAGACGGGAATGAAACTGTGCCGGAGGGAGCCGACACCATTTTCTCCGTTTGAGATGAGCCATGGCGTGCAATCTGCTTTTGAAAAGCGTAGCTGGAAATTGGTCCCCATTGCTGCCCTCGGCCTCCCTGTGGAGGACCAGCAAAGGCGTGATACAGGCTGGTGACTACCGTAAAGTCAAATATTGATGGAGAACCAGAGCAACAGCACCAGGGCGATGCGGTAATTTTTGGTTCCTTCCGGATATCAACCAGATTCAATTAGAATCCCAACACCGCAGCCTCGCTGCTCCCCCAATCAATCCACATGCAGTCAATTTTCCTGACGCGATAAGGTTTTGCAGCGCCAAAATTGTATTTTCAATAGTAAATACATGCCGCAATGAACATCAAGGTTACGAAAGTACTGAGTTATTGTTACAAGGATCAATAATTATAAGTAATCTATAGATATGCATGCATCTATAGGTAACTCATCTAAGGGTTAAGGTTACATCCCGGCAGCAGTTAGGGTAATGTAAGGATGGGAACAAGATGCACTGAAACGTTCTGAAACCAAAGAGTAGTTGGTTACAAATATTACTTTTCATAAATTTGTCCCATATTAGCATTCGTTAAGTTCAGTTGAAACCGAAGATCCTTCCTGTTAAGAAGCAGGCCGCAGGCCTTGTCCCCCTGGACATGGCAAATCCAAACGGCAGTACTGCATAGCTGTGAAGAAAGCAAATTGCCCAAGGTCAAACAACAGGTCATTGCTAGAGTAAAAATAAGAAAAAATTAGTCTCCTGACTCCCAGCTCAGAGGCCTGCTCCCTACGATGTGGTGGGACCCAGAACTTCAGACAACATGAAGGGCAGAAGCCAGGAAAATTGGCTTTTTTATTAGTTAGGGTAGGAAAGAGCAAGACCAACAACTAAAATACTATTCATTTTCTTTCTGCACGATTATCGGTATTTGAAGCACTGTTAATCTTTTAAATTCTCCTTCACAGGGTCAAAACCCAGGCATTATATGTGGGATTCTGCTCCCAGTCATGCACATCAGAAATCAGCACCTCCATGGCTCATAGAAGTCCCCCAGCAATTTCATATACTTCAAGACGCTGCAATTTACACAGGCTGCAATATACAAACTAACGGCAAAATTTATTTCTGCCCAATGAAAAGCTTTGCCTTTTTACGGATTTGAAAAGCCTGCCATGCAATTTGCTTTTAAACGGTCGCAAGTTCGGAGTTTTCATTTTTACTGGGGGCTCATTAAAGAAACGAGGCTCAAATAATTCTACGGCGTGTTTTCTTCCCTTCTGCCGGGGGCTCATGCAGCGAGACCCTTCGGTAAGCTGGCGGCTCGGAGTCACACATCACTGTCACGCTGAACCGTGCCGCAGCGCTACGTATTGCAAATCCTGATTTGCTGGGGCTGTTCATGAAGAAGGCCGTGTGTTATTTAGGACTCTCTGACAAACCGGATTTTAAAAACACGATGCAATTGAAATACGCTCGACCTAGTTCTGTCCAAAGAAGATCTTACCGCAAAATTCATAGTAGTAAAAGATTAGCCAGAAATCACACTTATTGAGGAGCAAATCTTCCCCAGACAAAAGGTCTGTAACAAATAATAGGTATGTCTCTGAGAGAACAGAATCTTCCTTACAGAGAGTGTTTATTTTGGATTTAAAAAAAAATAATAAAAAAATCTGAGCCTCACAAAGCCCTGGGGAGAGTCTGAAGGGTCTGGGAAGATTCCCCAGGCTCAGGGTATCCATGTACCTCACCACTAAAAGAAAAGGTATTTGAGGCTCACCGTGATGGATGGATCCATTTTATACCATACCATAAATCGTATTCAAGATAAGGGCTTTGGAATAACCAATTGAACCAGTTCCAGCATGCGACAGTTGGCGGGTCGCACTGGGTCACTGCGCTCGCTGGAGAAGCACGGAGGCTGCAAACTCGCCTCGGCTGCCCGAGCCACGCAAACACAGGGATTTCGGCTTTGCAAACCGCTCCACCAGGGAAAAGGGAGGCTCACTCCCTCCACATCAAAGTCCTGCATCCTCAGCACCTCCAAGGTACAGCAAACCAGCACAGCCACAAGGATTTCAACAGGGTGGAGAGTATGCTGAGCTGGTCATGCAATGGACCAGCAGCTCCTCTCCTGGTAAAGTTTTAAGTAACACACGACCACCAACACACTTAGGGAATTTCTCCCATGTCACAGTTTCTCTTCCCTCTGCACAGCACAGTTTATCATGTATTTTATGTGAAACCTGGGCACTCTGTCCTGGTCATTCCCAGAAAGGGATGTGAGGGCTTTGGTGCACCTCTGCACTGCAGCAGGAGCCTAAAAGCTGCATTTTCCTCCCATACTCTCCCCTCACAATTTACAAATATATTTCTTGCCCGCTTTGTTACTCTGAGGTTAAACTGGACAAGTTTCTTGAGGCTCCTTCATCTTATTCTGTCCATCCCTGGAGGGGTTCAAGGCCAGGTTGGACGGGGCTTGGAGCAACCTGGGCTGGTGGGAGGTGTCCCTGCCCAGGGCATGGGGTGGCACTGGGTGGGCTTTAAGGTCCCTTCCACCCCAAACCATTCTGTGATTCCATGATTCTAAGATCAAGAGCTGTTACGACAATTCTGCAAGGTCTGGTTTTGTTTAGTTCAGTATGTCGATACTTCAGTTACAGCTGAACAGAAGATGAAGGAGCCTCAAGAAACACTGCCCCCGGCCAAAACATTTCAGTGCTTCTCTCCAGAGCAAAACTTGCTGATAACACGCAGTCACAAGTCACCTGCACCACAAATCCTCCCTCACTTTTTGGCCAGCAGGACCCCACCACGTGGGGCTGAGACCCACCACCAAACCCCGCTTTGACCGCGGAGGTAGGGAGGCAGAAGTGGATTCAGGGGGTGTCAGCACGTCGCAAACAAATGCGTAGAACTGCGACGTGGGCGTGCAAATTGCTCGGTGAGGTCCGTGCATCGCCCATTGATTTCTGGTCTCCTCCTACCTGTATTTTGACAACACACGTGTCCTGCACCAATGCCAGGGACAACATTTTTAATTTTCTGCCCACAGTCGTCTGGAAAGTCTCGGTACCCATTTCCCATACTCAGTCATCTAAAAGCTTAAGCACTTTCTCTTTTCCGGGGCCCATTACCATGGCTTTGTTCACACCATTATAAATAAGGGTCTGTCAGCGTTTCTGTTATAAATCTCTGCAAGTCAGGCAGAAGGATTCATTCCCACAAAGAGTGTGACGCTGACGTGGGGGGTTTTTTTTCCCTCTAACGAAAATGGAAGTGAAGAACTAAAAGCCACACAGAGCTTTTGTCCTCTTAGAGAAGTTTTATTTCTTGAAAGGAAGAAAAGCAGGGCTTAGCATTCCTCTGCTCACAGACACACAAGGATTTCTCCAGCACCGTATCACCCTGCAAAAACTGTTTTGCCAAAAATGTCATGGCCTGCAAGCAAATATTATGCCTATCTTGTCGACATAATAATTTTACTGATGGGTGGGACTTATGTGTGGCACACACTGTTGTATGTCACAACCCAGGTGTCACGTTTGTAAATCCAACATCTTCTCCTCGTGGGTCAATGCACTTGGAGCCGGAGGTATCTCGGAGCGATGCTCTGCTGTGGACACCGGGTCTTGGGGAGCAGCAGGGCACATAGCTGTGATGGAAACCACGTGTAGCCAAGGTTCTTCAAGTCACCAGGCAGCAATCATTTTATAATCATACCACTTCACACCACCCAACACCCAAGAGCCCCAGGGAGCTGTAGGTTTTTCTACAGAACAGCAGCGGGTGTACGGCCGCAACACAGGCAGCAGCAGGTTGGATTTTCTGACCACTCCTAGGCTGCACCAGCATCTCCGTCAGACACCTCAGTCCTGAAAGCCATCTTCCCAGTGCTAAAGCACAAGTATTTACTCATCCCATCCTTTCCGACCAATGAAGAATTGAGGACAGATCATTTTTTTTATACTCCAAAATTTTGGCTTGAGCCGTAAGCCCACATCTGCTTCTAGTAACATGAATGTACACCAGAGCTATCCTCCTCCAGCTGATGGCTTCATTCCAGATTTACACTGACTGTGTGGAGCAGTTCTCCAAGGCTTCATGATTTTAATGTAATTCAAAACAAACAAAATTTATTATCCTGAGTTATTCTAACCTCCTTATCTGAAGCAATGGTTTGGGTAGAATGGTTTGGGTGGGAAGGGACCTTAAAGACCACCTTGTTCCAACCCCCTGCCCTGGGCAGGGACACCTCCCACCAGACCAGGTTATCATATTCCGTGGTGTTTCTTCTCTTACCCTTTGGGAAGCTTAGTGTGGTTTGAGCAATATGTGGCACGTGAAGAGCTCTTGGGGGGCAAATGCTTCTCTCATTCGTGGTTCTCTAGGTTTAGAGAGATGCCAGAGAAATCAGAAGAAATGTTTTCCAGTAAGAATGCGGAAAAAGCCGATAAGTATTTCACTTGCGCTGATTTTTATAAGCATCTGCCATAGCGCTATGTTTAAACTCTACTAAGCAAAACAAATTTTTTTCCCTGCAGAAAATGGAAACTGTATTTGAAAATAAAATCGTCTAAGTCTTCTTTGTGAAAGTAAAACATACATGTCCGAACCTCTGGCCTACACACAAAGTAAAAACAAAGGAAGCCTAAAAACCCAAACAATTTCTGACACTGGTTTTCTGGGTGTCCTGTGTCAGTCTGCAATGCAACCTGCAAAGGGCCCTTCTCGTAAGGAGAAGATATTTGATATTTCTCATTTAAATCAAAAGGAACTTCCTGCCTTGTGCCCACTAAAAATCTAAATGAGAAGGATAATGAGGCAAACTCTACGTCCCTCTCAATGCTAAGCCTCAAACATTTCTGCCAAGCAACACTTCAACTAAATCCAGCAATTTGTCTGCAAACACATTAAGACCTTTTTTATTTTTAAAGAAGATTACGGACCTGAGATATAAACACAGGGATGTTCAGCTCAGATTAAAAGATGCTTCTTGATCCCCTGAAAAAAAAGAAAAAACAGGAGGGGAAAAAAAAAAAGAAAGAGGACAATTTTCCCTTGCCGTATCAGTCCTCTTGGCTTCAGGTTGATAACATATCAGTAACGCTGCGAGCGAGACAAGCAGCTAAGTAAAAGTTACAGCTACCAAAGCCCCGTCGGCTTCCCAGCTTTTCCCATTCCAATTTCACCATTTCCTCACTGCAAGGAACAATTTCGAGAGACAAAGAAACTGTAACAATCCTCCATTAGTGCTTTGACATCGCCTACAAGGAGGGAGAAACCGCTGTGTTTCGGAAGCGGTGTTTTTCACTGCCGCCCTGCGAGATGATGTGCCGCTTTGGGGTTTTGCAGGTGGGGACCATTTGCCACCCCCAGAAGCAAGAACAGGTCAACAAAGTTGGTTTTGGGTTTTTTTTTGCAGGGCGCTTCGGGGCGTGAATCACCAGAGCCTGAAGGACGTGCAGGGGAGAAAGGAAATTGCTTTCTGTCAGAGATGAGGGAAAAATACACTCGCACCAAAGACTACTTCAAGGAAGAGGCTGAGGCACTGAAATTGTTCCAGGAGACCCCATTTTATACACTCCAGCTACTGCCCTGATGAGTACAAAATGAAATAAACTGTAGAGAACACATCCTGAGATCTACTCACAAAAGCCAGCTGAGACTAAAATTAATTCTTGCTCGCGGGAGTGACGCAAGAGGACGGACACTATCATAATTTTAACAAAGCATGCGGTATAAGGGGGCTTCATGAGCTGACTCTGCTGCAAAAAAATTAGGGAAGATGTTGAAGTCGGACTTCTCGGTAAGCAGTCAGCATTTCCCACCTCCACTGGAGGTTTGCCCCCATGGAGAGAAAAGCCAAGGAGCCACACCACGTGCACAGATCCTTTGAAAATCCGACCCAGCCGCGTGCGGAGCAGCCTTGACAGCTCTGGGCAGCCAGGGAAACCTCGCCCGCTAATGAGCGCTTCTGAGTATCCAGCAGAAGGCAATGATGTGTGTTGGCAAGTTGTGCAATTCATTATCGCTTAATATTACCAAACAGCTTCTCGAATAACATCTACGGGTGCTGTTTTTGCAGAGAGGGGAAAAAAAAAAACAACTACTCAAAGCATTTCAAGCCTTTCCTTTACAAGCTGTCCCCATTTTGTCTGCACTACCCACATCAGAGTCAGACACGGGGCTCTCTAACATGTGGGACCCCTGAAGAACCTGGCAGCAGGTTTCAGCATCTCCCACGTTATAAGTCCCAGTTGATACTTCTTTTTTGAAGAGCAGTTAATGCTGATTTGCTCAGCTGATTGACTACATTTAATATTTTTTTTTTTATATCCAAATAACAACCTTCTGTGCAACTTCAGTCCCAAGAGCAATGACCCCACTCGCAATGCAGATTGCTCTCCAAATGCACTCACTTTTCACCAAAACAAGGAAAATCCAGGCTGTTGCTGTTCTGAGGATTCATTTCCCCAGCTGTTTGGCCACAACCCGTATGAGATGCTCTCAGCAATGAGCCGAGTGATGCCACACCGGAGACCACCGAGGACAAGGCTTCCCCTTCTGATGCCTGGGCAACCCGCAGGTTTGGGGTACTAAAGGCATGGCGAGACTGACTGCACGTGGATCAGCAGCGTGTTTTTTCCTTCCTCTAAATCCCAGCCAGTTCACAAACACTCCCTCATCGCCCTGGCAATCACTGCTTCTCTACATAGGCTTTGGGAGAATTTCAACCTGTTCGTGCGAAAGCTCCAAATCCTGACTTTGGGACCAATATGCGGCCAACCCTGCGGGTATAAGCTTGGAAATTCAAGGCAGTTCAGGGCTGTACGTGGACACATACAATGTATAAAAAGATGATCTTTATAGACCTAAATTATAAATAACGCCCATCCTTACTGATATTACCGAGTTGGCTGATGGGTCTTTTGCTGGGTCCAAAAAAGGACATGCAAGGTATGCAACAGTTCATTTTTGCCTGATTAATGATTCTGATTAGGAAGCCTTTCCCACTGTAGCATTTGCTAATTGCATTTGGACACATCAATTAATTTATTCACTTAGCAGCAGAAGAAATCTCCCTTTGTAAAAGCCAAGCTCGTGAAAATCGTTCCGCGCTCTCTCATACCATATTGCACTGGTTTAACACCTTTCACTCCCAGCAAGATGAGAAGCTGGTCTGCAAGGCCCACGGCCATCGGGGTCACCAGGCAGTAGCTCCGTCTGGACAAATGGAAACCGTTTTCCTTCACCCAAGGTGTTCCACCTCTTCGCAGCTGGCACAAACACCACATGGCACCTGCCTCGTCCCTTCGCTGGTGCCAGTCGCTGTTGACACGACACTGCAGAAACACTGGGAAGATGTAGATCTGAAACACTCCATAAATATTTTCTCCTGTTACTGGCAAGAAGAGACCTACAGCTTTTTCTTTCCTTTGTGGTCTTTAACTTCTTCCAAAGGAGGCATTCAATGAGCCCCCTCGCAGGAATAATTTACCACACCATTAACTGAAGAAAAAATATCTGGTGTCTGCATTAGGGGCTCAATCACCTTTCAGAGAAACACTGTGAAGAACTCATTACAGTAATTACTAACGAGCTGGCCTCTTTGGGCTGTAAATGTTTTGTGTGTAACTGGCAAAGGGCTGCATTCAGAGCTTCCCAGACGCAAAAGAAAGCCGTCAGACCAATAAATGGCCCTGTAGTTCCTGAGGAAAACATGCTCAGAAATGAAGCTGGTCCTTTTTTTCAGCTTATTAGTTTCTCCTTACTAATCTGACCTTTTGGGAAATGAAAAATGTCATCTAGAAGCGGAGCTCTGTGGAGTCGTGGCAGCTCTTTAATAATCAAAGTTTTTCATTGACACCTTTCTTTTTTTTAATGCTTCTTTCATAGTTGGATTTTTAAATATTTCAGTTAAAATGTCCATTTTGAACTGTCCTTAAAACGTGGAACTGTTTCAAATCCAGAAACATGGAAACAAATTTTGTAATTCCTCGTGACCCTCTTCCTCCATCAAAAAGCATATATTTTAGCAGACAGTAGAAAAAGGATGGGAATTTCATAACCAAGCTGCAAGGACAGATGTCCATATTCCCCTCGGAGAAACAAAGGCCAGAAGCAGAAGGTCTGGGGACTTTCAAAAATTGACCTTCCCCTGATTTATGTCCATCTGCAGGGACACACTGATGAATGGGCACTAAACTTCCCAGTTGGTGCCGGAGCCCAACATGGTTAAGACATAACAGAAATTGTCCATTGGTAGAAGATACAGAGCCTTTGGGTTCTGGAAAAGAGGGTTTGATTGTGCTGGGATAGTAGTCGTGTACTGGTGACACGTAGGAAGCCCAAATTTTCCTGTGTTAGATACCATACCAATACCCACCTGTTCCTGGCATTGTCTGAATCACAGCAGACACAAAACCGAAGCATTATTGTGAGTGAAACTGATCTAAGTCATAAGCTTATAGTACAAAAGTCTTGTGAAACTAGACGTGCAATTTATGTAGTTATTTGTTTTAAAATTCTTCCAAATGTCCTATTTGAGCATTGGTGGTGGGGTACTTCCACCTGTTGCTCAAAATCTCCAGAGATTATGTATCCAAGAAAGGCCTCCGCTGAGTAGGGAAAGAAGATCTGTTGTATTTTGTCGTGTCTTTCAGCCCTTTGAAAAGGGCTTTTCTTCTTTGCCTCAGTTTCTTCATCTCTAAATCATAGTAGCCTCACAGTAGCCAGCTGAAGCTAACTAGAGTTTGGCCTAAATTCTAAAAATTAGAAGGCTCGGTTTTTACTCTAGCTAAAATACTGCCAGGGGTCATTTAGAAAACAAACAATACATTTCTCTTTGAGTAATAGTCTCCCTAGAGCTACAAGAATATCGGCAAGCCGAAGAAGTGATCCCATGCCTGAAACCTTGCCTATTCCCCCTGCCCAGCTATATTAGTTCGGTTAATATATAATATTCCCGCTCACACTAAAAGAAAAACCCAAAATGAAAATAAATTCCTTCTCTATGTTTATGCTTACGATGGGGAGACCGAGTCAGAGCAGAGAACAGAGGAGCCAGCGATGGGGCCCGGCTGCTTTCCGTAGCGCTTTGAGCTACATGACTCCTCCAGCAAACTGGACTCCAATCCTTACAGCTGGACATTTGCTGCTGTTTACAGAAATATTAGAGATGTTTAAATCCCCAGAGAACTACAAACTGCCAGGCCAGGAACTATGTCAAACTTTGAGAAATACAGAAGGTATGATGCCAAACCAGTAAATCTATAACCTCTGCAAGAGAAACTCAATTTAAACTTGCCAAGAACCAAAAAGCCCTTTCCAAAGATGGACAAGGCATGGTGGCACCTAGCTTTACAGCTGCTGCTTTCCTGTTTCTATCGGGTAATCATTTATTTATTGCCTCTTTAGCTAATTGTGCAACTATTATATTTCATAAACAATAGCTACTTTATTTAGACACAAAGGAAGCGAACAACAGAAATTACGTATGCCAACACAAAGACAGCATGGGCCAGATATCCAGCTGCTACAAACGGACTTCAGAGGAGCGATGTCCATCTGTGCTTGCATATGGGCAGTGGGATGGCGCTGCTGGGCTTTGGATGAGGTACAGGAAGACGAGTTCCTACTTTGCCCAAAATTGGCTCCAGGATCTTGGATGGGTCACCTAAACCTTTAGTGCTTCAGCTTCCCATCCGTAAATCCAAGTTCTGTAGCCCATGGAAACATCAGAAACCACAAACGTGAGATGCCACCACTGGTGAGGGACTCATTCAGCTTCTCCCTGCTATTCAACAGCAAGTGAGGAATTATTATGGTTTAACAAGCAGCTGCCGGTGAAAACAGGATGCTCTGTCTCCTCGGTGTCAAAGGTGGAAGAAAACACTTCCTGAAGGGGTTTTAACAAACCACAGGCTTTTCTGGGTTTTGAATGAACTGAAATGGTTAGAAGGCAACTGAGCTTGATTTGGTTCCCATCAAGCATCTGGATGAGCATGAAGCAGAGTAACGTGGTGTTGTTAGCGTTGAGAGAATAATGAATATTTTCTTGCCAACCCACTGGGGTCGCAATAATCAGAGAGGGTCACCGGAAATCCTGAATCTGGCTTCAGATCAAGAATAAAAAATGAAGCAAACTGGGTTTGTTCACACCAGCTCCTGAGACTTTTGTGTCCCTCTTTATCCCCCTTACAATTGCACTTCTCTTAACCAGAAGGGTTAGCAACTTTTAGGAAAAAAAAAAAACAAAGAAAAGAAAAAAAACACCACAAAAACTAAACCAACAGATTTGACACATAAGAAAAATGTCAACAATTACAAGACTTGCGATAAAGTCATGAAAGCTGGCAACCTGCAAATCTCTCCTTGAATGTGTCTATATTTGCTCTTTGTAGCTGAAAGGAGGGATGGAGGATACTGTTAAAGCAAGAATTTAAATTTCCTTGTGAGCTGCCTTCTTGAGCAGCTCTGCTTAAAAACTGTAAGATGTGACACTAACAAAATGCTGGGCTTAGCAATTCTATCTTTAAAAAACCCCACTATATTGGCAGAGCATTATAAAAGCTCAAATTCAAACATTGGTAATGTACAGGTTGATAAACCTCTGTTGAGTACAGCAGATCAGAGGGTCAAGTTTTATCAAGCACTCGCACAAAACCAGCTGTCTTGGAGAGCCTGGGAGGGGGATTTGGTTCCCGCTGCAGATAAAGGTGACACTGAGGACCACACCAGATGCTACATCTGCATGGATACTGCCAGCAGAGCCACACGCTGCCAGTTCCTGCCTGCTAATTGTTTTACTACTGCATTTCCTTCTCATCCAAGGCCCATAACCCATGATGTGCAGAAGCGGTAATACCCCATTTTGTGGACTGAGAAAGCCAGACCTTTTTTTATTCATTTAAACTATTCAACTCATGGGACAATGTCATCTATGAATGTACAATCCCATGGATGTTTTGGCTTATTTGTAATTTATGCAACTTTGACATCGCCGTGTCAACTACTGCCCAATGCTGCCTTGTACCATTACATCCAATATCACCAACCCTATTTATGTGGAATAAAAATAAGTGTCTAGAAATATATTCATGCAATCTAAGTTAAAATGAGACTACATTCAGCATGTAATAACCCTGACACGATAATATCTTTGTAGCAAAAGCATCACATTCAAGACACTTCTTCAGCGTGTTGTTTATTTTTATGGGCACAGAACCGAATAAACTCCACCTAAAATAAAGCAGATTTTTCAGACCAGTATTTAAACTTGTTATTTCTGTTAACTATGTCTATAAAATGCAACAAGAGAATATTCTTTGTAAAGAATACAATACTGTAATCAACTATGTCTGCATCCGCAGCTTCAGACTTAACTTTCCCTATAAGTAAGAGCAATAAACTCAAGCAGCAGATTTAGAAAATCTTCCTTGTTTCTATTTCTTCAGTATAAAGTTGCACCAGCCTTTTCTCAAGCGGTCGGAATAACTGACAGGTTTAACTTTCCATAAAATGGGATTTAATTGTCTTTAGGGTAAACAGGAAATACAAACTGTGGTGAAGGAAATGCCTCTTTCTACACTCCTTCGCAAGAAGTTCAGTAACACAAGTCTGGCTTTAGGTCCGCAAGAGGCTCGTGCTTCACAGACAAAATAAATATACTGAAAGCTCCCGTGTACTTCCGAGTGGCCGAGGGATGATTCTGGAGCAGCTGCCCAGATCACGGACAAATCGCTACCCCTTATCTTACCTAACAAGAAAATTTGGAATAGCTCCTGACACGGTCAGAGGTGAAAAGGGATGGCAGGAAACGTGTCAAACTCTTGGGTTTATTGCTTTTTTTCTTCCTGCAGAAATGCTTCTTTCACTGAAAAAACCCACAGCCCCGTAATTTTGAAAGGCACGTCGATTGTGAGGTTTCATTTAGAAAACACGCAAGTCTTGGTAATGTTTAATCATATCCTCCTCTTGTGTTCAGCATGGCATTTTAATGGAATTTCGTGGGCACTTTCCATTCCTTTTCAGTAATGTTGTTTTCATTCTACCTGAGCAGGATCATTTGTCAAAATTGTGACATTTCCAGCAAAAAAAGAGCAAGTAGAGCATTCAATACTAATTACATAGTATTCAAATGTTTTTCTCAGTTGGAATAATTATTTTTTATTTATTAGGTTTTTTAGATGCTCCTGCTAGCTAAGGTGCTTTTACCTCTGTTGCAATGAATGGGGCTTTCAGTAGGGAGGGAGCACCTCAAAACTCTTTTTCATGCAGTAAAGCCACACTTAAGACTCAGTGCATTTTTCTTGTTGATGACCAGGGGAAAAATAATTTGGTTCTAAATTTCCCTAACTGCAGAAGACAATGCCTTCTTTGTTTTGACTTTCCTAGGCTTTGTAATTTTGCTTTGAACCTTGACTTCGTGGCTGGCCTCACATTTTATATCTAAATCACTCACGCTGCATTTGTAAATATTCACTGGTGGCATTTATTTCAGCAATTGGAAAGCAGGAAAAAAACAAATATCCCTGTAGACAGGGATAACATATATTGCATTAACCTCCTTTCCTCGCTTTCATCTGTAGCCTTTGCAGCAAGATTGCTTGGCAAGGCAATGAAATGAAACTTTAATAAAGGACAAGAGGAGTAACCGTCACCAGTATGAAACTGGGGAAGCAGCGTTTTGCAAGCAACGCTTGGAAGGACTGAGATTTTCCATCAGTCATGTTCCTGTGCCAAGCCCGAGCGAGGAGCTCGGCCCGCAGCCAGGCGCTGGGGGAGATGAGATCACCGCAATCCCCCAGCGGCGTGCGAAGCAGGTAAAACCAGAACTGCAGCGGAGCAGGACAGAAATAAAAATGCCTTCCTCTCCTCCGTATCGCAGAATATTAGGTAAATAGAAAAGGTTTTGATTAAAATGTTTAAAACCCTCGAAGTGACTCAGAGACTCATTTAATTTTCAAATGTGCCCACGGCTCTTTGGCTCTGGAGCCTTGGAGTAACGGTGGCACTTTGGCATCTAAGTTGATTTGGAGAATAGATTTTAAATACTTCTGAAGGTGCAAGTCAAAGAGGGCAGCGATTCTGGGTGCCCAGCCCTCGATGGACGGGAGATGCCTCCACCGGAGAGGCCTGGAAGCACATTTCCTGAGCTGCAGATGTAACCAGCATAGGCACATCCTACCTACAACAGGCATCACCTGCAAAACCCACCTGAGATCCTCAGTGGACAGGCATGTGGGTAGCATTATCTGAACCTTATGCTGTCACAACCGCGCTGCCCTGATAGCCCATCCATCCTGCAAAACCCCTGGAGCCGACGAACACATCCTATGGTCTCATTTTTCGGATGCCAAGCAGCTCTAGCTCCAACTGTCTTTCCCTGTGCAAGAATCTCTTTCAGCTAGCAGCGAGAATGACTTTGACTTTCCAAGAGCCTTTCGTCTTCCTGAGGCTCCCAAACATGCTTAAGCAACAACATTAACATTAAAAGTTAATTTGCCCTGCTAATAACCCAGCCCATCGCTGTGTTCTTCCCCTGGCAGCTGCCTAAGGGAACAACCATTCTCTTTGGCACAAGCATTTTGATGGATGAAGGGAAAACATCTCATTTGGACACTTGATTGACAGAAAGTGTCCCTGTTAATTATGACCAAAAAGAGAGAAAGAGAGGAAAATGGTAACACAGCTACATAAACTAATTTTGTTGTCATATTTAGGGGCTTCTTAGAAGATGTGGAGGGTGAGCTAAGACCACACAGTGCAAGAGATTTATTTACTCTATTTCTTATAAAGTCAGAGTGAGATCAGCATCAAACCTGCAAGAGTTCAATAGTAATGTAAAATATTATACACTTGGACTTGTGCAAAATAAGAAACAACCTCCCCAGCTGCTTAGAGGCCACCTCTACTCTCACCAGAAAAACTTTAAGATCTTTGATGAACTTCATCCTTATCTATGCCGGTGTAACGCAGAACAGTGTGTCTCCCCTCTGCGTCCCTTTTTCTCAGCATCTCGCAATGGTTTCAGGCTCACAGAAGGCCAACCTGACAAGGGTTGAGTCAGCAACAGCTGGGCGAAGCGCTGGGCTCCAGATACCTGAGGGGCTGCTCTGCCGGGGAAGCGAAAAGTGCTGAGAAACCCTAGCATAAAAAGGAACCCATGTCTTTCAAAACCCCCTCCTTTTCTCCAGCTTCCAGGGTTTCCCTTCCACCCACGCATCAGAAATCACAGACACAAAGGGAGAACCGGAAGAACTACGTTGCTTGCCTGGTGTCAAACCCAGAGCAGAGACTGGGAAAAAACCCATCCCAAATGGGTGGTGAGCCCGTGTCTCGGGTTGCCCAGAGAAGCTGTGGCTGCCCCATCCCTGGAGGGGTTCAAGGCCAGGTTGGACGGGGCTTGGAGTAATCTGGGCTGGTGGGAGGTGTCCCTGCCCAGGGCAGGGGGTGGCACTGGGTGGGCTTTAAGTTTCCTTCCAATCTAAACCATTTTATGATTCTATGACATGAAGCCTCATGAAGTCTATAAGGACTCAGTGTAGGTTTCCTGGGCTCTCCCATATAAATTTCAGACCAACAGATGGTGGTGGCTCAAGGAAACCCCTGCAGCACAAGCCTCTGGTTTCATTCCCATGGATTTCTGCACCCCATTAAAGAGAAAACAACCCCAAACCTATTTTCTGCCCCCCCACCGAGGCAGCTTTCCCTCACCTGAACGGATGTCTCTGCTCTTTTTTCCAGGTTTGCCATGGCAACAAGAAAACTGCACATTACGAGTGTAAAACGGATGGGTTCAGCTTTCAAATTGTCCTTCTATCTCTAGCCAGGTTACGACATCTCCTAGCTACAAGATGGGAAAGATGGGTAATACACTTGCTGTTGTGAAAAGCCGCAGCACAGTAAATCCCAGAGAGTAAATACATAACCGGCTGCAGGCAGGAGTTTCCTGACTTCAGAAACCAAGAGAGAAGGTGGTTAGAAAGCAGGGGACGGTGGCTTCCCATTTCATTTTATCGTGGGCGCTGCGGGGCTGAGCTGGGCAAGCTGCGAGGGAAGAACACCCTCCTCTGGACAAACCCCAGAGGCTGAAACGAGAACGTTTCCATCAGGAAGGCACTCGCCAAACTGCAAAAGGCCATTACAGAGGCAAGCCAGGGTTTCTTAGCAACAGCATCGCATACGGGTCCATTAACTCCAAATTCCTCCGCAAGCAAATCCCGAGCTAGGAAAATCTTCAGACTCTTATTGATAGAGCGAGCTAAAGCTTTTTCCTCAGTCCGATAAAGGGGAAAATAAAAGGTAGCTGTTGTAAAGCAAAGACCAGAAATGACTTGCATTTTGGGGAGGACTCTTGGGACATCTTAGAGATGTCGGACATGCAGATGGCTCGTAATTAGGCTATGGTGAGCTGCCATGGTGGGTCTCTATAAAAGCCTCAGCTGTAGAAACTGCTCTTGCAGTTCTGTGAGAGGATTGCTTTGGCCAAGAAGGCAACTGAAAAGCAGCTCATAAAACACAAGACCAACAAAAAAAACCCACACAGAGAGAAACAGAGGGCAAGAAGTGATTCACATATTATAGCGGTTTGATTTTCTCCTTGCAAAGTGCTTTGTATTTGTGGGACTCCGTTGGCTCGTTTCGGCGGCGTTACTCCTGATTTACCGGTGGCACAGCAGACTGAGCAGCAGCGAGAACGGGCGAGGGGGCCAGGAGGCTCCTCCTCTTCCCTTTTAACCACCATTTGCAATATTTCTGTTCCGATGGTAGCTGACGGCAACTGTGACTTTATTTCACCCCGAAGTAGCTCTTTATTTTCTCCGAGCCCATCTCTTGCAAACACGCCGTGGTTTGAACAGCTCCACTGTGGTTTTGGAAAGCTACATCTTAAAGGCAGCTGAGCTCAGCCTGAAAATGCCAGGGTGAGAATCAAAGTGTGTATTTTAAACACATTTCAAAGGCAATGTTAAGACTCTCTCAGAGAGGTGGGAGACGGCTGCTGTTTGAGCCATCGCAGTGTTTGCATGAGTGGAGCTGGCAATGCTGCACTTACACATACAGCACAAACACACACAGCTTGTCTATATGAAGTATTTTAAATGTTACATTTTCATGCTCTATTCAGACTACATGTATTCTTCGTCTTTTTCATTCAAAGGGCCCTTTTGCTGATGATCATTAAGTTATCATCAGAGGTTATGAAGTTAACGTGAGAAAAAGGCAAGATGAGTACATTTACAGGCGGTATCAGTGCACTGGAAAGTTCTCTCGCTTGAAAAGGTCAGCTCATTTCAGATTGTCTATTTGCATAAATTTTCAGCAGTCAACCCCTGCTCTTCCTCTGATACAAATGGGAAATCTGTGTCAGACAGAGTTCTCAGGCTGAGTAACACACAGGTGCTGCTTTTGTATTGAGACAAACAAAAACACCTTATAAATTTATGCCTACTGTGGTTTTGATTCATTGTAATGTATTAATATCTTTAGAAGCAAATACCTTAAAATTACACTTTAAAATACTTCCATCGGTATTCTGACAAGAATAAAGGATAGATTTAAATCTGTGAAATAATACACAGAAGAGAAGTAGCTGTGGTCCAGAAGTAATTTACTTGCACAATCTACAGCACCATCTGTCTAAAGCATATTTAGGTGCCAATTACGGTGCGCGGGTCCATTGGAGTCTCCTAATCAGTTCTTCAGCTGCAGATCCAATCCTTCCAACCCCTTTGTGATTTGCATGGGGAGTCAAAATGATAAACTCTTTAATAATGGCAACAGATAGCACGGGCTGAACTAGAGGAGAATAGATACGGGTTTCTTTAATGAAAAGAACATGAGGTTTATCATGTTTTCACTATTAAACTCAGATGCGATTAAGCTAATGAAAAGCAAAAACAATCTCCCTCCCCCCAGAATTGCTCCTCAGCCTTAGAAATGTTTGCAGCAAGCAGAATATCACACAACTCCTCACACTCTTTCCTCCTCATGTGACATCCCACAGCACTCCCACCCACCACCAAAAAATAACATTCCAGTATAAGACCTCCGTTTTCCAACTTTTTTCCACAGCTTCATCTTCTTGCTCTTTCTAGTGGCTTTTATTTACATGTGAAATGAAATAAAGGAGCAACTACACACTCCTGTCCTGAAAAGAGCCTTCATTAATGTGCATTTCCATACCAAGATGAAAGAAGTATGTGAGGCTAAAGTTTTCCCTGGAAAAGGAGAGGATCTCAAGCTCTTAGTATGTCATTATATTTCTGTTCATTAGCATCTCTGGAAGCTGACAAATACGTTTTTAATTACTTTTTTTTTCCTTAATGTTCTTTAAAGGATTTTTCCCTTACTGCAGTGCTAATAAGGTGTTAAAGTCTTGTCCTGAAACTAAACAGCATACCGCAGCTCACGCTCTGCTGCAGTTTTAATGGGAAAATTTTCATGCAAATGCAAATTAAACAAACTATTTTCTAGGATGCAGAGTCAACTTGTTAACACATTAAAACTTTCCACAACGTACTTAGCTAAGATTCAATTTCCAATCTGGTTTAAATAAAAATCACAGAATGGTTTGGGTTGGAAGGGAATTAAAGCCCACCCAGTGCCACCCCCTGCCCTGGGCAGGGACACCTCCCACCAGCCCAGGTTGCTCCAAGCCCCGTCCAACCTGGCCTTGAACCCCTCCAGGGATGGGGCAGCCACAGCTTCTCTGGGCAACCCGAGACACAGGCTCACCACCCTCACAGCGAAGAATTTCTTCCCAATACCTCATCTAAATCNCCCCCTCGCCCTGCTGCCCACGCTGCTGGGGATGCAGCCCAGGCTGTGGTTGGCTTTCTGGGCTGTGAGCACAGGTTGCCAGGTCATGTTGAGCCAACCAAGACCCCCAAGTCCTTCTCCTCAGGGCTGCTCTCCATCCACTCTCCACCCAGCCTGGATTTGTGCTTGGGATTGCCCCGACCCACGTACAGGACCTTGCCCTTGGCCCGCTTGAACTTCATGAGGTATAGGAGACTGTTAGTAATAACATAAGAATTGTGCAGTTGGAATTTTTCGCTGTCACAACTCAGCTGGTAAAGGCGCATATATATATATATATAACACAACTGTACTGGCTGCAGCACTATTCCCAAGTGGAGCAGCACTCAGATTGAAGCAATTCTACTTAATATTTCTTCCACATTTTGTTGTAAAAGAAACAATTAAATAAAGAGCGCTTCAGAGGTATCCACCAAATACCGTGGTCTCCTCTGTTGTTCTCTAGCAAATCAATGATCTTTGAATTTAAATAAATCTTTTTGTATGGTTTGGACAGTTTTATAATTTAGAGCCAGATTCCAGCAGGAAAGACTTGCGTCAATGCAACACAGTTTCTGGAAGATAGATGTTAGCACAATGTCAAATCTAATCAGGAATGACACGCTGCTGTTATTTGATTCTGCTTATCAAATTTATTTATCTCCGATTGTTACTTTTTGCAAAACGCTGTACGATGGGAATATTTGTCAGCAACACTGGGAGAGGAAAAGTGTGATTAGCACACAACTTTCCCTACCTCCAGACCATTCAAGCAAGTGCTTATTTTAATTCTTCGTAAGTACAGCATTTTAAAGCACATTGAAGTGTTTTGCTGAAGTGGGTTCTGGATAGTGATAAATGAATCATTACGAGGACAAATTGCCCAAACTGGCTTATAATCGACCATGTTATGCAAACTCCAAATGTGAAGTGGGGAAGCAGCAAGTGACTCATCCAGCGATAACAGGGAAGAGACTGATTAGTGCAAATGAATACAAAGGGCAAGCGTGAAGTTATTCAGAACGTAATTTGAAGAGTTCACAGCTCTCACTGTCCTCATAAGAGGTCTTAGAATGGTTTGAGGAAAACTAGGAAAAGCAAAGATTAGCGATCCCCATTTTGCAAAGTCTGTGTGTGTTTAGACAACGCGATTTGGATACTGCAGTTAAACTGGGGAATGTACCATCCACCGCGGCGTAGTTCTTTTTCATTTGGGGAAGAAGAGTGTGAGCAGGTTGGAACAGGGGCATTTGTAGGAATAGTGCTAATTATAAAAACAAACACTCCTTGCTTAGCACATGAGCTCCTGGGGGACAAGCCCTGTCCTGTACACCTTTAAGGTACCCAACACTTTGGAAAGAAAAGGTAAGAATACAAAGCAGAAGCACATATGCTCCTTATGCCGGTTCATTTCCATAGTCTAAATTATCATAAGAAAAAGAAGAGAACATTCAAATGAGGTCATTCGTGAAAAA
>VWZL01001924.1:943327-1018965 GCA_013396915.1 Stercorarius parasiticus | reverse complement strand
GAGGGGTGGAAATCCATCCCTGCAGGCAGCTCTCCCACCTCTCAGCCCAGCTCCTCACCCGCCGGACAATTCCTCTTTTTACCGCGCTCAGACAGGAACCTGACCGTGCCGCGTATTTAACCGTGGATGTGCTTATTCCAGCGTTGCTGCTGGGTGAGGTTTTCCAAGGGACAGCGAATCTGCTCAGCTCTGCTGCTGCTGAAGAGCTCAGCCAGCATGTTCCGCTTCCGAAACACCACCCGAGACGAGATACCCGACGCCAGGACCATCATTTTTTTATATTCCTCTGGCAGCCGTCAGCAGGCGGTGCCATCGCCCAGCGTTTGTTGCACCCCTCCCTGGAAGACAAAGCATAATTTGAAAAATTGCTGCGCTGCCACTTTGAAATTAAAGTTTCTTCCAGAGTTTCCTGTGACAAATAGCAAAGGGGATTTCCTTGGCGTTAGTAAGTACAGCCAATTCCTGAAGAACATCTGAGGATTTAGGAATGATAACCTCTGCGGGAAGGGTTACCTTCATGCACCATGGATAACTTGGGTCTAGTAGGACTAGGTTCTCTCAACCTCTCTATTCTTGAGAGCAGGGCCATCCAGAGAGCAATTTGGAGCAGAAACCCGATTAGCCCAAGTGTCCTGTGTTCGGGAGGAGCCTGGGAAGACAAACTTCACCAGACCAGTCACCTTTAGTGAACAGCCAGCTCTGATCACCTGCCCTCTAGAAGAGTCACGAGGAACATGCCAGGACACTGATCACTGGATTTTTCCCCCTCTTTCAGATTTTGAACTCGTGCTGCCGCTGGTCCCGAGGCTGCCAACACACGGGCATGACGCCCGGCGCAGCGCAGCGCTGGATGACCGGCACAGTGACATGGCGCCAGTGCAAATGCTAAGAGCATTTCTGGGATATGGAAGGTAGGTAGCCCCCATTTATAATTTATTACATGCCAACAAAAGCCTGCTGTTGGGAAAAAAAAAAAACAAAACACATTTGCAAGCACCTGGATACTTAAACAAGCACCAGAGAAAGTTCATTAAAATAGAAATTGAAGTTAATTAACTAACTGCTGGACTCCTCTGTTCCATTCTCTTGAAAGCCATCCGCATCCTTCCCTGGGTCTACTGACTAGCTTTATTCAGTTCCAGTTAGTATATCAAAGTGATGTATTCTGCTTACAAATTCAAGGCAAAGCACATTTATCTATTACAGAAGGAGAACAGATTTACATTTAAATGGGTGTTCTTCATGTATCTAATAACTCAGTTGAGTAATCAAAGTAGTACAATCTGAGCAGGAGCGTCTTTGTGTTTGGCATTAATATAGCCCCCAAGATTCCTTCCACACATTTCTCCCAATTCATTTATTTCATGGGTGGCAAGGAACAAAATGGGAATGCTGTCATTCTCCAGCTACAATCAGCCAGCAAAAAGGTTAGCTAGGAATTAGATTGCTTGCTTCAGCCTACATTTCAGTTAAAAATTCAGACTCAACAGGAGAGCAAGAAAGCACCATGGTGCATGGACTTTCATTCCTGTAGAAAAAAGTAAATAAACAAATAATGCTTCAAAGGTGCCGGGGGAAGTTTGGCAACAAAACTGTTGCTCCTAAGAACAGCAAGATATCTCAGGTTCACTGCATTCAGTGAAAAGTTGCGAGGATTGCACTAGCCTGAACCAAGGAAAACGATTTGCAAAAGGAAACGCCCTTGGAACAGGAAAAGCCAGAGAGGAAATAAAATTCAAAATTATGGTAATCAACTTTTTAATTCCTTTTCATTGGGCTACACGATTTATTTAAACGTATGCAGAAAATGTGTGCATGCATTAAAAAGACCAAGTAACTACGGCTTAATCCAAAAACGCTAGTAACCTTCTTAATCAATGCTTTTGAAAGTGTAGGATTTGCTATTAAGTTTTGGATAATAGTGATTTCGATGGCAACTCAACTCCAAAAGCCTATGAAAATCCAAGTCGAAGATAAGTAATAAGAAAGAAAATGCATCTGTTTCAATCGGACAAGAACACGGCAAGTTTATATGCAGTACGCGGCCGGAGATGACATCCTCCACCAAAGCAGCTGCCGTGTCTCCCAGGGATGTGAGCCGCAGCTATGTCATTTCGCAGGCGCAGGACAGCATTTCCTAACTCTGATAGGGGTTCTCTTGCAACATGCAACACAAAAAAAACCAAACCACCATAAATATGGCGTGTCCCAGGCTGCACCGGAGTTCTTGTTATTCTGGGGACAAGGGGGCTGGAAGTCATCTCTTAGTGAGAGAAAACAGAAACACCTCCCTGTGTTTGGCATCCCTGGAGGTATTTAAAAGACCGGTAGATGTAGTATTTAGCGATATGGTTTAGTGATGTTTTTTGTCAGTGTTGGGTTGATGGTTGGACCAGAAGGTCTGAAAGGTCCCTTCCAACCTGGGTGATTCTATGCTCTTTCTCACAAAAGCTTACGAACCCCAGTTTGTGCTCCCCCCTCCTCTATAAAACCAGCATTCTCTCCTGCCGCACTCTCCGCAATTTTGTTACCCAATGAAATCCTGGAGGAGACAGAGAAAATTCCGCTTTCCCTTGCTTTTTGATTGTCAGCCTACTTCTCACTGCAGCAAAAAAGGTGCGGCAGCTGAAGAGGTCTAAGCAAGCGTGCAAATTAGAAGAGTTTGTAACTCCGCATATACCCACTGCTGTTTTACTGCGGGGCCTGTGCAGCTTCCCACCACGAAGAAAGCATATGGTCTAAATAAGGCTGATAAAGATACATTAATGTTTCTGTTGCCTTCCTTGTAAATAAGATTTCCCTGTGGGCTACTAATTTATCAGCCAGTTTCTCTACAGCATGCGACGGCAGATCAGAAAGCTGTGTATAAAATGTTTAAGTCTGCTGCATACATTTGCCATCTTTTCCTCTGTGTCTTTCTTTAGGTTAATGCTGGGCACGTGTACCCACAGCAAATATTCTGCTCCAGGAATCATGGATTTAGGAGAAAGCCTACTACTGTATGGTGCAAATCTGACTGCAAATTAATTCCTTTGCTGCTGAGCTCTCCGGAAGTTTAAATTTAGAAACAACTCTAAAATAATCTTATTTATAGACTTTTATGCGACCATTTCAAATTTAAGTATTCTCACAAGTCCCCACTGCTGGCTGAACGTACATGAACAAAGTACAGAGCGATCCTATATTATAGAATCATGGAATGGTTTGGGTGGGAAGGGACCTTGAAGCCCACCCAGTGCCACCCCCTGCCCTGGGCAGGGACACCTCCCACCGGACCAGGTTGCTCCAAGCCCCGTCCAACCTGGCCTTGAACCCCTCCAGGGATGGGGCAGCCACAGCTTCTCTGGGCAACCTGGGCCAGGGGCTCACCACCCTCACAGCAAACAATTTCTTCCCAATATCTCATCTCAATCTCCCCTCTCTCAGTTTAAAACCGTTCCCCCTCGTCCTGTCGCTACATCACATTTGTCTGCCTCTGTGCCAAAGGATGCTCTTCACCCACTCCGCACCACGTGTGAATTCTTCTCCACCTTTTATTGCCTTAATGCAAAACAGCGATACTGAGATACAGCAAACCTCCTCCTCCCACAGCAGAAATGCGAAGGGGAGAACGTGACGGGGCCAGTGCTGGAGGAAATGCCTCCAAAGAGGACAAACAGATGAAAACATGATGTGCTACACAAAACCAGTTCTATTATCAGCTTCACTTTCCACCTGCAATTACAGTACATTTCGGCTGAATATTTTTTTCCTGGAAACTGAAACAGTTTCATTACAGCTTAAATATCTGACAAGGCAGCTGACTATGGGCTTGTGAAAAGCAATTATTTTGGACACTGATTACTTCCCATGCAGTCAGTGAGTATTGTAACTGCAGATAGCTGGGAAAGACCGCAGCTTTATGTGATGGACTACTGTATCTGGAGGAGTTAATTAATGTTGTGGGGCGAGTAAGAACAGAAAAACTCTGCAAATACCCAGCTTACCATTCAAATTAATTGACATGAAATAACTTCATATGTTTAATTTAAATGCAATTAATTTATTAGAAAAAAAAAAGCCAGCCCAGGGACAGATAGCTGGTGCATCTGGCGCAACAGCTAGAGCAACATCAAGTTCCCATAGCAACATATTTGTTAGAAACAAGGCAAACATTCTTGGGATGATGTGGTTTTGTTTTTAATCCACCAGAGCGATGACGACTGCACCAACAGGATTCAAAATACTGAGATAAAATTAAAGAAATTTAGAACAGATATGAAGACTTACTCGCTTCCTCTGCGCTGGGAGGGCATTGCAGTGAAATCGGAACTAAATCTGGAAATGCAGGTGCTGATCTGGGTAATTGCAAAAACAACTCGGCACTGCATTGCATCAGTATTTTTTTCTATATCATAACCCACACGTGGGCTCTGGCACAGCCGTAGCAGGTTTTAGCATCCCACCCCTGCGGACAGAGGTGCTTGCGGTCACGGCTGCTCCAAGGCCAGCTGACGTCTCGTGTCCCCGTTCAAAGATCCTCCTTAAAATGACTTGATTAATAAGAAAGAGGAAAAAAAAGGCACAAAAAAACCAAAAACCTATCAACCATTGCTATAATTGCTTCTGGATTTCAGTGAGCCGTGTCTAGTGCCGTTGTGAAAAGATGAGAAATCCTGGTACATATGAGCTCACATTATTATTATTATTTTTCAAAGAAGGCTGCATGGAGGTTTTGTTTCCTAAAGCCTTTGGCAGGTAGTGTGTTCTTTGTATGTCTTTTTATAGGTTGGGCAGTGACCACAGGACGGCTTAAAAAGTTTGCCCAAGTGAAGCAGGTGGTGACAGATCAAAGGGGGATGCTAACGTAGATCCAGGAGTCCCAGGATGGACCTGAGACGCTGCCTACCTCTTGCAGCTTGTTCTTCTCCCTGACATGAGCTTTCAAACCAGTTCAAGTCAGAACGGGGACAAAGAAGAAACCTAAAATACAGAGATAGACAAGAATCGAGTAGACCTTCCACTTCTGGTAACTCAGAGATTTAGGTGTTGGGGTTTTTTGAACCAATTGTACACATTCGGGCTTCTGAAACATCACTGAGGAATGAAGGTCAGAAAACAAACCAGCCACTCATAATGATTGTCAAGAAAGGAAAAGAAATTTTGACACCAGAGTGATGGGAAGCACCTCTGAGTCTTTAAACACCCGGTCTGCGTTTGCCAAGTTGTCTTTTCAAGGTCTCCCCTGAACGGCTTCTGTTTATCTCCACAGAAAAATATCAGGCTGATGCCAATGGGCAGGATTTGACCCCTGGATGCAAAGAGTATTTACCTAAACTTAATGCTTAGTTGCAATTCACTCCTTTACCTTCTCCTGAGGAGAAGTTACAATGCAACCTTTGGATATTTTATTTCCAAGCCCTCGGCAGGTCACAAATCTGCATCTCTCCGGGCTGAGGCTTTTCTGCCAAGAGGATACCCTGAGCTGCTGGCGGCGAATTTCTGCTCACTGGGAGGTGAACATAAACACGCAAAGCTCTTACTCTCAATAAGCAGCAAATTGCTGGCAAGCAACTAAACTCAGTCCCCTCCTTAGATTTTTCCCTTTGCATTAATACAAAGGGCAAGACATGAGCCAGAACGTGGCCAAACAGCTTTCCCAAGGGACTTCTAGTTTGCCGTGATTTGGCTGCGATTGAAACTCTCTTGCCTTCCTGGGCTGCTGTTGATGCATTAATTTTATACAAGCAGTAACAGGAGCCTTTTGCCTTTCTAAAGAAAGTCCTAAGTAAAGGGAAACTTAGTTAGTTTGCTGATCCAAACCAGATAAAGCACAGATTTTTTCCCTCTCATGCCCTGCAGGTCCCCCAGCCACCGGGCTACCAGCCAGCCTGGGCATGCTGTTCTCAGCCATTCCTCCTCTTTGGATAAATAATTTATATTTACTGCAGCCGTGATTTGAACCTAGCTTTTTCTCCAGTTAAGATGGGGAAAGAAGTTTCTTCTTCCTGCCTAAAGGACCAGCCTCTAACCATGTCCACACTCTGCCGCTGAGGGTAAGGAACAGGCAGTGTGCTCTCCTCTCCTCAACACCACTTATTTTCATAAAATCTGTGAAACAGAACATATTTTTTTGGTACTGTGTTCGTACACAACGTGCATTATTTTATTCCTCTTCCTTCTTAATTTAGTAAGGTCCAACCATTCATCTTCTTGACTTCTATTCCTCAAACTCAGCTGCGCTTTAACTAGATACCTGGGCTTTAAAGCTACGAAGGAGGAATTCATTCGCTCCTCCTTGCTGGCAGGCAGGTGTTTTGTCATTGTAATTATTCATGCGTCATTATCATCTCATTCCGCCCTTGCCTCTCACATGCAAGGCAGAAGGGAGACGCACAATCGTTAACCCTGATCTGTTTTGCTTTTTTCTCCTGTCTATGTTCAAGTCTGTGGAGCTGCTTCGACCATTCCCATTTCTCCCCCAGGACTACCAAAAAAGCCCCTTCTCCCTCCCTCCCTCCCGCCTCCCTCACTCTCTGCCATTTTATAACCCATTTTCACCCATTTTGGAGATGACCCCAATCTACCTTTCATCCTCAGTCGGTGGCTGTATCTATTCCGGGACCTCTCCAGGACTTCCCCCAGCTCATCTTATTTTTTGTGCAGATAAAGTAAAAGTTGTTTGATGAATTTATTTCTCCTGAACTCTGCCACCCTGAGGGAGATGCTTAGAAAAAGGTTTCTAAAAACGTGAATTTGGGTGATTCTTGCTACCACATATCCAAATTTCACAGTCCGCAGGTTTTTTCAGACACTGCACTTGCTCTGCCTAGTCTGATTTTTTACATTATGTATAAGGTATACACCAGGGATTAGGAATTACAATAGCTCAACTAATTTTCTGAGAAAAGTTAGGCCTGTATTAAGCATCTTTAGGAGAAATTTCTCATCCCTAGGAGCGGGTGCAAATACAGCAGAGCAGTGGAAGGCACGTACGTCTCAAGTCTGTCAAATGTTCTGAAATTACCTTACACCAAAGGCTTGAAGTGTGCTCGTAACTTTTTTTTTATCCTGACTGCCCCTTTATACTGACTCCCCAGCTACAGAAGGTATTTTTCCATGTAATATACACATTAGCTTCCAGCAGGGAAATGCAATTACCGTAATAAGATTTCTTAAAACTTGCCTTTTATGTTGTCAACTGCGTTAAAATTTAAATCTGATGCCAAGTTCAGAAAAATGGCTCTAAAAACGTAAGGAAAATATGCAGTAAAATCAATATTATTAAGAGTGGAACGGACTAAACTGGAGGCAATCGAGCCTCTCATTCCATATTAAAAAAATACTGTAAAATTATAATAAATTACTTTCATTTTATTGCTTGGTAAATTGCTACAATATCGGTGTCGATGCGGCAGCATTGCTCTCACCAGAGGAGCACTTCACCACTTCCAGTATTTTACGAATCTGACAATATCTGCGTTTCTTGATGATGCATCTGATGCATAACCCATGCTGCGATGTTAACACATGTTTTAAAACCTCTCCTATGATGTTTTTTTCCTGGTATCATTTATTATTTAGACACTCATCCACTTCTCCAGGCCGCTTCATCTCAGAACGTGTAAAATCCAATTGTCTTGGCACTTTCATATACCAGTTCAAAAGCCAACCTAGAAAAGTTTGGGTGGGCCTGTTTTCTTTTTAAAACAGCTTCACTTCTGCTCGATTACAGATCATCCGCATGGTACCAGCTTGATTTATGCACAGGTTATCAGGATGCCTTTTAGGAATGATGAAAATTAAGACAAGTGAGTGATCATACTACCAATACAGCACCTTTGCAGCCCTCCCAGGTTTAAGACCATTTATTCCTTCCAAAATCTGAGCCAGTTCGGCCACAAAATTAAGGTGGTAAAATATTCTTGTTAACCTTAAAGCGCTCCTTCCACTGCCTTTGTGGACAAGTGAACAACTATTTTCCAAATACCGACGGGCCAGCTGCATAGCTCTCAATCCCAAAAGAAAATTGCAATAGTTTGGTCTTAAGGTCAAGACAAGAAAAGGGCAGTTGTTGCAAGTGAAACAGCAAGACACATCTCTCTCCAACTGTCGCTCTCCACAACTACCTGAAAGGAGGGTGTAGAGAGATGGGGGTCGGTCTCTTCTCCCAAGGAACAGGAGACAGGATAAGAGGAAATGGCCTCAAGTTGCGCCAGGGGAGGTTTAGACTGGATATTAGGAAAAATTTTTACACCGAAAGGGTTATTAAGCATCGGAACAGGCTGCCCAGGGAAGGGGTTGAGGCACCATCCCTGGAGGGGTTTAAAAGCCGGGCAGACGTGGTGCTGAGGGACGTGGGTTAGTGATGGGTTTTGTCGGAGTCAGGTTGGTGGTTGGACTCGACGATCTGAAAGGTCCCTTCCAACCTAGGCCATGCTGTGATTCCACGAGGCATGCAAAGAGCCTGTGGGATCACATGGCGGGGTCTCTCAAAACATCTCAGGCCGCTGCTGGGTTTTAGCTGTCGACCCTGTGGCCGGGGGATGGCACTGGGCAGCAGAGCAGGACGTCTGGTGGAGAAAAATTTCTTTTCATTTATCCACAATAAGTAAGCAAAAAGAGATTGACCACAAGACAAGAAAGACTGAATTCTTTTTACCCCTGCAAAAAAAAAAAAGTACTGGGAGCTAGCGACCACCCAGACCGGCTTTTTCACACCATTTCTGTGACCAGGCGGTTTGCCAACACAAAAGCCGGTGAAACGCCTTCAGCGTGTCTTCCCACTGGGGGCAGGCAAAAAAATAAGTGGTTTTTTAAAGTAACAACTTGTTGCATTTACTCCTTTCTCAAGCAACAGTAGCATTATGTTAATTAACAGGAGAGCAAAGCAAACTGACTTGGGTTTATTAGCGAGCAGAGCTGCCGCGTTGCCCACCGCTCCTCCCAACAGACCTCAGGGGGCACACGCCACGATCCCTCCCCAAACCCAGCAAGGCTCAGGGCGGGTTTAGTCTCAAAACCCCGTTAAACATGAACCAAAGAACAATCCCGGCTCCGGGCAGACCTGGCTGCTGCCTTCCAGGAACACCCGCCCCAAAGAGCAGAACATAAATGTGGATTTTTCAGGATTCTTACACTGGGGAGGAGGATGTAATAGTAAAAATATTTACGTGAAGAAAAGATTTCATACCTATCACAAATCAGAGATGTAGTGCGACTGCCACATTGTTCTGTCCCTTTATACAGCTTTAAGTTATATACAAGGTTAAAGAAATACAAAAACGTTAACTTTTTCCACCAGTCTTCTGCAAGATGGGACAATAGAATCGTCCCTATTTTGCCTACAGAACAGTGAGGCACATCAAGACAGAGGTAAGACAAAAAATAATGATTATTTACTAAAATATTTGGAAAATAGGACGCATTGTCTGAGACTGTCAGGAGCAGCATTTTCAGAGGACTTTGCATTACACTGGGTGTCAACTGATTTCCAGGGCACAACCACAAGCGACCTCAGGTGTCGCTGCAAATTTCTCAGTATTTCCGCAAATAAACTGCACTAAGGAAAACGACTGTTGTTCTTGGATGGTATTGCAGGTTTGATTAAATTTTACTCAATACAAGGATGTATAAGTTTTCTAAACAGAAGAATTCCCCCTGGTTTACCCACAAAATTATGACTAAGAGAGAATGCAAAAAAGCATCCCCATTGAATTCTCCGCTAAAACTCGCACGGAAGTTTGCCACACCTGGATTTTAATGCCACAGGCTTTTGGAAAATGAAGCGATGGCACAAGAATTCAGAGCTCCCAGCATTTTGTCCCTTAACAAACCCATTTTAAAATAAAATTTTAAAAAAATCCTTAAGTGACAAAACTTGCATTGTACTTTCAATTGGTTTCAGACAGATAAATTGATGCTCTGTCCTTTCTCCGGGGTGCGAAACAGAGTGATTTCCTCTCCCCTTTAAGCACCAGTAAGTGGATGTGACATTCAGTCAAGATCTTATTGACAGACAGATACTCCCCACGCAATCACAGATCCCGCTCGCTCAGCTGCTGCTCCCGGATCGGGGATAATGACGAACCGGAGTGGGTGAAACACTTCACGTGCCTTTAACTACACAAATAAAACCGCTACTTCGCTTTTTTAATACCAGTTGTATTGTAAATCTGGTCCTTTCCTTCCCCTCTTTTGAGGGGTTCACTCAAGAGACAGTTTTAAAAGGAAATTTTCATCCTCGTGCTGCACTCGCTCATTAATTATTTACCAACACGTTCAAAACACAGCAGCATCGATCGCAAATTTGTAATTAAGGCTGACTTGTATTTTGCACTTAAAGCAGAGGTTCATATTCTTTCTGTCATCATTGTCCTCCCCCCTCATTTTATAATATCAAGCCCTTGAACTTACTAAGAATTTACTAGAATATTCGGCAATTAGTTTTAGACGTGGGTCCTTCCGTGAGCGTGGCTGTTTCTTGGCTGCATGATTTCAGTAACAGATCAACAGAGGTGCCGATACCACGCTTTCCAGAGAAAAATGCCGTTGTTTTTAAGTTAGCATTGTTTCCTCTAATAGCTATGATTATCCGCCGTGCGAGGGCTTCTCTACCCCATCGTTGCGTTCTCTAGAGATTATACCACAGAAAGATAAAAGGCCAGAGGGTAATTATACTGCTTTTCATTTCCACCGATCTCAAAACGTTGTGTAAAATCCATAAATGCCTCCTACACACAAGCATCAGATCTAAAGGATTACCTGGTAAATACAGAAAGAAATACGGTTATTTTTCAAGGATTAATATTAGAAAAACCCCTTTTATCTTCCTCTGAAATATTTTCCTTTTGCAGCTAACCTATTAGCTTGGATGTAGAAGGATTTGATAGCGGATAGAAACATCTCAAGCAGTACAAATACTTCTACTACAGGAGCAGAAGTACAGATAAATTTGGAAATACAACCAGAATTACGATGGCCATTTTCGCTTATATTCTGCCCGACCTTCAGATAAAACTTGCTAAGTTTCACAGCTAAAATAATTGATCCCAGCAATACCACCTTCTGACTTCCAAATCAGAAAGAAAGGGCTCAGCACTCAAAGCTCCTCAGATGAGGGTGTTTGGGGGCTTTTTTTAGCTAATGTGATGGGTAAACTAGAAAAGAGTCCCAGCTTGCTCATCCACGGCTGCACCGCCTGTGTTGCGCCAACAGTAAAAAAAGCAGCTTTTCTTGGTAAGCCAAACGGAGCAGATCTCCATCGAAGCTCCCAGTTAAAAGCGCTTTTGAACGAGGAGGTGCCTTTTTACGTAGATGTTTTGTGATCTACAACTCCGCTTCAAGAAGCCAAAACCCAACACAGCAATTCGGGGGCCAGCTGTCCAAACGGCAAAGGGGAAGGTCCGCACTGGCACATACACGCGGAAAATCCATGCCCGCCGCTTTAGCGCATCAACCAAAAGATATTATTGTCTATTATACCATAATGGTCATAATTTTTTCATCCGTAGTCACGCAGATGTTGTTCAGGCTGCTGACACCTGCTCCTCTGCAATTCAGAATTACTAAACAGCCCCTAAAAATAAAGTGCTTTTGGCGGGGGGGGTTAATATTGCAAAGAAACAAAGGTCAATCACATTTTCAGCCAGGAATCATAAAACTTTTTTTTTTTTAATATAGTGATACTTTTATTAGGTTACCTAGAGGGGATTAATCAATAGAAGAGTTTCTCTTTCGTGGTTACATTACCCTACAGAGTATTTTTTCCTTGACATAGCAGGGATTTCTTCTGATCAGCTTTTGAGCGGAGCAGCAGGCATTTGCCTCTTTGACAGCAAAGGACAAACTGAGTTATTTAAAATGTTATATTACTGATTTTTATTAATTGGTTTTTCATTTGTTTCTTTCTAAAACAAGTGTGAAGTGTCTCCAGGAGGACTAGAAGGTTGGATTGAAGAGCGTTCATTTCAGATTGGAAAGTAAGTCACAGATAATTATTCCAGATCTTTCTTATTCCCTTTAATAACTAAGGTCTGTTACAAGGCTACCGCTGCCAATGTGTTTCTATTGGCAATAAAGAGAACTGAAAAAAAAAAAATATTAAAATTTAGAAGTCTGCATTTAGGTCGGGTAGGAAAAAAACACAAGAAAAAAAGTCAAGGTTTTCAAAATTTTATGTAGTTTTTCATCTGGCAAAATGCATATTTGCATATCTTGCTTGCAACATTTCAATTTCTATTTTCCTCCTGGAATGACTAGAAATACTGAAAACATAAGGTTGGATTTTCTCTGTCATTCATGGGTCTTCCCCAAACACGCTAGAGACCCTATGGTATCGCCAAATTTAAGATGAGTGGTAGCTTCCAATCGCTGGCTAGGTATGAGCAGGGAAGAGGAGAGTGAAAAAAGTGAGAAATAGCGCCCATGAAAGAATTATATTTAAGAAAAAAATGAGAGGGCTAGTTGCTTTATTAATTTTTCTTGTAGTTATGTGAAATGCTCTAGTGAATTAAGCAAAGACAACTCTGGAAGGCAAAACGTATGTCTTGGCGGGGGGACGTATGCAACAGCATAAAGCCCTTGTTTGGCAGAATCTCTGTGAGCTGGGAGGGGACAGGGGATGGAGCCGCTCTGCGCACTCCGAAAATCACACACCCCTTTTCCAGCTGCTGCGGCAGCACTGCTGGTGAACCCTTCCATGGACTTAACGGACCAGAGAGATCCAGGTGCCACATCTGGAGTGCCTACAGGCACAGCAAGTCATTTCCAGAAGCATTAGAGACAGTTTAGGATTCTCGGCGCTTCTGAAAATAAAACACAGTAACTAGATGCAACTCTTTTTTTTTTATTATTCTTCAATTTTCATGGTTCTATTCTTTAAAACATGAGGTTTAATACTCTTTAGAAGCTTCCATGATGCAAATCATGTATGCAAATTATTACATAAACGCTAACTTCTAGTAACATCATCCCCACCTTCTTTTTCGTGTCTAGTACACCAAAAGACGGATTTAGATTCGCAGTAGCAAACTCCATTTGAATTTCCAATCAGATATAGTGCCAAAGTTTCTGCAGTTTTACTGTTACGCATTCAAGCATTTCTAATGTTATGTGTGTTTTAGACATTTTTAGGAAGAAGGATGGAGTGAAAAGTAATGAAATGAAATACTTTGCTGCAGCTCAACTTCATGCTTGAACGGGCTCCAAAATGCAGGCAGCTTTGCTTTGTCTTAAAGTAGGAAAAAGCATTTTAAATAAGCCCTTAAACTATGCAGCTTGCATACCCTTCACCCAAAATAGCCTAGAATGAATTTATAGTGAAGTCTTCTCCCAAAGTTACAAGACCCAGAACTGCACAGTCGCTGCCAGGAAGCTTTATGACCACATATATGTTTTTCCCCATATATATTTCCCGAGCACCCTGTGGACTGCGGGCATGGCCATGGCAAACAAAAAGCAGCATCCCCTGGGCTAAATTCCTTGGGTAAAAAGGGAAATGCTGTGGTTTCTGCAGATCCAGAAGAGAGCGTCTCTCCACCCATGGGTGAGGATTTTTTACTCACGGGTCTCTGAATATTTATGGCTGCGAAGCGCAGCTGGGCTGGAGCCGGCTTGTCTGCACTGTCTCGCCCTGAAACATCCCTCAAGACTTTGCGTCGTCTTTTTTATTCCTCTTTCAAAGAAGACACGCTACTCAAAATGCAAGTCGGTTGATATTAAAACATTTGTACAGTTTCTCTGTTATTACAGTGGGAAACAGATGTAGCTTAGCACCACGGACCCTACGTCGAACCTCAGGACCTGAAGCAGACGATAATTCAATAAACTACAAAAAGGCATTCCAGAGAGCTGCGAACGTGGGTTTCCCGTGTCTCGAACGGCTGTGAGTTATTGTAATAGTGTAGAAAGGGATGGAGATGGAGATCCACAGACAGCAGTGTGCAGATGGCTTCATCGCAACACTGCATGGACATAAAGCACGTTTGCCGCCAGCGTGGATTACGGCTCCAAAACCCCCTTTATTTCCAGGCAGCTTGTTCTCACAGCATCGCTGCAAAAGCAAGAGCGTAAATTTCTCTAAGGAGGAAAGAGCCGCCCCTTCCAGAGCTCTGATTTTACATGTCATTCAACAAATTCCCTGGCACCCCACAGTTCGTGTTCCCATAACAACAGAGGAGATGGCTCCACCGGCACTCGCTGCTCATTTACAACCCCAGCAGCAAAGGGGAACCAGATCCGCTAAAATACTTGCAGGATCTTCAAGGATCAGATCCTTACCCAATAACTCAGTCTCACAGAGAGCAAAATACATCTGCAATAACTCATATTCATCCGTTAGCCATTTAAGGGGGGGGGGAGGGTGTAATATTAATTAAAACATAAGCTTATGAAAGCCAAATAAAAAAATTTAGGTGCAAAGCTGGAGAGAAAAAAATAATTCAGGCTGAAAAAAACCCCAAACCCTCAAGTCTTGTAGCCTTAATTTCCCCTGAATCAGAGTTACCTTTACACGTTTAATTCCATCGAGTGGTTTTACAGCTCTCTATATCAGTTTCTATGTGGAATAATACAATTTCCATGTGGAATAAACAACATAGTGAAATGAAAAACAAATGACGCCATACATGCTGAGCTGTAGGGGTGAGACATAAGTGGTAAAACAATAAGGGACATTTGTAAAATAAATACAAACAAAAGAAAACCTAGTAAAGTTAACTGGAAAGTCAGCAAGGAAAGCAGCTAATACTTGCTCGAAGACTCTTGCTCTTCCAGAAAGATTTGAGATTTCTTTCAAGGGTTAATATATACACCGTGACAAAAGTCTGCCCAATTTGGTCATATGCCCACAGACTGTAGACTTAGTTATGTGTAAGTTTACTTAATTATTCATCCATTTATTAACCACACCAGCCCTAGACAATATGGCAAGTACTCTTCTTCAAACACGTTACCCTCTACTATAATGCAGCAACCCTAGCGACATCTTTCTAATCATATGCTTATTTCTGTTTATTAATTGAAACAATGGCACCACAGCAGATACTTGAAAAATATTTCAAAACTATACCCTGAAGGGAAGCATCTTACAGTGGACACCCTTCTTTCCAGGCAGTAAATCAAGCAGGAGGAGCCACTTACCAGCCTAACAACCTTCTCCAGCACCTGGGAAAGTCCAGGTGATTACGGGTTTGAGGTTGCAACAAGAGTGACTTCCAAAAATGCCTATCGTTCCTCATTTTTGCTGTAGTCTGTCACCAGGTTGTGTTCCTACTGTGCCGCGTTCCCTCCCCCCAGCAGGCTTTGATGGGGAAGGTGGGTACCCAAGGGGAACGTGGGCTGCTCGCTGCTCCTTATCACACCGACCTTTCAATTGCTCGGCACTCTGATTAGCTGTTCTTAGCAAGAGAGCCATAAAAACGCTGTCATGTCTCGGTGACAAGACTAGAGAGGGCTGAGTAGACCATCAAGCCACGAAAAATCACCATCTAGATGATGCATTAGAGTGCTAATGGTTTAGACTTGTAAAGGGGGAGGAAAAAACCTGGTAATGGAGGCAGAAAATGGCAGATGGAGTTTATTTCCTAACAAGGAATGTCATAATTAATTCTCAGGCTGCTTGTGGAGAAAGGTTAGCCCGGCCTCAGGTGCATTTGCTGACAAAAGAGATTGGGAGGTCAAAAGAAGCTCCACCCAGGATGTCCCACAGCCCCGGTACATGTTACATGAGCACCCGCAGCCCAGCCTACCCGCGGGAGTCCCCCACGCTCAGGGCTGGAGTCAGGCTGCTGTGATTTTAAGGAATACACCAGCTACTTGGAAGAGTCCTTTCTTCGGGGGTGTTCAATACCACCCCTTGCTGGTCCAGACCCAGAAGACACCAAGACCTCCTCGCACACAAGACTCACATTTTGCTTAATTCTTCCCCCCTCCCCCAAAAGCAAAAAATCAAGATGGACAGAGTACAACATTGGATGAGAAACCGCACGAGACGCCACGCTCTGTGCCAGCAAACGAGGGAAAGGAGGGATGAGAGAAGAGAGAAGTTTTACCAGAGTGAGAAACCCTCAGGCTGAGAGCTGGCGGCTGCGTCTGAGGAGTGACAGAATACCTCTGTACCTACCAAAAATGAGGAAAACGCTTCATTCCTCACATATGCCATGTGCAAAGTGGGAATAAACAAATAACATTTCATCAAGAGTGTTGCAGTGTTTATTAATCCCTCATGTTAGTTGAGATAACTAATAATATAAGAGTTACTGAGAGCAACTCCCCAACAGGATTACCACTGAATTAGGAGAGTAATTGTTCACCAGAACTTTATTTAGCTAAAACCTCTTCTCTGGCAAGAAGTTCTGGTGCAGCTTGCCCCGAGCTTCAATCACATCATTATTTTAGGGTGAGTTATTTCTGACCTGGGTAACTTCGTGCTTCCTTGGGGTACTGCAAGCAGCACCAAGCACTGATTTCATTTTCTTTGCACTTACCCACGATGCAAAGACTTTTGTCATTTCCTTGGTCACACTGTCCTAGTATCGATTCTAAATACGCACCAGGCAAAACCCCGTAATAAGCACGGAGCGTGCTCTCCAGGCCAGTGTGAGATCATCTACTCTAATATGAAGCTGAGCTAAATCAAATTGAGGCATTCCAGAAGAATTTCCAAGGTTGCCTGGGACCTCAAGTAAAGCTTTTACACAGGGCACAATTATATAAAAACTCATTGATGAATTTGGATGCATCCCCAGAAGTATGAGAGAGGCCCTTGATGTGACTCTTGTAAGAGTTACAGTTTCTCCAAATACTTTTTGTTTCCTTGAAACACGGTTGTGTTTGGGTTTTGGTTGGGTTTGTTTTTCTTTTTTCTTTTTTTTCTTTTGCACACAGCATATCTATTGCTAAGAGAAGACTAATTTTTCTCTTTGTATTTTTCTATTCAGTTTGGGAGGCTTTGACAAACGAAACTAAGTAAATTCTCACCATAGAAAATGCCATGGACACAAAAGCTCCTATTTTCAAATTTTTATTTCCCTTTTTATATATTTTTTTTACTGCAGGTGAGATCATCGCCACACGATCCGTACAGCTGAACATTTCTTGGGCTTAAATTCTCAGGACACATTTGATCTATACCAAACATGACCTATTTGATAAACCAAATGCTGCTTCTTGTAATCATGAAATTACGGTAAATTAGCCTAATTGTCCTGAAATGAACCTCAATCTGTACAGATTAGCTCACCTGAAACAGCTATCATCTCATGGAACGGTATTTCAGCCTAGGATCTTCCAGTCCCACCTGGGATATCACCATGAGCCCCGACCCAACTTTGGGATAACCCTGGGTCACCAGCCAAGGAGACATGGACTGAGAGCAGTGCAGGGGGTATCACCGCAGGCTGAACGGGTGGATGGGAGGTAATACGGAACAGCTTCACTCAGTGCTGTAAATTACGGAGAACCACAAAATCACAGAACGATAGGGGTTGGAAGGGACCTCTGGAGATCATCCCGTCCAACCCCCTGCCACAGCAGGGTCACCCACAGCAGGTGGCACAGGAACGCGTCCAGGCGGGGTTGGGATGTCTCCAGAGACGGAGACTCCCCCACCTCTCTGGGCAGCCTGTGCCAGGGCTCTGCCACCCTCACAGGAAAGAAGTTCCTCCTCATGTTGAGATGGAACTTCCTGTGGTCAAGTTTGTGCCCGTTACCCCTTGTCCTGTCGCCGGGCACCACTGAGAAGAGCCTGGTCCCATCCTCCTGACACCCACCCTTGAAATATTTATAAGTGTTGATAAAAACCCCCTCAGTCGTCTTTTTTCCAGATTGAAGAGACCCAAATCCCTCAGCCTTTCTTCATAAAATAGGTGTTCCCTCACCATCTTGGTAGCCCTACCAGCTAGCAACTCGTATCACAAGTGTGTTGCCACCAGCCAGAGCCCGGCAATGGCCAGGGGGTCGCGGGGAGGCCAGGAAAGCCCCAGGGCCGCTCCCTGGGGTGGCGTGGGGGGTTTGATGCAGAACCAACATTTTCACATCCGTAAGCTCAAGACAGATTTGAATCCACTCGAAGGGAGCTCTGCTTTGCAGCGTACTCTGCCTCCCTCTCCTGGCCTCTTCCCAGGCACTGTATAAATCAAAAACTTTGGTGCAAAGTTAATCAAAAGCGGCATTAGCCAGATTAGGCTATTTGTCCATTTAAGATGCCCAAAGCCTATAGATGAAAACAGTGGAGCCCTGAGGAAATCCTTTCCATCATTAACCCACCGACCCCGTGCTGAGACTCAAAAAGCAGATTCTTGCCACAGACTGGCAGCTGTAACAAATGCCCAACAAAAGGAGAGATAACAGACAAGCCAAAACACCAATAATCCCAGTTTAAGATCACAAGCACGGGTATCAAAGCCTCTACAATTTCTACTCAGCCTTTCTTAAAAGAAACGATTAAAATCACACTCTCTCATTAATCATTTTAACTTCTATAAAACGCACTCCCCAAAGGGGGAGAGGGGGGAGGATAAAAAGCATCAATCTTCAGCCACGATTCCCTAATTCAATCAACAAGAATGAAAGCAGCAAACCTCAAGTGAAACATTATCAAGCCCAAGGAAAATTAAACATAACAAAAATCCCTCTCTCCACAGGGAAACCACTGCTTCCCTGGAGCGCAGTCAAACGGCGCTGGGGCATTCCCAGGTAAGGGGGGTCAGCTGGGTTATAAACGCAATGGGGGGAAAAAAAAAGAAACATCTAAAAAAACCCTGTTCTACTCACAAGGCAAACTAGCAGCTCCAGCCTGCATTTGTGTTTTTAACACAGATAAACATAAATGTATATTTGATTATTGGCAACATTTGAAATATCAGACTTCTAGATGTATCTGGAATACAGTAAAATGCTCGAGATCAACAGGGTAATCGGCATTAGGTGCAATTAGATTCATGCAATCAGATTCTTGAGAATCTCGTTTGTATTTTAAAACTTTCCTGTGTGTACTTTGCCATCAAAGCTAGAGATTGTGTTTTCTTGGTGTTGGGTTTTTGAGGGTTTTTTTTGGGTTTGTTTTTTTTTTTTTTCACATTGTGAATAATAAATTTTAAATGGGAGAAAGACCCTCATGAAACAATAGCACTCATTTCAGCCACCACCGGTACTAAGGAATACCAAATTTTAAAATCAAAATCCAGAACTTCATGGGGGAAAAAAAAAAAATCTCACTTCCGAAATGCCTTTTCTGGGGTTCCTACACATGTATAAAACTCTACAGCAGTTAATCCGACGTAACCAATTGTGAATGTTAAATTACCCTTCTAGTTCATTTAGAGTTTTCCCTTGAAGAAAAAAGCTTTTCTGAATCTGCAAAAGCAACATTTTGCTGTTTACAGAAACCAAACCCCAGTTGATCAGTTCAGGTAGCAGATATTTATAACTCTTGATGTATCTGCTTACTTACCACACTATTTACTAAAGCCCAGCTTCTTGGAGGAGGGAAGCGGGGGGCGAGAAAATCTCAGCTTTCAATTAAGAAATCGCATCTATTTATAGAGGACATTTAAAAACATAAATCCAAGCCCAAAAAGTCTTTTTCCTACTTTTTTTTTTTTTAACGCAACCAACTCAGCTGGGGCTGCCCATATCCATAGGAATTTGCAATGGTGGCTCATTGGTTTTCAAGCAAATACATCATCAGCGTATGAGCAAACACACGGCAAACTGAAAGATAAGCTTGCGAAAAACAAACTGCTCGCAGTTCTGCAACAGGCCGCTGGAAATGTATTCCCCAAGCTGAATATCGAAAAGAAAAAAAGGGGAGGGGGGGGAAGCAAGCTTTATGTTTCTTTGAGAACATTTGTGCTATCTCTCAGAATACATTCCTAGATTTTTGGGGGTTTTTTTTCCCCAAAATCTCTTTTAGTAAAAAGCAAGCACTTGCTAGGAAATGGGGATCCATAGAGCGGCTGCTCACGGAGCTGTTTTCCCCCTGCGCTGCAGAAGGAGACACCAGCACAGCAGCCAGCGGGGGTCAGCACTACAGCAAAAAGGACATTTATTTAAAAAACCACCTGCTTTCCTAGAAAAAACACAGATTTATTCAAGCTGTGGGTACCGGCCATAGCCACATACAGATTGATGGAGAGCTGTGTCTGAAATGGGGGCTGGGTTATTTAAAGAGAAGTTTTAAGTCACAGACAGAGCTTTTTTTTTTTTTTAAAAAGGCCTTTGCCATCATTACCTGCGCACAGGTGAAAGAAAGAGGAAAAAGCCCGATTCCTTTGCAATCATAAAAATGACATGTTGATTTAACCTGTAACTGCATTCTTCCCAGACTAAACACACTGTGCTGGAGGTCTTTAACGCAGCAGGGAAAACAAAACAACTCTCCTGGCAACCTGCTCATGCAATACCCAGTGAAGCTGAAAGCCTTTTTCGCAGTTACTGGAAGGAATGTCTCCCAGAAAGGCCCAGAAGGATTTTCCTATCTCCAAATTAAGACCAGGAACACGGTCCTAACATAGGGAAAACTTTTGCAGACAAACTTCGGTTCGCTGAGCGAGAATGGGCACTCCGGGATCCACCTGCAGCAACTGGGAAATGGGGATAAAGAGAGTAAATTAACCTGCCCAGAGCTCTGTGCTGCCACAGCCAGGGCACCCCAAACATTTCCAATTCATTTAAGGGAACTGAAACATCTTTGCACCACACTGCACCCACCCCGCAAAGCTTACCGTCCATTCAGGAAAAGCGTTATACCCTTATTTAAAGCCTATAGAAATGATGTGTACGCTTCCAGTTAAGCAGACAAGTTCTGTTTATCGTGGAAACACCAGGGCTTTGCGTTGGCCATTTCTCAAAGCAACCTTGAATACCCAAGCAGAAAACACAAACCAATAAAACCAAGGGATCCTCCAGGTATTAGAGCAATCCTGGCAACCGCTGTTGGGAGGTTTCAGCAGGGTCGCAGGGATGCGTGGGGTTTGTCCTGTCCTTCCTCTGCTCGGGCAAACTGCAGCTGGAGGATACGGCTGAGACCAGTAATTCCCAGCCCCTCCAGACAGAAATGCGTTTGGACCAAGTATTACAGAAAACACCACGTAACCGGGTTCTGGCATGGCAGCACGCACAAATTAATTACGTCCACTGGAGGCGTGGAACAGATGGAGAATGGGCTACGGACAGAGAATAATTGGCAGGAATTCTGCAGGCACACAACCCCGGCCAGGCTCCTGCTCGAAGCAAGGGCAGAGCTGCCCCTTTCCCTCTCCCCTCCCTGGAACGGAGCACCCTGTGGCTCCAGGAAGCGCTGGGCTGATGCTTCGCCAGCTCCTGCATTGCCCACGCTCGCTGCTTCTCCTCTCCCAAAGGCATCACGGCCACCGCGCCATCAGCCTGCAATCCTCAGGGCTATTTTGGGCAAGCCTGGGGCTGAGCTGTTCAATTTTGCAGCCACCGAAGCACGCTGTGCCTTTGTCTCAGCATCTGCAAAAACAAGCACCTCTGTAAAACAACCGGAACAGCTCAAGTGAGAGGCAGAAACTATTTTTATCCTCACCGAGAGATGCTGCAGGGAGAATGAAGTGTCATTTTGCTGCAAGCTCCGTGTACGCTCACAGCATCAGATGCCTTTTGATTTGCCAAGCCTTTACAGACACGCTCTGAATTTCCTGAAATTTAACTTACTTACTTTATAAGCCACTCTCAGCCTCCTTGGCAAGCGACGGTCGGTGCTGCGCACACAGAATACAACGTATTTATTGTGCTGCAGCCAGCAGGAACAAGGGCACTCGGTCCCTGTAACCTGGATCCAGCACCAAAACCCGCTGGTGAACATTAAGCACATGCACAGGAGGTCATTAGCAGAATTGCATCGCTCAGGTAATCGGGCGATCAGGAAAAAAGGGAATAGCAGAAATACAAATAAATTTAATTACCTGGAACTTCCTCTCAACACAACAGGCAGCGAAGCCCGGTTGGCAGAGCGGCGCTAACGCAGAGATGATGAGTTGTGTAATTAAGCGGGCTGACGGCAATTTGCTCCAAGGTCACCAGTTCTGGCTGCTTTACTGGGAGCGGTTAAAAAGTGCTTTTTGGATGAAGTCTTACAGAATGATATTGCAAAAATGCCCAGATGTACCAGCCGATAACATCGTCCTCATTTGCAACCCACGGCCCTTGCAACACTGCAACATTTCCTTTCTCTTCTGCAGAAAAACCGTCGGTTTCTCTATCCTAACCTGTTTGCTCTTCACACAGAGCTTCGATGACATGATACTTGCATTCCCAAAACGAATGGAACCCAAACATAGTTCCCCGATCTCATACAACTTCATATATTTTGTTTCATTCAAAGCCAGGATAACCTATAGCTATTCCAGGAGTACTGTATTTTGGCCCTGTAGGAATGTTTTAGTTTGGAAAGGCTCAAACACTTCTAATTTCATCATCACAGACATTACATTAGTCAGAATGATACAGTACAGAGGCAATAGCTCAGCCTTGGTCAGCTGATCTCCCAATTAAAAGCTTGATGGCCTGGCTATGTTCTAATAAAATACTTCCATTATTTCACATCAGAATTTAAGCAAAATATCCATTTACACGATTCCCAAAAATCCCCACCTACCATAAAACAGGATAAAGACCTAGTGAAGGCAAATACCTTGCTTAATATCTCTCATTCCGCTTTCCTTTTAACTATGCACAGCCATTAAAATTGCCTCAAAGACCTCCAAAGAAAGAAAGGATAACTAATTCATGTTTGTAGCTGCAAATCTAATCATATGCGTGTTTTCAGTTCATTATTTTGGCGTCATAAAAATATGATGGTTGCTTTCAATTTGAAGGAATTATTATATCCTTATGCTTTGCTACTCGTGAACATTAATTGACAAAACCAAATTTGTCCACCAGGAGTGCAGATGAACACTATCCATAATTTAATCAGGAGTAAATCAGCTTGCAAGTGGTTAGGATACAGAGGCCGCGATAATTGAGTCTCTCTATTGAGATGACAGGGAACAATTTATATTTAATTTATGCAAAGAAAAATATGTTCAGTATTTTCTTTCTGTTTTCTGTTCTTGGGTGGTTTTTTTGTCAGATGTTTAATGGCATATGGCACTCCTAACATTTTGGAAAAGCTTTTACTCACGATTTGAAAAATAAACCCCCCCTGCTGTGTATTATATACATAGATGTAGGTATATATACAGAATTTCATGCTTATTAGTATGCCCACAGGCGCTGCCCCCTCCTGCCTCCCATGGCTTCTCTGTGCTGGTCTGCTTTGAAGCAGAGGAACCTTGTCCACGTGGACTTGCCCCGCCGAAGGGACCGTCCCGCGGGGCAGAGGTGACACAGAAGGGACCTGGCCACGGCGAGGGTCGAAGCAGACCCACAGCACTGGGCACCTCGCTCAGCTCCTGGCGGCTGCCGCCCTTTAATCAGATCCCCGCAGTCCAGAGTACTACTTTGGAGAGAATAGCACCAGATCCATCACTGGAAATGTGGATTTAGCTGCAGTCTAAGTCCAGCTTTTCGCACTTCTTTAATCCCCAGACACCCTACATCCCCGTTTTTGGAAAATACTGTTTTTCTCCCCTCTCCCAAGCAGGTACCATCCACCCCCCTCAGGACACAACCTACTATTTGGCCATTAGAAAGAGTTAAGCTCTGCTGTAAGAGACCCCTGACCCATCATCTCAGCCACACGCCGCAATTCCCATGAGCTTTTCAAGTCTGAAAAGAACCCGAACCGGGAAATCCACTCACAGATAATAAACCCTTCAAACCTTTATACCCCATTTCGCTCGCTGAAACGCGGTCGCCATTGATTTCTCATGCACTTCACATTAACATTTCTAGAGCATTAGCTAGTCATTGGCCCTTGTGCCCCTGCCCTTCGGAGGCCTGGGCAGCCCCCCTGGGTCACCTGCGGCTTCCCCAGCAGAGTAGCAACAGCACAACATTTGTGATTAAAAGGAGAATATTGTAAAGCAATAAAAGGTATAAACAGCAAGTGAACTCCACCCACAAGGCACTGATGGCTGTTTTCCTCCCGGGGAGCACAGCGCTGCCTAACGAAGTGAAGAGAGAGATAAATGTCACTTTTTTTTATGCCTAGTAACAGCTCATTCCACTAGGTGGAAAAGAAAAATATTAGTGATCTTCCCATTTCATTTCTTCGGCTCCTTAATCCATCCAGCTCAGGCAGGAGCACGTCAGCTGTCAAGGAGGATTTTTACTTATTGCTTTTCTGGGGAGAGGGAAATGACTTTTCCTCCTAGTGCTGGAGCTGGCCCCAGAGAGAATCAGATTAGCCTGTTCTCCCCTAAAACACAAAACTCAAAGGGCTTTTGGAGTAGTTTGTTTCTGATGTATTTCTTGTCATCTCAGAAAAAATAGGGTTTTCCTTTCAATAAAAATGATACCTCTTTCTACACCAACGCGCACAATGTTATTCAGCATGACAACATCACACAAGGGAAGCTGGCAGGGATCTCATTCTCCAGCACCCGAGCTACGAGCAGAGATTTATGCCGGTTGCTTTCAAGCTGCTGAAGCCTGACATAATACTAGGACATAAATCCGGGTGAGAGCTCCACCCCGAGAGAGCAGAAATCTTCAGGGGCAGGCAGATTTACCGGGGAGTGGAGCAATAGGACGAGGGGGAACAGTTTTAAACTGCAAGAGGGAGATTTAGATGAAGTATTGGGAAGAAATTGTTTGCTGTGAGGGCAGTGAGCCCCTGGCCCAGGTTGCCCAGAGAAGCTGTGGCTGCCCCATCCCTGGAGGGGTTCAAGGCCAGGTTGGACGGGGCTTGGAGCAACCTGGTCTGGTGGGAGGTGTCCCTGCCCAGGGCAGGGGGTGGCACTGGGTGGGCTTCAAGGTCCCTTCTAACCCGAACCATTCTATGATTTAGGTAAAGGGAAAAAAGCAACATTCCCACCCTTGCCACTAAATTTCTATGAAATAACAGTCAGACCCTAATTTTGTAATGCTGAAGTCGATAATTTTCTATTTTCTGTTCCAAGTTTCTACCCAGCAGCATCTCATACCAGCATTGAGCATCATAAGTCTATCGCCCAGGAGGACCAGACCCTTGGGGATCACTGAATTCATCTCGCTTCACTCAGATACCTGCTTCTGCTTCTTATTTCCCCAAAACGAGGAAATCCGCTCTTCCACAAACCTAACCCATGGAACACTAATTAACTAAGACTGTCGCAATCATCTTTAGAATCAGCCTCTTTGCTATACACACACAGGGTCTTCTCTTGGGAGGGCAAATGAAACAACTTGTTACCATGAAAAATTTATTACTGACTAATGCACGTAGGAAACCTAATGCGCTAAGTACCGAGGAACACGTTTCCAGCCCTGATCCAGCGTGGTCTCAAACCAACCGATCCCAGCAAATTTTCTGCTGACTGTTTTCTCTTGTTGTCCGCGGGAGGAGAGAAGCATTGTCACAAAAGGTTTGCTCAAATGCTCTCGTAGCTGGAGCCTGAGCTCGCTGAAGTGTCGCGCTTAAGGAAACCCAGGATCAGAAAGGATCACAGCTTTGATGGCAACCCCTTAAATCGTTGTTCACTGTATATATGTGGCAGAAAATGAGAGAGGGGCACAGCTCCCTAAGTACCTGATGGGCACCTCAGCTTTTGGGAAGAAGGTGAAAACACATCACTTGGGTTCCCTTTCACCTCCAGGTAAAAGGCTTTTCTCTGCTAAGCCTAATTCTTCAATAGAGCCCTCAACTCTTGAGATCAGCTCTCGCTCCATATATTCAATACTTCATGGGAAGACGGAATGGAAATACCCTTCAAATTCTCACTCTCACTCATTTTTAAGTCTTGTAGTGCCAAACATAAATCTTTCAAACAATTTTTTAATCCAGAAACTGTCAAACAGAAAAAACCTACAGCCTTTCATTTTGGTTTTAGCAAAATTTATAGCAAGAATCTGCGCCAGGTTCAAATCCATGCTCCAAACAAGAAGGATCCTCCAGCATTGCCTGGAAGACAGGAATTTCAGCTGAGATGGGGAAGATTTCGGACTGGGTTATGAGCCAGCCTACTCCTCAATTACTCCTTTGGGAAATTTCCAGCCTTGTAGTTAGGCTGGACCGGATAAAAACCCAACCAGCCTGCACGGCCCGTCTGCAAAACGAAAACAGTGTTCTCTGAGCAATCCTAGATAGGAATTACAGTCCCTCCTTTGAAATTCTACTCTCTTGAAAGGTGACCGTGCCCCCAGTCAACACCGACAGATCTTTCATGCATCAGGCAAAATTAATGCCTGCAAAATTAATGCCTGCAACAGCAACAATTTACTGCCTTGGGAAACTGGAGCTTTGTCAGTGACCTCCCAAACCCAGCAGTTGTCAAGTGCAGTCTTCTCGTCCGCACAATTCCCTGGGCTCAGTGCAAATAAAAAAGCATGGGTAATGGCAAGGAGCACATCCCAGCAAACAAATTCATTGAGGCGTAGGAAGCTTGGTAAGGTAAGCGTCAGCAGTACAGTGGGGTAGGACAGGAAGACAGAAAAGAGCATCCTATGTATTGTACAAGTAAACAGTGCTCCAGAGGTTAAATAAAGATCAAGCACTCGTGCAAAGGGCAAAACAGCTTCTGAGCAGGGCTCCCAAATGACAGCAGACTCTTTAGACTAATGTTGGCGATTACCATAGTACAACCTAGGGTATTATGCAAATCTACAAAAACTACGCATGAATAATCAGCCACTTATGCAGAATCAGCTGCACGAAAAACTTTCCAAGTCCTCCAAGAACGGGGCAGACTGCAGCTGGCAGGGGAAAAGTTGAATTTCCAAACATTCAATATCTGTTTTTCAGGACAAGTTACTGAAGAGCAGCATTAGGCGAGAGGGGACACACATTTGCACCTTCCACTCTGTCCCCCGAGGACAGATACTGCGACACAAAACCGGAAGCATATTCTGCAAACAGACCCCAGAAGAAATACTCTTCTTGCAGATGCTTTGGAGGAAAATCTTCCTTATAACAAAGGCAGAAGCTGTAGAAAACATGAGATCTTTCCAGGTGGTACATGAAAGTTGTGCTGTCAAGTCTGTGATTTATCTGGAGTTCAGCATTTCTCCATGCACATAATCTAACATTTAACTAAGGCCAGGACCTTTATCATCCAAGCACACCGCAGTGTTATTAAAAAACCCCAAATGCCACCATTGACAGCAATGTGGTACTGGATGTCTACAAGTCTTGCTCATGAAATTTGGACTATACAGGTCGGAACTTGACTCCGCATGGCTCCTCCGAAATTATTGTTGCAAAGAATCCCAGGACAGGGGGGGGGCAAGGTCTGGTTTTATGGTTTGTAGAGGCACTTTCACAGCCCAACATGATGTAGGGCCCTTTTATGGCTCTATCACACCTGTCATTTGCTCAGTGGCATAGGACACAACTAAGTTTTGGTGTCCCAAACCTGTATCCCCTCCTGTTTCCTTAGGGCATCCTTCCTGCCCACACTAAAGCCCCGAAGCATGGTGACAGCTTGGGCAGAGAAGTTTTCCAGGGCCTTGCGAACACAAGCATATCCACAAACACATCAACTGAAATTCTGCTCCCAGGCATGCTAAGTATATATTGTCATTGCTGTTAAGAATATAAGGCTCACATGGATGTAAGTCGCACACACACACAATCTACTCATTTGCTTTGAACGTGAGTGACATTCACAGCAGCCATCCTTACATTGCACTGCACCTCGTACCTGAAGGCTGCACATGCCTGAGAAGACACCTAAAAAAATCCTACCAAAACGATCCACCAGAAGGAAGGAAGTCTTACAGTTGAGTTACTGAGATGGGATTCAAAAGCCCTAGATTCACAGGTTTCATCCCTGGCATTTCCCTGTAAGAAAGGGAAAGGAAAAGCAAACAAAACTAAAGTCACCACCTGTGTTTTCCCACCTGGTTGGTCTTACTCATTTGGAAAGGAAAACCCTCACCCAGGAACCGAGGCTTTCTCACATAGCTCTTCTTTGTGTAGCATCTGACATAGTGGATCCACAGCCTTTGGACTGATCCCAGGCCATAGAATGTGAAAGATTAATACCAAACCCTCTTGAGAAACTGCCAGACGTTTCCTTGGGGGCAGCAGCATGATTTCAGGCTTGATTAATTGAGCAGTTGTCAGCTAATGAGTCATTCTCCTGTGAAAGTACTATGAGAGGCACAACGGAAGTCACACAGAAATCTGCAGCAAGCCTAATAAATAACATTTTGGATCTCACCACTTAAACACTAAAATCCAAACATCATTAGTTACAGAATTGGCTGGGGAGAAGAAGAAGAGGGGATGGGACACTTTGGAGAACATATCTGCTGATACATGTGCCATCACAAACAACAATAAGAAATTACCAGTAGATCTGAGTAAAACAAGCCCTAGAAATTCAAAGCAAGTGTTGTTACAGTATCATTGCAAAAACGCAGGCTTTCCCCACAGCCATAAGTAAATAAATACATCCATTCTTAGAGGTACCTGTAAGCAGGGATTGGAAAAAGAAAGAGCAAGTCTTGTAAAATTCGTTATGCCAATCTATTAGTCTTGGGAACTCGAGTCTGAAGGAGGATGCTAGTGCAGAGCCCTGGGGCACTTCATGGAGCTTCAGAGCACATGTGCGGAGCCAGCAGGGAAAACAGGAGGCAAACCCAGAAAATTCGGGTGTAGTTGTATTACACACACCTTCCTTAACATTGAAAAGGTGTAGATGAGATAATCAGGCCCATCTGTGGAGATGTAACAAACGTACGAAACAACTGGAAAAAGGAACAGAGCTTCTAGGTGCTACGGTAGCACAAACAGCCAGAAAAAAGCAAAGGAAAAAAAACAAACACTTTGTCCTTTGTAGAGCTGAATACCAAAGCAGAAATCTGCGCACCTGGAGATGCTCCGTACTGCAACAGTCACCCTCCAATACAGCAAATCAACTTGAGTTCGAACGTCATTATTTTAAATTGGAATAATTGCTATAAATATTTTGTACGCATCTAAGCATAACGGAAACTTCCACTGTCAGACAAAAAGCAGCTTGTTCCAGTCCCCATTAACCCAAAACACGCAATCATCCCAACCTTTAAGTCATTTGGGGAGAAGTTGAGGCAGGTGCAAATGAAACAGAGGTTACTCCAACTTTCCCTTTGGAAAACACCATGTTTGGGGAAGAACTTGGGAAATGGACAGGGGAGGGAAGAGATTAAGGACGTTGCAGACCAGGAGGTGAGATGGATGGTGTCGAAGTTGTACACGCACGCGTTCCCCTCTTACCTGCTTCCATCAGCTGGCACTGCTGCCCGAAAACTTGTGAGAAGGTAACAGGGCCTGCTGCAGAGCTGGAGGTCACCGGAGAGGAGTCCATCGCTCTCTTCGGGTCCTTTGTGTTAGTCATGGGGCAGAGCCCAGCAGCTGTGAGAAGCCTCCAGTCCCCCACAGGACCTCACCGGCAGGAGAAGACCCACACTGAGCAACAACACCTCTCCTCCAGCCCAGGGGGTGCTCCTTTCTCTCTTTTCAAGGGAGAGTAGCAGCACAGATGTTTTCAGTTGACTGTCATCAGCATATTCATTAAGACCTGTCTCTGCCTCTTCCAGGAGTTTCGTGGTATGTCCTAGGCAGGTCTGGTGGCCTCAGGCACAAATTATTAGTTTTAAGCAATGAGGATTGACCCCTCCTGGGGTACTTGCCATAGTTATAGCACAGAAACAAGTCTCTTCTCCTTGTGGAGCTAGGATGTCTAAACCCAGCAGCTACCGTGTCCCCCAGCTCGGGCACATCTCTCGGGGGATGCAGGGAGTTTTTTCCCGGTGCGAGGTGCCGGGATGCTGACCCTCCGTCCTTTCCTCTGCCGAGGACACTGGGAGATGCTGAAGTACCAGAAAGATCTCCGCCTCTCCCCGGGGTTCCGAGCCCAAGCTTGACGTTAGGAGCTCAGCGGAGGCTTCCAGAAGCCGATGGCAGCAGAGCCCTGGCTCCCGCTGCCCAAGATGGTACCCGCCGTCGCGGGGGGTGCGCGGCTCCCGCCTCCCCCGCCGCTCGCCGGCAGCCTCAGCTCCCGGGGGCCCTGCCTGCTCCCGGCATGAGCCCCCCCACGGTTTAGTCCTTCCTTATAGCCCTCTCTCCCCTTCCCCCAGCAAAACAGGCAAGGGGGAGGAGACTGGAGCCGCCGTTAAATAACATCCCCTCTGCCCTGCTGCAGTGTCCCTCCCTCCGCCCCGGCCCTCCTGCGGCGGCGGTTCTCGGGAGCTCTTCTGACGGCACATGGAAGCTCTCGCCCCGCCGGGCAGCCGAGAGCCGCCGCCTTAACCCCCTCACGGCCGCTGCCGAGATGTTCCCGGGGACGGGGGGGGCGAGGGCTGGTCCCCAAACCTGTCCCGGGGATGCCCATCGTTTTGTCGTCATCCCCCCGGGGCTGCGGGCACTGCGTTGCTCTCCCTCTTTCCCTGTAAATAACGAGCCAGGGCTGTTTGCATGGAAGAGGGGTCAAGAGTTAACTCCCAGGAAAGTCTGACACAGCTGATTCATCTTCATTTTAAAAACTCCCTCTGCCAATGCAAGGGATGCTGACTCCAGGAGCTCTGCATAATTTTATCCTCTGTGAGTCATCAGTGCTTTCTTTGGGAAGCTTGCTGGGAAGCAAGGTTACCGCACGGCTAGAAAAACACATGCTGTGACCTACGTGGAAATACAAAACTGTCAGATTCTAGCAGCAGAAAGCCCAGGGTCGAGCATGCCAGTCACCTGCGGGTAGCTCACAGCCGGGGGAGGCAGGGTGGTGAGGTCAGCCCCAGCTGAGGCAGAGAGAGGCAAAGTACGTGCCCAGGGACACCTGGAGAAATTTTAGCAGCAGGGAATGGAAATCACGTCTCCTGGTCTGTGCGGCAGGCCGTGCGACTCCTCCGGCAATATCGCTGTGCAGGGTGGACACTCAGACGGGAAACAGCATTGCCTAAAACATCCCAGCTTTCTCATTCTATTGTGTCTGCTCCCTCTCCCTCTCGTCCAAAGAAACTGGTAGATTTTGCATTTTAACAGCTGGTAAACTGGTTCTATACTGTGAGAGCTATCACCTCCCATGAGATTGCTCCTTCCTGTAATGATGTAAATACTCAGATCAGCTATGGCAGAGAACAATACAAACAAACAAAATAAAAAATAAAAAAAAAAACAGAGACATCTTTGCATGTTTATTTTGCTAAAAACACAGGAAAAATTTCTGTCCTCACAAGATGACAGACATTTAACTTGACCTTCTTGTCTATTACATGGAAGAAAGCAAAAATTGTCCCGTTGGGTCCAGATGCCTCCAACATTCGGGTGTTTATTCCTGTGTCTGTTTTCTCCCTTCCTGATTCTGGTCCCTCTCTAGTTCGCTCTCTCTGACCATGCCCAGAGCAAACTCTCATTTGGGCAAAGCCCACTGATGTCTGAAGCCTACAAGAGCACGTTCTAAAATTATGCCAAATGTCAGAAAAAGCTGATATGAAGAGTGGTGTTCGGTTGGGTGGGAAGGGGTATGTGAAGAGCAAAGGGACTAGACCCAGTTCTGCCTCCAGCATCACCCTGTGCAACACTTTCTCCTGATCATGTAGCAAGAAACCCTCCCAGGGCTCCTTGGCAACTTCTCTGCAAAATCCATCGCATCGCTGCACGCAGCTCTGAAATATTAAAACATAATTTTAAAAAAATTTAAAAAAAAATTACACAAGAGGCTACCCGAAAGTCCCTTTCCCCTATTTCCTTACCAAAACTTTTCCAGCTCTTTGAGGTTTCAGGGCTTTTAGTGTTGCAGAGCAGTTCACACTTATATTATTCCCCCTCCTCAATTCCATTATGCATTAGGAGAGTGCATCAAAGGTTCCCGGAAAGCAAAAAAACCCACCCAAAAGTACTATAAAATCTGTGTTCTGCAGATGCTAAGGGCTCTGCCACCTGCAGGGTGGGTACCCTGGGTATACAAGAGCTTCCCAGAGAGGGAATAAAGTGGGAAAGTGTTAAAGCTTGTTTGGTATTTGATTTCCAGAGCGTGCCTTGCAGCTACAGCACTGGGGAGATGGCAGGCTCCCCACCCCCTTCTGCGCCCTGCGGCCCCCCAGCAGGAGCGGGGTTCGCTGGTTCTCTATGGGGCATCGTGCAGAGCTTACGCAACACGCTGGCGGCCACGCTTCGTTTGACACCATTGTTCACAGCTTGCAGCCATTAGATCAAGTCAGTACATGTCCCTAAAAACCAGAAAGCAAGAAAACAAGCCCTCTTGTCCGGGCTGGTTTGGGAGTTGTGGACCTGCTCAGCATCCATTACCTTCTTGCCCAGCAAGAGGCTGGGAGCAGACCCGCAGCATGGGAACAGAGCTTTCCTCCAAACAGCCGGCCAAGGGATTCTCCAGTTTAGCTCGGTACATTTTGCTCCTAAGAAATGACCCTCTATGAGGTACAGAAATTTTCCTGTGATATTTTCCACTTCACTGCACCTCACCTGAATTTTACTGACAATTGCATTGCTGTGCCCAGCGCCATGCAGGATCCAATGCCGGACTTTCTTTCACTGGGCTTCTGCGCTTACCACAACAATTCGAAGTTTATTTAACATGGACAAGGTTCCTTTAGGTCCCCCCCATTCTGCAGGGGTCACTGCTAACTCCAACAGCTACAGCTACGGCCACATAGAAAACAGCTACTAATAAAACAGGCAGATAAACTGACGCAAAGCTTATCTTTTTAGGTGAGAAGGAAAGAGGTGAGGGTTAGGAATAACATGACCCTTATGAAGACACTGGAGCTCGATGTAAGAGGAGCTGTGCTTGCACACAGTGGATGAAACTTGGCAGTGCAGAGGGAAAAGGGAGAGGGTCCGTCCCTGCCCTTTAGTAAGTGTGAGCTTATTCTGCTCTTCTGCTCCCTAAGACAAGCCGTGTGCTGAACCGGGAAGTTTCAGCTTCCGTTAAGCTTAATGAGACGTAAAAACAATGGCAGCATTCTCAACTATGTATGAAAAGTCTTCTGTTGGCAAAAAAACCAAACCCCAAGCAGGCACCTTGCTTACATCTGCCAGCCCTTCCTGAGACACCAAGCGTTTCCTCAGGTTGGGAAACCTGGTTTGCCCAACCCAACTCGTCTCTCCGGCCACCGGGTTAATGGGAAATCCCGCACCCGGCAAAGAGCATCCATGGGCACAGCACTCCAACAGCCGCCCCGTGGCCTCCCAGAGGGAACACACAAGATACCCAGTGACTGTGACCACCTCGGACCGAGCTCCCACGGGCAGTTTTGCTCTGACGGACCTTCACTTTCTCCATGGGAGTTCTGTGCAGTCATTAAGGTTTTTGCATGACCCCTGGCTCTAAAAGCCTGTGTTTCTGGCAGCCATCTCTGGAAATAAAAATTCACTCTCTTTATCCAAGTTTGCTTCCTGTGAGCTTTGTCACCAATAAAGCCTCAGCCAGCTAAGGGGCAGATTTGGTCCTGTGTGCCTTTCGATTACCAAGAAAAAAAGAGATGTAGTCTCAGCTGAGCACTTGCTCGCTTTTCAAAGGAAAAATTCAAGCAAATAACACTTTAAGTGTGTTTAAGTCTGTTCCCTTCATCCCAGCTCTACCAGACCACCACCACGTGCCATCCCTCCTTTGAAGAGCCGTGTTATGCCCCAGGCTGATGTCAGCGTCCTGGTCAGAGGCAATTTGGTTATAATATTTCTGCTTAGTTCACTGATGGAGCCAAATGCATTTGTTCATTGGGAAATTCACTCCGATGCAGTAACACAAGCAGCTTAATAACACCGCCGTTGAGTTACCATCAAATCACCACGTGAAAAGTCCATCTAAAGCACCATTATTAGCACTCACAGAATCACAGAATGTGTTGGGTTGGAAGGGACCCTTAAAGGCCATCTAGTCCAACCCCCCTGCAGTGAGCAGGGACATCTTTAACTAGATCAGGTTGCCCAGAGCCTCATCCAGCCTGGCCTTGAATGTCTCCAGGGATGGGGCCTCCACCACCTCTCTGGGCAACCTGGGCCAGTGTCTCACCACCCTCAGTGTAAAGAACTTCTTCCTAATGTCTCATCTAAACCCGNAGGGGGAGAATCACCTCTCTGGATCTGCGGGCCAGTCAGCCTGGAACGACTGATGTTTGTGCGGGCAAGTGCCCCCATGTCATTTTATGTGGATGTAGGAACTCATTTTCTCCACACTGATGATCAGTCAACCTGCCAGGGAGTTCAGAAGTCCTGAGATGCCAAAGGAGTGGCTTTGTGCACCTCCAGCATCCTGTCCTTGGTGGCAGCAGCACAGAAACAGGTCACATCGGGACTGAAGAGCCTTTGTAAACACCAGATTAATGGATGTCTGCTTCTCTCCCACATCTAATTATCTCACTGCACAGACAACGATGTGCCACATGAGTATGTACAAAAGGGAAAGAAGAAACTCGGTTAAACTCATTACACCGATAGAATAGGCATTTCATCACCGTGATATTTAACATCTCTAGAAATCCCCCATGCAAGAAATGGGGGTTATTCACAACAACATCCTTAGCAGCAAAGGATTCTGGAATGGAGGATGACTGGGGAAAGAACACCGAAAAATTCAGATATTATCCTTAATGAGATGTCATCAGCAACGAATGGTAACAAGGGAGAACTCATTTCTTGCATGTCAGAAGTCGGTGTTTCACTGTTATGAGGCAAAGACTCAGAAAAAAAAAATAGGTAAGGATTTTTGCATTTGCTTCCAGCACAGCACTGTTACAAGGAGGAGTGGCAGAATCGCTGGCTGGATGCGTGGGAAGCATGGATACAACTATCCTCCGCAGACAACACTACTGAAACCAGTTCTGGAATGTTTAAGCAATTCTGATACCTGTGTCATGCAAGAAAAACTGAGTACTTTGTAGAACTCACAATGAATTTGCAGCAATGCACTTAAAGTTTGGCATCAGAGACAGCAATTAAACATATTTCTCCCTTCCTTCAGATTACATCTCCATTGATTCTTGGCTGAATGAGAATTGTGTTTGGTTGGGTTTTATTCTTTCCAAAAAATAGAAGTCTGAATGCCACAGAAGAAAATGATCTAAGCGGTGCAGAGAGGAAAAGTCCTCCTCTAAAAGACCTAGAGAACTCTGTAACTAGTTTATCAAAAGACTGAAGTATGGCTTAATTAATGTATTAATATCCTTGTAGAAAAGAAATACCAACTATGAAAGGACTCTAATCAGTCGGTGCTAGACACAAAGAGAAGCTGAACTCAGATATAGACATTATCTACTAGGACAGAGTAGTAAAGGGAATAGTTGGGATATTTCACTTCTCAAGGTTAAATTAAGACACATTCCTAAATCGATACACCCTAGGTAAACAAAAAAATGAAGTTCAGGGAGTCAGTCAGTTAAGCACTTATAGGAGGATTCAATGTACAAGAGAGTAAATATGGTGGGGAGGTGACATGATGAGTATAATAACGAGCAATAGGTTTTATAGTGCAAATGTTCTGATGTAATGCTGCTCCCCAAACAGTCTGTTCCCCAGAGCTTCAGCTGGAGGGGCGAGGAAGAGACGAGCCTCTCGCCGAGTTCTCTCTCCGCACAGCCATTGACGCTGGCAAAGCAAGGGCAAGAAAAAAATAATAGAAAGCAAACCAACCCTGCAAAGCCCTGCTGAAGTCAAGGTGACCCAAAACTTAGCAGAGCGGTCAAAAGGAGGGGGTGTGTGCTATTTTCATTAGCACCTCATATCTAAGATAATATTTCCAGAGCAGTTTAACAACTGCCTCTTCTTCTTCCAAGGCAGCTGCAAAGCAAGTCATAAACCAAATGCAGCACAGCTTGAAATCCTCTCCTACCCGCAAGCACCTGTCTGTCCCCCTCCTCTTCTTCACTGCAGAATAAATGACGATTATCCATGATCAGTGGGCCAGAACGTGGTTCTCTGTCAGCTTCCCAGGCTGGCTCATCCCTAAACTGGGAGCAATGTCTCTCACCGCGAAAGGCACAGCTATTTCTGTGTGCCCTTGTGGGACTGGACCAGGCCGGGAGCATCATTCACCCGCCTGCCCCTCGGCACCCGCAAGGATTTCTTGAGAGAGCTGGGGGTGTTCAGCCTGGAGAAGAGAAGGCTTCAGGGAGACCTTCCAGCCCCTTCCAGTCCCTAAAGGGGCTTCAGGAAAGCTGGGGAGGGACTCTGGATCAGGGAGGGGAGCCATGGGATGAGGGGGAACGGTTTTAAACTGCAAGAGGGGAGATTGAGATGAGATATTAGGAAGAAATTGTTTGCTGTGAGGGTGGTGAGCCCCTGGCCCAGGTTGCCCAGAGAAGCTGTGGCTGCCCCATCCCTGGAGGGGCTTAAGGCCAGGTTGGACGGGGCTTGGAGCAACCTGGGCTGGTGGGAGGTGTCCCTGCCCAGGGCAGGGGGGGGCACAGGATGGGCTTCAAGGTCCCTTCTAACCCGAACCATTTTGTGATTCTATGATTCTGAGCCATGACCTTGGCTTGATGCAAGCCTGCGACCCCGAGGGGAAAGGCTCCATTGCTCATAACCCAGGAAAATGTTACTACTCAGCAGTGCCTGATGTACATTTCTATTTCTACCATTCTGACCTGTCTTACATAGATGACAAGCTGTCGGGGACCTCAGGTGTGACGCACTTGTGTCCTCCGTGTCCACTAAGGTGGTTTTTTTCTTCAGCACACACAATATTCTGTATGTCCTATAGCCTTGAAGGACTTATTTGCAGCTGGTACTAGCACCAAAAAAATGAAAAGGCCCAAGCGGTTTTCATATCTGAGATTTTGTGCGGGGACGTGCCGTGTTGTCCATGTCCCGCTGCCTCCTGGCAGTGCCAGCAGCGTGACACGCATGGGGGTAACAGGGAACAGGATTAAGGCAGTAGCTTTGTTACAAGAATGTTTTTTCTCCTTGTATTTAAAGGTTTACCTGGTTTCGAAGGTAACCTTCTTCCAAAAGAGCCACAGCTCCTATAAAAAGGGGTAATTAGCGCTGCTTCACATGACAGCAGGGACAGATGAAAGAAAGTATGTAGCTGTTTAGTTAAAGAATATTTCAGAAGACTCTCATGCAGGGAGAGAATGACAGTTCAGCGAAATCTGATCACTCAGAACTTAACAGAAACTGAACACTATTTAATAAAAACCAGGTAGGCTGCAACACTGCATAGGAGGGTGACTGACTGACTGTCTGCTGCCGGCAACGCCACGTAATGGTGACACCAGTGATTTTTTTGTTAACAGGTCAGATTTATAATGCATAAGGCATCTTCAGATTTTCTGGGGCGAAAAAGCCGGTTTTAGCCTATGTGAAATTAGTTACCAAACCTGTTTGTCGTATCTGCTACTGCTTTTTAAAGACCGCGGCCACTGCCGCAGTGACGGATGGCTGCCACCAAGCCCCAGCACTTCCCTCAGCAAACCATTCAGCCATTTCAGAGCCGGAATACGTTGGATCTCTGTTTTTTTGAAGACTTCCTTTGGGGAAATAATGATAAATATTTCCATGATGCGGTTTGTCACATTAATTTATTGTTGTTCTTTTTCTTTACAAGGCGGACAGACAACAGAGCTTTCAGTCTTCCAGAGCAATGTTCGGAACGCCAGCACCAACCAGGTAATACCACATCTCCACACAGTTTACTTTTAATAAACTTTTCAGTATCAGCATTGTCAGGAGAGCACTGCAGAGCTACCGGTGTCAGCCTCGCAAATTCCTACATGCAAAACCTGAGCTTTTTCCCCCACCCTCTCCTTGAATTTTCGCAAGAACTTGTGATATTAGTCAAGGGCAAAATTTCACGTTTCATCAGCAGGCACGGGGGAGGTTAAAAATTTGCTGCAAAACTGTGAAATTCTGCCTTGCAAAAAAAAAAAAAAAAAAAGGCATACTTTCCTGAATTTCGTGTGAATAAAATATCCTCATCGTTCTAGAGAAACTACACCATTTTGAACTGCTGCCTTTTTCTGCAAGAAAAATCAACTCCCCCACCGTCCCCAAAAAACTGCATTTGTTATCTGAGGGAAAATGATGAAAAGTCTGGTGCGACCATGGGTTACTTCTTGTCAGTGGCGTGGATTATTTTCTGCCACAGCTTAGACCGTAATGGATCCTTCAAAGAGACCAGTACAATATAAAGCTGTGTGCTGTGGTCTCTTGGTTGAGTAACACAGGTTATAAAACTTTAAAAACGGAGCATTTACAACCAGGGACATAAAGACGTGCTTTTAAAATTGTAAATACATATTTACAGGCTTGTGTGATAAACCAGAATTTCTCTGGGAAAAATGTTCATATATCACAACAATTTACACACTTCTCTCCTTGAGTTCGTCAGTTATTATAGTTAATACCACTCTAAAAAAAGCAGCAAAAATAAATTGCACAAAAGTGACCTCTAATAACCTCATTGGTATGCCTCAAAGGCACTAAACTCAGCAGCATCCGTGCCAGAAACTCTGTACTTAATTTAACTTACTGTTGCTGGAAGTCGAGTGGGTCTCAGAAGAACTGATTGTTTCAAGCAGGATTTGGGCTGCACGGCAAGAAAGCTCTTCCTCAGCAACGATCCTCATGTGACCAGCGAAAATTTATACAGTAAGCGCGATCTTCGACAAAATGCCTAACGAAGCTGCACTGGGAAAATCAAGGGCGTATCATACTGGTACTTTAAGACAGAGTATATCGGAGCTGGTTTTTATTAGCACTGTGTATTCATCTTTCAAACGATCTAGATGCTGTCCAGACACACAGGAAGGTGATTCCTGTTTGAAAGAACAGGGTTTACCATACTAATACTAGGTGATGAGAAGGAGAAAATGTGGAGAGAAAATAAGAAAGATAACACGCAAAACTAAAGTGAGCCAAAGTGATTAGAGAGCTGTATGTGCACGCCAGCTTCTTTGAGATACACATAAGGCCAGAAAACTTAATTTCTGTGCTGTTTGACCAAGATTTACCAAGCTGCCTAGCAGATTTGGGTACTCACTTCCGACTAGTTTTAATGAATGACGAGAATCTCAGTCTTCCCAGGCTGCTATGAAAAATTTCAGCCTTTGTCTGGAAGTAGTACATCGCGTATTTCAAGAGGAAATTATTGCTAGCAAAAAGGCTCAAGAGGGGACAAATCCTAGAGACTCCCCGCTCTCGTAGAGACAGAGCAGCCAGCAATGGCACAAGCTCTCCCCACAAAGCCTGTATCTCAACGCTCTCACAGTCTTCAACTGGAAGCATCACTTCCAACACGGGAGGGGATGTCGCTTTTTATGGCTCATCTAGTTCTCAACATCTCATCCTTCCCCCAAACCACAATTGCACTTAGAAGGACTCCAATAGGGGTTTATAAAAAAAAAAAAATAATCTGTAGCTAGGTAATACAAGTTCCTGAAGACCTTTTCTTTCCCAACTCAAACAACGTGTAGCTACAACAGTTTTATGGTGAACAAAACCAATGTTTCTTGTTTAAAGCTTTTGTATTCATTTTGAACAATTTGATTTTCATCAAAACTACAAAAAAATTAACTGTTTTCAGCAATTTCATACATATATATATTAATATATATATGTCATATATTTATATGTAGCTATATATAAAATTGATCCTTTTTTTGTCTTTTTTTTAGGGTGGTGGGAAGGAGTATCAACCGGGCACTTGTTTTTCCTTAGCTAACGTGTGCATACACAGACGTGTGCTTATCTGTGCGGAGTGCAAAGGCAAGGAGAGGAGTAAATTGACCAAAATAAGGGGGAAATAGGGCAATCGACCCCTTTGGCCTCCGTGAAAAATCCCAAACCCGGACTCGACGTTAGCAGGGATCCTGCAAAAACTTGTCTTGACAGAAGAAACCCTTCATCTCGGAGGTGAAATCTGCAGGGGCTGGAGAAGCGCCCTGCCAGATGATGCACCCATGTGTGATTGTCACCGTTTTGGAGCAAGAGGTTAAGAGACCTTTTTGCACTGCATTTTATGGCATTTTACTGACTGACCTGGGCGTTTCTGCAACTTGTCTTTACTGGCTGCCAGCTACCTTCACGGATGCCCTCTCTGCAGGACCACTGAAACTAAACATGCCTGTATTGAGGGTCACAAACACAAGCTCCGTATTTCAAGGAAAATGTTGCTTGATCCTGCACAGCAACAAGCGCGTNACATCGCGTATTTCAAGAGGAAATTATTGCTAGCAAAAAGGCTCAAGAGGGGACAAATCCTAGAGACTCCCCGCTCTCGTAGAGACAGAGCAGCCAGCAATGGCACAAGCTCTCCCCACAAAGCCTGTATCTCAACGCTCTCACAGTCTTCAACTGGAAGCATCACTTCCAACACGGGAGGGGATGTCGCTTTTTATGGCTCATCTAGTTCTCAACATCTCATCCTTCCCCCAAACCACAATTGCACTTAGAAGGACTCCAATAGGGGTTTATAAAAAAAAAAAAATAATCTGTAGCTAGGTAATACAAGTTCCTGAAGACCTTTTCTTTCCCAACTCAAACAACGTGTAGCTACAACAGTTTTATGGTGAACAAAACCAATGTTTCTTGTTTAAAGCTTTTGTATTCATTTTGAACAATTTGATTTTCATCAAAACTACAAAAAAATTAACTGTTTTCAGCAATTTCATACATATATATATTAATATATATATGTCATATATTTATATGTAGCTATATATAAAATTGATCCTTTTTTTGTCTTTTTTTTAGGGTGGTGGGAAGGAGTATCAACCGGGCACTTGTTTTTCCTTAGCTAACGTGTGCATACACAGACGTGTGCTTATCTGTGCGGAGTGCAAAGGCAAGGAGAGGAGTAAATTGACCAAAATAAGGGGGAAATAGGGCAATCGACCCCTTTGGCCTCCGTGAAAAATCCCAAACCCGGACTCGACGTTAGCAGGGATCCTGCAAAAACTTGTCTTGACAGAAGAAACCCTTCATCTCGGAGGTGAAATCTGCAGGGGCTGGAGAAGCGCCCTGCCAGATGATGCACCCATGTGTGATTGTCACCGTTTTGGAGCAAGAGGTTAAGAGACCTTTTTGCACTGCATTTTATGGCATTTTACTGACTGACCTGGGCGTTTCTGCAACTTGTCTTTACTGGCTGCCAGCTACCTTCACGGATGCCCTCTCTGCAGGACCACTGAAACTAAACATGCCTGTATTGAGGGTCACAAACACAAGCTCCGTATTTCAAGGAAAATGTTGCTTGATCCTGCACAGCAACAAGCGCGTTTGATCCTCTCACTAAAAAAAAAAGAAATCCCGACTATAACAAGAGTACCAGACTGGCAACAAATGTCATGGCAGCTTTTGAGAAATGGATGCTTGTCCCTTTATGAAACTGGGCTACCAGTGCATTTCACAGCCATCAATTAGCAGGTGGGCTTCCAAAAGAAAGAAAAGTGGGTCCTGACGCACTTGGGAAGCAATGGCATCATGCCTGTTAAAGCTAATGGTACACGATCGGGACTGGGGAACCCACAGCCTTCAGATGTGGAAACCTCAGCAAAACCTACCACTCCCTTCAGTGGGTTTTTGTGGGATGCCCAGTTCTTCACCCGTGAGGATGCAAAATAGAAACTAAAATGATGTAACAGTCTTTTCAGAATTTAATTGCATAGTATGTTAAACCCCTCTGTGTTCTACCAGAAAGAGGAGCCTCATCCAGATCCATCAACCCAATGAACACAGTTAATCCGCCTGCAAATGCCTGAATGTTTCTCCATGCTGTTCCACTGGCTGTTGACGCATGGCCTCCACACGGCAGGGGACCCAGAGATCACCCTGTCATCTCACCAGCATCCACAGTTCATCACGCTCTGGAGAAGGCAGAAGCCCTGCTCTGCGCCCTCTCCCTCTCCCTCTGGAAGGAAGGAAGGAAGGAAGGACAATGTGACAGGAGCACACCGTTGCTTCCAGCAGGAGAAACCGCCGTCCCTGTTCTCTCCAGAGGAACCGGTCTGACCTCATCTCAGAAAAAGCAGGTCAAAAGTTCCTAGTACCTGCAAATACACAGAGAGTTGCGTTTAATCAGAGCCAGCTTCAAGATTAATTAGTCAGAGTAACTGCCCAGCAAGTCACTCAGCGAGTGCTGCGCAGGAGAGATGCCCATGATTTAACTTCTGCTTGGGTTTCCCACAACTAAACAGTCTATGCCACAGTTAGGGATGTTAACACCTCATTAGCAACCACTCTCCTTTTTCAGGAGGTAGTAAACTTCAGCATTTTACTAACTTTTCCCCAAAATGTTATTTTTTGAACATACTTAAAGAATAAATTTCAGGCTGCAGCATCTGATTTTGCTGGCACTCATTCTCACCTTTACCTTTATACATGTAAGTATAATGTTCCTGGGCTATTACACCAGTACAAAGGAGGTGATTATCGGCATGTTACAGGTGGGGAAATGAAAGACCAGAAGACAGTGTCTTGTTTGAAGTCAACCAACAGGAAGTCAATTCAGCTTCACCAAGAACACCAGACCAGATCATTAATTTGTCCAAGCCCCTATAGCTTCATTACACCAGCTTATCTCACCACAAGCACAACTAATGTGTCTGTATGTTATCCTGGCACCGCAATTTGCATTGTAATACTGGTCTTTGAGCTTCTGGCATTCAACCAAAGCAGCCAGCCATAAGACACATTCCCAGGCAACTTCTGGGTTTTTTTTGGTCAGAGTTAATATTTGTTCAGGGTTTACCCATTCAGCTTAAGAGATCTCCAAGGACTTTGCCCACTACCATGATCAGATACAGAGAGAGATGGGGACAAACCCCATCCTTACAAAAGTTACCGCCATCTTCAAGCTCCCCACAGGATCCAGAGGAGCAACACCTCAGGTCTTAAAAGCTCATAAGCGAAAACTCTCCTTCCATCTTCCATGAGGCTAAAGAGCCAAGTCTGCCCCAACAGATCCTTTTGATTCAGAGGGTACAAGCACACACCGCTAGAGAAGACCTTGTCCCTATTCCTGAGGTAGGGACAGGCTCTCCCCCTTCACGCCTGCTTTCTTATCAGCGACCAGTTACAAGAGCAACGCCACTTTGGGTGTTCTGAGGCTGGGATAACATCTGTCAAGTGCTTTGCACTCCTTGCCCACAGATAGACAAGACAGATGAGCTCGGCATATCCTGCCGGGGCCGTGTGGCTGTACCTGGTTTGGTTGGACATGCAGGAGAGTCTATTCCTTGAAGAAGTGGGACGCGGCGCAGTTGGATTTCTTGCCTTGCCTGGTGCTGGTGTTATGCGAAGAGGAGGAGGGACATCTAGAGGCCATGCGGAGCCTGTAACTGTACAAAGAGGCAGAAGAAACTCATACACATGCATTAGGGTACCGGGGGAGGGAAAAAAAACCAGACACATGCTTTAGGGGCCTACAGGAGCTTTAGTAAGCAATGTGAAAAAACCCTACACTACACCCACACTGCAAGTACTGAGAGCCACTTCTGAAGGCAAGAGGGTTTTTTTTGCCTTGTTCTGAACTTACTCTGTTAGTTTATTTGAGTAGGAAACAGACAATGTCAAGTGGAAGCAGCGTCCAGCCTCCCACCCGATGCCCCAGTTAGAGACCCTCCAACTGGGACGGACAGACAAATCCAGAGCTATGTAAAGAACAACTAAAAGAGTCACGGTCTATCTTCTCAGGACAGTCCATATCAGGTCTTAAAATACCTATTTATGGAAAAGGAATTTTACTTCACATAAGCCTAATGCCACACCTGGTCATTCTTCCCAAGGTCAAAGTACACTTTTGCCACCCTAACGCTGTCAGACTTGACAGTGACACGTCCAGGTCACTACAGCGCCTTTAGCCTTTTATTGTGCCTTCACTGCAGATGATACATTATCTCACTTCAAATTTTAAATTAACTCCAAGAATCCCGAAGTGGAAGAGAAAATCAGAGATTTTCACTGACAGTATTACATCTCTGTTGACTCTGACTTCCAGAACATGAGTCAAAGCAAGGGAAGCAGAAAGGCATACGCCGTATTCTGAACATACAATCTCAGTTCAAAGGTATACCCAGGCTAAATAAACCTCCTTACACTAAAAGATAAAAAAAATCCCCTATTTGTTTTTCAATCCAGCATCTTTTGCTATCTTGCACATACTTGTACCTCCTTGGTGCATGCAGATGCATGTCTGCCGCCCCTCGCACCTGCACCCCCCCATACAGGCGGTAATTACATACCTACCTTGTATGCAAATTCTTCAAAAGTCTAACCAAAACCAACTACTTATGTTCTTCCAAGGAAACAGCTTTTGAAATAGAATTTTTTTATGTAACAACATGCCTAAGAAAAGTTAAAAGTTAGGTTTTTCTCCAGGTTATTTTTAAGAGTTCAATATACATCTCCTTTAAAGGAGATTTCAATTGTTGTTTGTCCCGACATACAGATTTTACAGCACAGTGTAACTGCAAGTTAGACGGAAAGTGCAAAATTTTCCATTACAACACAAAAAACAAAACCACAGAAATTTTGAAAAGTAAGCAATTCAATTATTTCCAAATTAAAGTTTGTGGTTAAAATAGTCTGCCAAAGTTTTGTTATTGTTGTCTGTAAACCATACTCTCCCGCCTTTGTGAGTTTAATACTGAAGCATTCAGTTAGTGTGTAAGAATCAGAAAGTGGTAATGAGGAAGTCAACAAAAGCCAGATTTTGTTGTCCCATATAAGGACCATTACCAAGGGAAACAGCAGAATATCCAAAATAAGTTCAGTTTGTTTGGCTTCAGTTCTTTACTATAACTAGAAGAGAGAAATTTTAAGTTACTTTTTATTTAGAATGTTTCCATTTAAGTAATGCCTAATGTCAAAAAATTAATTATGACTTGTAGAAGTTCTTGTATAATCAATAACATCTGCGTGCTATTGCATACGATGAGCCAATGCCGAGATCCTGTGGGAAACTTGAGAAAAAAAAAAAGCCTCAAATCCAAGGAGACAAAGCATCTGAGAAAATCTGACTTGCATTTTCAAACGCACACCCCTCGTCCTCCCCAAGAAACAATATGCTAAAGGGATCTTTCACCCCCTAATTTCACCTAGCTTTAAAGCTAATAGATCATTGGCTTATTATTCAGAAGTTGAGGATTAGAGGGAAAAAAGAGATTGTTTTTCTAGATAGAAACGGGGATTGAGTTCTTACTGGAGTTCTCACTGTCGCCTTGCCATCCTGCTCCCAATTAGCCGTGCACTGAAACCACACACAAAGCACCGCCAGTGGCAGAGCAGCGCTCTTTTCTTTGGGAAAGCTGTTTGGAAATCGGTGCCCTCCTCTGTACTGATATTAAACCACAGCAGATTGATAATTCCATTTTTAAAGAGCCTGTGTAAAGAAACGCAGGGATGCCTGGATGTTTTAGGAGTAACTCCCCAGGTTTGCAAGGCAAGCTCAACTCAGAGCCGGGGGGAGCTGGAACACCCCCATCGCAGGGAGGAACAGTTCTTGAGATGGCTATTTTGAGCGCTGTCACTTTGCACCTGCTTTCGCCATCACCTGTGGCGGGGGCAACTGGAGACAGGCAAAAGAAAAGGAATTCCTGAGCGCCCCGTGCCGCCGCAGCCCAGCAATAAGGAGTTCACGGGCTGAGCCTCAGCCCCATCGCACCGCGCACAGTCCACAGCCCGGACCCAACGGCAGCGGACAGACAGCAGTCCCCACGCTACATCCAGCCCCCTCCGCTCCCTTGTTTAGGAACGGTCCTAGCCAGAAAAAAAGGGTAAAAAATGACGAAAAAGGACAAAAAAGGGAGTAACACCAAAAAGCACACTGTGCTTGCAAGAAAAAGGGCACAGAAACCAAATGTCAGGCAGCAGGAGGGACGCGTCTCGACTAAGTTTTCCCTGTCAACTAAGACTCTTAAATCAGGATAAAGTGTTTTGGTAAATATACTAGGTATAAAGCTAAACCAGAAGTCAAATAATGCTTTTTTTCACACATAGCCAGGGCCTAAACCTCTCTCTGTCTCAACCAAAAGTACATACTAACTAAAGAGAGACACAAATTGCTGAATTTGGTGAGACTTGCTGCAATAAAAATACACTACATCCCAGGTCTTACACACTTACAGCCTTGGATCTGAAAGTTTTTTGTGATATGAGGCAGTACCATAATCCCCACTTTTCAGAACTGAGTCAAAAGGAAAGTGATTTGCCAAAATTGCCCAGAAAATCTGTAGTCTTATAACGGAGGCAGGACCAAGGGCAAAGGCTCCCCTATCCCACTGCATTACTGCTCCCCGGGTTAAATTGTCTCCTGAACACTGGAGAAGTTTCACCTTCTTTGTCTAAACCCAACTCCTCCTTCCATAACCCTTCCTAAGCCACTGAGCCTTGAAAGGAGCAGCACACGCAAACTAGGCGGCCAGAAAAATGCCAGATCCTGGCACGCACCCTTCCCTCAGACATTCTCAAAATACATTTGGCATTTTTAATGCAAATTACCTTGTCTTCTACACGACTAGTGCAATTAACATTCTTACAAGCTGCCAGTTTAATTCACTAGAAACGTCCCAGAAAAAATAAGCCACATTACTCGTGGGAATGAAGGCTGGAGCCATCTGATATGGTTGCCCATCACGCCAGTGAAATTCAGTGAACAAAGTCATCGCAGAATTTTGGTTCACAATTTTACCTCAATTAAAGTGTGTTTTACTTGCAGCACTTACACTTCTACACTCCTAATCTAAAAAAAAAAACCCAACCAACCAACCATACATATGGTCCAAAATTTCAGAGACACACACTCTCCAGCACATCTCCTAACAACAGACATCAGGGATATATTCTATCAAAAGCATTTACTACTCTTAAATAAAACAATGACTAAGGTGACACAGACTGACTTCTAAAATAACTGACTGCCTAGGAAAAAAAAAAAAAGATACAGAAGCGTGGATGATTAAGCCTAACTTCCTGGCTTTGCAGAATTAGGCTGGGTAATTTTACAGGCCACAAGACAAGCAAGGGGGACACAGGGGGTGGATAAATGAGATTTTGGGGCTTTCTGCTCTCAGGGAGAACTAAAACATCGCGTTGCTAACACAACTGCCGTGTGCTCTCTTGCACTAGCATATTGCTTCATGGGAAAGGAAACACACAACACACGGACTTCAAAAAATATCAAGCACCAATTACATGACCAGCTTTTTTAATTTTTTTTTTTTTTTCAGTGAAACAAAGTATTTAGCGGGACAAAAAGGTTTGTGGATAGAATTTTCTTAAGGAGAATGTCTCTCTCTCCCGCAGAAGCGTCCTGCCTCCGCGTACAAAATATGGGGGAGCAGCAGAAAGCAAAAAGGATCTTAACATGTTGTACTGCAGCTATTTTGAGACTTACGTGTGTTTATTTATGAAAGAGGTCAAAAAGCTGGAACACGTCAGGCTTTTATCTTGCAATCACGTGACACTAAAGGACATAACATGAATATTATGATTTTATGGCCAGGCCTTTCATGAACGTAAACTGGAAAAACCTGTTACTGAGATCCTTGCGTTCTCAACTTTCCAGAAGATACCCAGCAGCGCTCTCTAACCACAGCCGTTCAAAGAACTTAATACCTTTAAAGTAGCATTGCTCCCCCACAACAACTCAAAAATTGTTTCACACACATGTGCTCTACAGTTCCAAGTTTCTCCATTGTTGACGGAAATCCTGTTCAGTCTATTCGTGATGAACATCAAACCAACATTGAAAACTGCTGAATAAATCTCATATCGTGCCTCGGGGACTACAAAAAATTAATCTATCAATCCCATTTTACTTAAACATGACTAGATTTTCAAAAGCAGCTAGTGATCTAAGTAGCCCCTTTAAAGGGACTCAGCACTGAGGATGGCTACTGAGCTTTCAGAAAACCAGTCTCCTTGATGGTACTTCAAATCGAGCTCAAAGAAATTATTAGTCACTTTAAGAAATCTTGGCCTAGGCCTATAAATTTAGATGAATAGTATCACATCAGCAATTTATCTTCCTGCCCTTTTAAAGAAGCACAGAGCATTGTGCAAGCCAAAAGGTGAAGAACGTTGGATTAAAAATAGCAGTACTCAAATAACAAATTCTCCACTGTCAAGTAATCTAATCTGGTAATTGGATAAAAAGTTTGTATCTACTGAATCACGTTCACGACAGAGAAGAAGAATGAGAAAACTTTTATCACACATAGGGAAGACTGTAGTTGATTTTTATTTAGCTTTATACAGAAATGGTTACTCCAAATGAGCTGAAAATGATCACTGATAGCTAGCAGAACTCGTATGACCCCTCAGCCCCGCAGATCTCGGAGAGAAACCACAAAACAAAACGTGCTTTTGATTTAAAGAGATGGATGAGTGAAAGCACTTGCCATAACGAATGGGGAATACAACTTCAGCCAAACGCCAGCGACAGCAGAGTTTGAGTGCGCAACTCTTCAAAGCAGCTCAGGGACAGAAGAATTCCTTATTTCTCATCTTGCCACCTCCTTCCACACTGCAATGTTTAGCAGAAAGCATGGTATCTAAATGAAGTGCTAAATAAATTCTACCATCAAGTCACAGCTGGAAGGTGACTGCTACTCACACACAATCTGCTCACGGGAGTGAGTTTGCTCTGGCCACCTGGCACTTCCAAAGCCAAGTGCCCCTCGGAGCAGCTCTGGAGCAGCGTCAGCAGCTCAACACTGAGATCTCCGCTGGCTCCACGCGCTGCCAGGCCTCCGGGTGGCCCGGGCAGCCAGCACACCCCCTGCACACCCCCTGCGCTCCCCACAAAATCACTTCCCTGAAAATAAGTCCTTGCATTTACTTTACTGCAGGTATTTAACTTTGCTGAGCAGAGTTGCCTACACTGCAGAAGGAACTGAGGCAGACACCACTGAAACAGGCCCAGATACAAGATTATTACTCTTTTTTGACTGATCCAGGGCTTTATGAGTGCGAGTCCGAGTTCTGTTGTTCCTCTGAAAGGCAGCACACCTCCAGTGTCACCGTACGGACTGAACGCTGAGCCTGTATTTCTGAAAAATGGAACATCACCCGCTGAATAATCAAAGCTGTTTCTCACAACCCTTTGGCAGCTTCTGGGAGTACCGTCATCCAAAACATGACTCAGAGACCCTGTTTGGCTTGAGCAACATGCAAATCTTACGAAAAATAAGCAGAGATCCATACAAAGTACTGGTTGCTGATTACTGTACTATGTCCCACAAAGCACTCAAGCTTTGAACAAATTAGGAAAATGAAGCAGCTACGTATCTCTTAAGAAAAAGCCTCCCTGCAACTTGATGCCTGCTCAAGATTCCCTTTGAGTTTCGGTTTTACTGCCTTTTATCTAGGAAAAAAAAAAAAAGAGCAGTATTTCAACACTCTTTTTCAAATGCATGCTTTCAAAAGTACACTCGACCAAAAGCATTTTTAGAGACTTACTAAGAGAAGTGAACATGCAGGATCAGCAAACTGAGCAGGAGAAGTGATGAAGTCTGCACGGGGAGAAGCAACCAGAGGTGACTCAACAGCAACAAGGCTTCTTCTTAACTAAGGAAGAGGTTTAAAAGCAGAGAGTGGCCGAAGAGACAGAGGGCCAGAGACAGACTGGGACCCTAAACCCTCCTGCTCCTTGCTGAGTTCTGCCAGGGATCTCGTATTAGACACTGGATGATTTACACCAACCGCTTCCTTCCCTGCTCTTGGTCTAATGATCTATTTGTATTTGAAACACCTGGGTGGGGACCCACCCCCCCCGACTGTAAGGGATGAGCACAAAGTAGCACCAACTTCAGCTACAGCTTGAGCATTACCTTGCTATTAATTTCACCCAAAAATACCTATAAGACATCACTTCCATTGCAAATTCAAGATCCCAAAGACAGCTTAGGAAATGAAATCAAGTCATTCACGCATATGGATAAAGACCCATCTTAAACAACATTTTTCACTCTTATTTGGGGTGTAAAACGGATCACTAACACTACACTTTATACATCATGCCTTTCTTAGTGTTTTATTTGCAACTTGCTCCAAAACAGAATTATTCCCCTCACCTTCCCACTCCTCCAAAAAATATCAGCGGGTCCTACACATAACCTCTTCCATTCAAGAGCTGCTTGTCACTTCTAAAGCAGCTCCACCTTATGAATGAAATCACACGGGTTCTACCAAAAAAATACAGTATACAGCTATATAATTAAAACACATCACAAAGCATACATAAACAGGAAATAAACTATGGGGGGTTTATTTCAGTCTGCATACCGCCTTTATGGAAATCTCTCGAGCACTTGATTTTGTCCTTTATCCCCAAGTGTCTTCTAAAGCATCTCTTTTGAGCAGCTTTTAGCTCCCAGTTCACTAGATACTGGATAACTGTCTGTCCATAAAGTTTAGATGAAGCAGTTAACTTCAAAAATTAATTCAGATTATTGTGGCTGTGTAGGTGAAGCTTTACAGACTTCCCATTAAACTTCCGTAAGATTTGTGCATCCAACTCTTGAGTGCTTTTCAAAACTCCAGCTACGTCTTAAGAACACCGAACATGATATATGGTATTAATTCTGTAAGTATTATTATTATATTTTTGAATACTGTATAGGGGTGAACTAAATTCAGCTTTGCTCTACATTGGTATCAAAGTATCTTCAGTTACTACTATGAAATTTCATGCTAGTCCCAAGTTTCTTTCTAATTCTTTGCTGGTTTAATTAAATTGAAGATGTGGAAGTTTACCTTTTTTTCATAATTCACTTACCACAAAATCTCAGATCCAAACCAGCAAGCACTTGGTGTTCAGAATCTATCCGTTAGCTCACTTTCATTATGAATGGAAGCAGAATATTATGTGGCTCACGTAGATCACACATTCAGTAAATAAAAGCTCGGATTAGTATGTAAGGTCCTCCCAGTTCTCTTTTTAAGGTCATTCACAAGCTATTTGTCTACTACAGGTTATCACACTTGCAACTCAGCTTCTTGGCTAAACTTGGCTCCACTAAAAGCCCATAATTTTGGAACAGAAGTCACAAACCTCAGTAAGTGAAGGAATACTATTCATTTCTACATTTGAAATGAAAATTTACAGACCAAATTGCCAGGATCTCATTTTCTGTGACATCTCCCTGAAAAAAATCGTCAAGAAATAAAGTAGGACGCTTTAAATAAAAGGCTTACAATACAAAATGCCAACAAAACGTAGTACCAGAAATACAGGAGCCTCGATCAGCTCCAGGCAGCGAACACAGAGGGGCAGGAACCACCCCGCGCAGGGGCCTGGCTGCACCACCCAGGCTCTCTCCTAATGCCTACGCTTCAACACATTTAAGACATTCTCCGATACAAGCAGGTTTTTAACCCTAGCAAACTGGATAATGGGGAAAAAAGAATAATAAAAAAGGAAGCAAACACAGCGTGTTGAAATCTCCCACCTCCATCCACACTTCAGCATCGCTGTTTTTATTAAACTGATGCTGCAGCTGATCTTGACCAGCATGTCAGCCAGTCTCTGCAAACACGACAAGTTAATTGTTTTCATTGCCCGTTTGGATGCATTTCAAGAAACGTCAGCACTTTGTGGGCATTGTTACAGCTTTATTGTTGCACTCAGATCATAAAGAGGCAGTTATAAAAGCCACAGAAATTCAATTATGCACATGAGATGTAACAGTAACTGTAAAAGTTGTACATTTCCTGTCTGTGATAAGAAGTCTATTTAGGAATGAAACTTCTTCCTTTGTGATGAGCTCTCTTGCTGGAATACAGATCTCAATCATCCAGCACTTCACATGAGAACCGGTGTGTACGAACACGTGTGAACCACCTTAAGGTGGCAACATCCTTGGGACACACCAAGATTTAGTATCACAGCAGAGAAACAGAAAAGGCAATGGCAACAGGATTTCTGCCATAATATTAAGGAATGAGGGAAGGGAGCTGGTTTCTTCATGATCAGTTCACCGCTAATCTCTCTAATAAATCCTTACAAGGAGATCAAAACACCAAGACTGCAGTAAGACCAAACACCAATGGGTACCTCAGCTCTCAGTACCAGAAGAAAGATGAAAAATGACTATTTAAGGATAAGTTTACATCCCACCCTCAGTAACTTCAAAACTACAGGAAAGTTTTAACCTTTTTTTCATATTTCCTAATTCTTGTAAAATATTCAAATACAACTACGGGTATGCAAACCAGTATGTTTTCACTTAGGTAAATACAGTAAAAACCTTATCAATACTACGGACTTCACTGTGGCTGTCCTACCACCTAATTGACATAATTGCTGCTGTAAGACAAAGAATTCACCTCTTTAATCGGGGTGCAACCACCAAACCGCAGTGTATATTATAATGCAGATGTGCCCTCAAAATCACTCAGTGAGCAATGTTAAAACTTCTGCGTTATCATACCAGGCTTTCCTTATCAGTTAAAATTCAGGGAAAACTTTGTTATGGAGAGGATAACATGTTCAAGGAATGACATATTGCATGAGAAAAGAAACAAGGAGCTCTTGCCAAAGAATCTTACTCAAACAGAAGTATTAATTTGAATAGACAACTACACAAAATATTAACTTACTACTGGGTTAGGAATGAATATGCTAAGAAATGGGCTAACTGCAATACTGGTAGTCTTAATGATGTTATATTATTCCATCCAACTGCCACACTAATACGGACATGGATGCTTCCAGCTCCACTACAGGAGGCGGAATGTGTGTCTTGGGGGTGGAATACAACATTCAGGGCTGGATTAGATGACCTCTCTACAGTTCCCTTCCAACCCCCTACCCTTCTGTGATTGTGTGCGATTCCAAAATTCTCAGAGCCAAACCTATTTTCATGTATTTTTTGACATTAAACTACTTCACAAGTTTGAAGCATATAAAATTAGAACACTGTAATAGCAGAAAAAGTTGAAATGGTGTGCACAATTTTAACTAAAATTGTTTAAATTTGTTACCTGTGTCCACAATTAAAAAAAAAATAAAAGACTAACTCAGAAGTGTCAAACTGGTATAAATTTGTTTGCGTGAACTGGGTATAGGCAACTAAAGGATGCAAGCACACTTAATTCCTTCTAGATGTACATTGTTTCAATTTTTGGGGTACATCTGCTTTCCATACAAAAGGCAAGTTTCCAACAAGTTTTTAAAAAGTTTGCTTTATTGGTTACAGTTATATAAAATGTGTCATGGGTAGTTCCATCTAGTTGGTCATTAAGTGCTTGCAACACCACAGAGACCTTTAATACATCTGCAACTTCCAGGACAGAGGAGAAAAACCCCTCTTCAGTTGCTTACCTGCATTTACAGTATCTTCAGCAAGACTACAGTGTTCAAAAGCAATGACAACCCCACTTGTATGTCAAATTGTAATTTTTAATGTTTGCATTAGAATAGTCTTTATATCACTCTCCAATAGAAGAAACAATATAACTAACAGCAAACTTTAATACAGGAACATGCTCCAAGATTAACAACCCAAAATGAAAACAAAATGAAATTAATGTAAAATGTAAATCACATATAGTACAATTGAAGTGTCCAAAACAATTTAAATAATTTTAAATATTTTATTTTTTTTAAACTTGCTACAAATGCTTTATACAATATTTCAACATAAAGTCCCCATAACAGAAATGTAACAAAATGGGAATGATAGTGAAAGTGAAAGTTAAAGTGGCACAAATTCACCAAACGAGTATTAAACTACAAATTTTAAGAGGTAGATTACTTTTTAAGTCAAGAACAAAAAATAAAAGGGGTGGCTGTATAAAGAAACTAGTCACTTTCCATCAATTCTGTCATTAACCTTGAAAGCTGTATGAACACATGACAAACGGTATTTCCATAAAAAGCTGTTATGAACAACAGACCAATTTGTTGTCTTAAGTTACTAGATAGTGTACGACCTTTTGGAGTAATTATATATTTAACTTTCAAAATATACAGGTATGTAGTCCTGGTCTAGCCTTCTCATCGATAAAAAGATACACTGAATTCATTTTATATATGGTATTTAGAAACGGATATCGGTATTTCATTGCTATATAAAGTTTCATTTGCATGTATAAATAGGAGTTTGGAAAAATCCATAAAACATCCAAATTGGGCTGTTTCCCATTGTATGCTGGACATCTAAAAGACTCAGAAGGTGAGGAGAAGGTGGGAAGAAAAGGAAAATCTGCCGTGCTAGAATCTGCCTCTACGGATTCATTTAGACAAAAGCTTTAAGAGACTTAATACATGACAAAAATACTTTGAGTGCAGCAACATTTGTTGTCCCTGAATCTACACTGAATTATTGACAAGATTAAGGAACCTGCTTTGCCAAGTACACAACTGAACTGTCTCTGTGCCATTCACGAAGGTACAGACAAAATCAGGATTGAAGCAAACACGAAAGCAAAAGATTTGGTTTCACTAATCCCACCATTTCTTTTGATGGTTTCATGGGGGTTTTGTTCTGTTTTTAATAGTACCCTTCTCTTATCTGAATCATCCTGTAGCCCAGCATGCGTGTCAGGCACAAAATAAGAAAATCTACGCCTGACACTGAATATTAGCAAGAAGCCTGCAGGCAATTTTATGACTGTGAGTCAGCTTCAGCTGGTTTCGCAAGCTTGGTGGATTTCACATCCATTGTCGTAGTGCTTATCCTAAGTTGAGCATGCAACAGCTCTACCATGTCATTAAGGGATTTTTTTTGTTTGTTTGTTTTGTTTTTACAGGAGATTCCTAGAAAATAAGAAACAAAAACTGAAGATAAATGACAAAACAAACTATTTGTGAACGGAGTATGCTTACACAGAAAAACTGAAAGGTGAAAAACAAATCTGGAGACAAATATTACATAAAGCAAGTCTTGAAAAAAATACTAAGAATTATGATTTCCTGAGGGCAAAAACCCACAACCCACCAGTGCCTACGGAGCAGAAATGAAATTAGCCTGTGCTGACATTATTGTACGAAGGCAAGATATTCTTCATACTATATATTTGATTTTAAAAAAGTTGAGGAATCTAGATTTATGAACATGATTTCAGAAACAAAAAGGACGAATTCTTCTAGAGTAACTATTCATTAAACCAGTAAGGACTGCAAGCTGCCAAAATAAACTAACAGTATTTGAAGCAGTCAAGGAAATCTTGCCCCTAGGTAAATTGTTATTTACCCCAAATACTATTAAACAATTTCCATATGCACAGATTTCCAAGTACTCGTTATTTTGCTTAAGGTCAAATGGTTAGTTTAGATGGAAAGATATGTCATTCTGGCTTCAAATTTTACTGATCTGTTCTGGCATCATGTAAAATACAGTTTCACACATAACATTAAGAGAGCAGTTGATGAGATGTGTATGTCCCAAGAGAACAGGCCTGGTAGACATTTCTTGTTCCTCAAAGGTTTTTTGGTTGTTTGTTTGGGGTTTTTTTTTGTTTTGGGTTTTTTTTGTTTGGTTGGTTTTTTTTGTTTTTTACACCATTAGTCTCTAAATTCCAGTAACAGTTTCCTCCTTCAACACATCCTAATTTGGGCATTGACTATTTTAAGTCAAATTTCCCTCTAGCACTTTAAATACTTCAGTTGTATTGAACCTTTACTTTACAAAGTATTTCCTCAAAATTTTCACCTAGGAGGTCTTCACGGTAAGACACACAAGCTGCCAACAGTTTGGATATGGACACTTTGTGACAAATTCTTCTTGGGGACACCTGTTCTAAAGGAGGCTGCCAGTTCCTCCGCCCCCCCCTCCACTATGAATGACTTGGATTAAATAAAATACTACCTTCAGCCATAAATCTGGTGTTAATCACAGCCACACACTGCAATTAGCAAAACCAAAAGAACTCTGAATTACCAGTGAACTTTGTGAAAGTTACTCAATAAATCAGATACCTATTTCCAAGAATAACAGGGCAGGAACATGCTAATAAAAGTTATAAACAGTTTGCAAAATATCCTATTGATTGGAGAAACTACATGAAGACGTAAATCGGGACTCAGGCACGTAGAGTAAGGTTTTATTTATTTATTGAAGTATTACCCTTTCTTGTGATTAAAATACTTCTTCTCAAAGAAGAAATAGAACTTTAATTATAAAATTTGTTTATACTGAAACATAAACGCATGATACTTCTAACAAATTTACATGTCCATGTAACTTTTCTTACATGTCTATTTCCCTTATATTAAATATTTAATGACCTGACTCAATTAGTATGCACATACATTTTTGAAGTATTTGGTCATGGTTTTTTTTTTATATGATATGTAGAGAATGCTTTTTATTAAAAACCAACCATGCAAGTTGTTTTAGTGGGTAAAAAAAAAAATGCAGTCATGGTTTTTGGCTTAGCGAACCATCAGGAACTAAATCTAGAATGATTTCGGGACACCATATGTGTTAGATACCAAATACAAGGTCATTGTTTCCAATAACATCAAGTCTAATGACGTTAAGTTTATTTGCACTCAGGTATTGACATTTTTTTTCCAGACTTTTCAATTCAGTTTATAATTAAAGACATTCTCCATAAAAACTATGTATTATTTCATGACGGCATGACAAAACGCATCAAGTATGTACATCACACCTCAGCATGACTGAGCTACTTAACCGTATTTTAGGAAATGCAACTTTTTTTTTTTATTTAAGTATGAGAAACTCAAAAAAAGACCACGAAAATCAGCAAAACAGCAAGCAACGTGTTCCTGTGTTGTTTCAACTTCAAATTAAATGCTTACCTGAAATCTTTTAGTTCTTGCTTTGTACTGCTTTCATCTCTTTTGTTTTCTGCTGCCTCTGCATTTGCTGCCTGCTGTAGGCTTCGTGTAATAGGTCCTCCAATCCTCTCTCTAGATTTTACAGTGAATCTATCTGCCTTTTTCTTACTTGCCACAGCAGATTTACTTGGCAACCCAGCTTTATTATTCCTTTGTATTCTGACATGCAATTTCCGCGATGTTTTGCTTGAGATTCCGGAGGAACTGTTCTTAGCGACCTTTGTTTTTTTCCCATCAACATGGGACATTTTGGACACTCTTACAGGACTAGAGTTCCTCAATGACGAAGATGAATTTGGCTTTTTAGATCGAATGGGAGGTACAAATTTAACATTTTGTTTTGATTTGAAGGATGCAGAGGGAAGCTGGATTTGTGCGGGTCCTGAGGTTCGTGCTCGTGTCTTGCCCAAGTGTGGCTGCATGCTTTGCATTTTGATTTCTGCATCTGCTGTTCGCCTACGCTGGTTGCTGCCTTTTTCACTGCTTGCAGGTGAAGAAGAGCTTGCACTTTTTTTTGAAGAATTCTTTTTAGAGGAGGGAGAGATGGGTTTTTTGGGACAGCTATATGACGCATGTTTATTCAAACTTCCAATGTAAGTAAACTCTCTGTTACAGTAGGGGCAGATGTGAGGGTCTGACTCCGATGAATTACTTTTCAATTCCGCCTTCTGCTGGGCAGATTTCTTTTTTTGCAAGATTGCTTTCTGGACAAGCTGGTTCTTCTTTTTCAATGCACTTATTTTTAGTTTATTTGAGGACATTTTGCTAATCTCAACATTGAAATTAAGTCTTTTAGGCTGACCCATTCGTCTGAAGGCATTCTTTCCAGGGCCGGCTATAACAACCATGCCATTCTTAGGTTGCACTGTCTGTTTCAGTGGTATTGGATTTTTTTTAGGTGTGTATCTCTTTTTATCACTGGCAGATGCACAGGCCAATATGTGTTTGTGTAACTCAGGCATGTTATCAACACTTTTCCCACATTTTGTGCATCGAATGGCAGTAGTAAAAGTCTGTGGAATATTGTGGGTAGTGAAGTTTGTTGCAGTAACTCCAATACCCATAGGATTACGATGGTGATACTGAAATGGAGGTGGTTTAAAGCTCGGGTAGTGTTGATTGAGGCCCATACGAACATCTGGATCTTTAGATTTTACTCCAGAAGCCATTATTTTTATAGTAGTATAAAGCTCTTCAGAGGAATCATTTAGATCTTCATCTTCCTCCTCTTTAGAAGGTTCCAAAGAATCTTCTGGCAGGCTCTGCATGTGCTCCACATTCGCCTTATTGGGGTCAGTAAAATTCTGGGGTCTCAAAGTCCCACTTTCAAACTCATGATGTGTGCACTCTTTGTCTGGGTGGAGATCCCGCTGATGCTGTTGCAAATTGCACAAAAAAGCAAATTCCTTTTTACAGACCGAGCAAACAAAGATATTTCCTACTCCATGAAGCAGAAAGCGATGTTCCGACAAGTCTGTTTTATCCCTAAAAAGCTGTACACAGAATTCACATTTGAAGGGCCATTCTTCAGCATGAATGGATAAATGCTTCGTTAGGTCTTTAATAGAAAGAAAAGGTGATTCACAGACATTGCACACAAAGCTTTTATTGAATGTTTCCTGCACTACTCCTGATTCGCTTGAAGTATGAGGATCTTCTCTTGCTTTCTGCTGTTCATGTTCAGCTTCTTCCTGCTTTATTATTGGGAGAGTATTTTCAAGGTTATCAGCAGAGGAAACAACAGAAGAAACTACAGAAAGAGGAGGTGGAGATGGAGATGATGAAGATGAAGAGGAGGAGAAAGAGGAGGAAGAGGAGGAGGACGACGAGGAAGAGAGTGTAGGAGGACCAGGTGAAGCAGCAGAAATAAGAGGTTCAACAGAAGGAACAGGAGATGGAGAAGGAGACACAGTAGGTGAAAGAACTGGCAGCGGGGACTGGGTAGTAGTGTTAGAAAGTGGCGACGGGCAAGAAGAAGTGTTGGTGGCACTGGCAGAGACATCAGGAATCGGTAACGGCATTGTTGGAAGAAGGGGAGGAGGTGATGTAGCAACTGTTAAGACAGGCGGGCAGGGTGGTGGGGAAGGAGGATTGGTTGGTGTTAACAAAGGAGGCAGCTGGCACATGGAAGGTACAGCAGATGCCTGTGGCACAGGGGAAACAGAGGAACTAAGGGGCTGAGTGTCAACAGAAGATGATGCAGATAGACTGGGATCCATGTCAGGTTCTGCCTGCGGCTCCAGGGATTTGCTTGGGCTCGCATTCTTGGTTACACTGAGTGTGCTGTCTGTGGCTGCATCCATTCCGTTGTACTCATTCAGCAGAACCTTCTGTAACATGCAAGTGGTTGGTTTCTTCTTTTTAACACCACTGCAGGTTGGCTGTATGGAATTTTCTTTATATTCCCTAATTTCAGCATCGCTGCAAGGCTTCTTATGCACACTTAAATCTAAAACAGATTCCCAGGGAACCTGATTCTTATTTTTAACATCAGACCGTTGTTTCACACCACTAGATAAATCCAGCGGCTGCTGGTTGCACACATTGCCAAAAGTCGGAGCTGCTGCCCAGTCTTTTGATATTTTATAATCTTCAAAGCAAAGAGGGCTCAAAGTCTCTTTTTCCTCCCTTCCAGTCAAGCTCCAAGCAGGTGAGTTGCTGTGGCTTTCTAACTTTGGCATTTTTGAGCTCCGAATATTATCATTCCACACAGTTTTTCCCTCACTTGATTTGACAAAATCTCGAAGTACTGGACTGTGCTGTGGAGAACTGGGAGGAGAGCTGGTCCTTCTTTTAAATCTACTGGATACTGGAGGCAAAATAGGCGATGATGTAACAGAAGGTCCTAGTTTAGGGATTTCACTTGACGGAGTTATCTTCTTACTGTCCTGAGTCTGAAGAAGCTGTTTTAATTTTGATGACAAATAAACACCTTTTTCTTTATGAAAAGGTAGGCTTTCTGTTGAAATGCTAAGAGGGAGATTTAAAGAACTAGTAGGAGTTATAGGTTCTGGGTCTATTTCAGTTTTTATTTTTGGTACAAGAGGAGGGCTGGCAGTTCTCCTCTTTTTGGATTCATTGCTCCCACTGCTCGAGGGTTCCTTGGGAGGTTCATTCACATGTGTTTGTGTAACCTTTAAATTTGAGGAGATTTCCACTGTGACTGGACTGATGATACAGTTTAGTCCATACAAGTCTGCAGAGTTGGACTCCATCTGAATCACATCACAATTGCTAGTGCTGCTGTTGGACTGAATTTTACCATCAATATAATAATTTAAATTTTCAGAGATATTGCTGGAAATATCCATAATATAGACATCATCTACTTCACCTTCCTCTTCTATTTCTGTACTTGCTATATATACACTCTGAACTGGTGGGGCCTGCTCTGTCTGAAGAGATGGCTCTTCAGTAAAGAATCCTTTTCTTCTGACACCTTTGGGAATAAGATGACGCTCATGAACCCTACGCTGATGCCTCCGCATGTTGGTGTGAGTTCCAAAAACCTTTTTGCAGTATTTGCATGGGTGCAATTCTTTGGGCTCCTTATTTTCCTCAGCAAAAGCGGAGTTTGACATTTCTTGGGAAACTTTCTCAGAATCCAAGACAACAGAGTCTTGCACAAGACTGGAAACATTCAGGTCATCTTTAAGACCATCATCCACAATTACTTGGTTATCAGCAACATTATCCAAGTGTTGCGATGATGTTAATGTTAAGAATGGTTTCCTTTTTGGCCCTGCCTCATGGCGTCGCTCATGTCTTCGCCTGTTAATTTGAGTACCAAAGGCTTTCCCACAGTATCGACACTTGAAAGCATGGTTAACAGTAGATATATGGATGTGCATGTGGCGTTCAAGTCCTTGCTTTGTTGTAAACTTCCTCTCACAATGCTGACAGGGAAACATGAATGTTTCCTGAACATCGCCATTTGATTCACCTCTTGCTTTTGGAATTTTCACAACAAGTTTTTTCTTTGGAGAGCTTTCTGGAGATTCTTCTGACGTACTCTTTTGCTCTTCCACAGAGTCTAACTTTTCTTCACATATCAAAGGCATCTCAGCATTTTCTTTAGGCATATTGGTATCTTCTATCTCCTCGTCATCATCCTCCTCTTCATCGTCCTCCTCTTCATCATCATCTAAATCATCTGATGCACAGTTTATTGCTTCTCCTTGTTTGTCTTCAGTCACTATTTGTAGTTCACTGGCAGGACTGGGAATCATCAGCTTTGGAAGTACATCTTGGTTTACCATTTCCTGAATCACAGCTGTTTGTTCCAGGGACAGTACAGCAGAAACAGAAGGTGTTTCATCTTCCTCTTTATGACCTGATACACAAAGTATGAAAGGAAAAGAATGAAACATTTTTACCAAACACTTCGAAGTACACTACACCTCTCTTCCACTCTTCCCTCTAACACAACACATCCAGCATTTATGACCCAACAAAATACCATTACTTCTCACTCTTGTGATTCAGTACTGAGAGTAAAACTCTATTCAGAATTTCCTTTCTGTAACTTCAGCAAGACGTAGGCAACTGCCTATATGTAACAGAGAATCTTTGGATTGAACATAGTGGCCAAGAAAGTGGAAACCGTCTGAAGAGTACCAGAACATTTTAAGGTAGACTTCAGAACATTTCAAAAACACTCCAAAAAGCTTTCACTGACTTTTCTTACATCAAACAAGTGTGAGGAAAGTACTGCAACACATGTAGATAAAGTACATGTGAAGCCTGTCAAGCAATTTTGGATTTTGACCATTTTCCCCAAGTTATTAACAATAAAACAATTTGAAGGTGTACTGTAATGGATAACAAGATGTACCTTGTATCTGGCATAGTACTTTCCATTCTTCGTATTGGATTTTTTATTAATCATTGCCTGAATGGCTATTTCCTACATTTCTGAATCAGAACCTGCAGGCACCTCATTTACTAGCGTGAACGGATTCTTAATTCACACCTCTGCATGCTAGTTTTACCTATCTGCTGTCGGATATATCCATTGCTGAAGAAAATAACTTTGCTGCCAATTCACACAACGTTGCACAAGCGGTTATATGTATAGAGCAAGAAGTTCGTCTTCATCTTTAGGACAAACAGCATGCTTAGCGAGACAGTACATTAATACTGTGGGCTTTTTTCCCTTGACACTGACTTCTGTTAAATGGCAATAAACAATGACCGTATAACTAAGCTCCAAAGACATTATTTTAGAATGAGGACTTTTCTCTGGTCTTCTCTTCTACAGAGTTTGGATTTATGTCTAAATTTTACAGTACATTAGTTTTTCCTGCTGTCAGAGCTGCATGTTTATTGACATACTTCTGACATTCAAGTTCCTGACTAATAAAAGCTTTTGGGCAAACAATATAACCGAGTTCGTTTTGCTACACTAAGATAACATGCTAACACGCTAAACATGACAAAAAGTGTCCTTTGATTCAAATAGACAGTTAGAAGGAAAAAAATAAGATAGTTGAGAACTCACCCTCTTTAGAATCCCTCATATCTGCAGAAGTAGAATCCAAATCAGCCTTTTTCTGCTTTGTATCCGCTGCCTTCTTTCCCTTGTTTTTACCTTCCTGAGTCTTTTTCTTTCCTGGGGAGAAAAAAACCCAACATTTATTATTCCTGTTCAACAACTTTTATTTCTCATATTTGACTGGCAGAATCAAAACATCCAGCTTTGGATTATAACACACTTACGTAGAAAACCCTATTTTCCTGAGGAATACAAATGACAGATTAGTAAAAAAGACAGCATTCAGATAAAGCAGTGAGGCTCTAGAGCCCAGAAGAAATTAAAACTAAAGATAACAATGAGTTTCTAAAAATCTAAGATTCCTAAATACTTACTTTCAAAGCAAGAATAGACTATAACAGAAATGTATTGTCCAGACTTAACCAGCTCACATCATAGTTACCCAATCCCTTTATATGGTTATTAAATTACTGTATCTGTATACAGAAATTATGAAATTTCTTCATATACTATTAATCCTTAATGTTAATCGGAAGACCTTATGAAGCAGAAACCCATAGAGGCTTCTCTACATGTATGAGCATCCTGAATAACAACTTGAAGAGTTATAATAAAAGCAATGAAGTAGCAACATGAGAAGACTAAAAGCAGCATGATCTGGACCAACAAGGCAGAGACAGTAAAACCAAATTAGATGGGTAACAGTAAAACAAGAAGGCATTTCATTGTGTCCACTGATACAAACAAGTTTGCTAATGCTTTCTGATAGCAAAATTAAGAAGCATGTTATTACTTGCACAGGATGAACACAATGAAGGTTAGGGCAAAATGGCATTATGCAAAGACCTAATCAGTGGCACAAGGTGTAAAGACACTGAAGACTTCATTTACCAATGCACTACAAAGTTATTCTGCTATTTTTTCCATTAATCTTAATTTCTATATATTGTAGGACTGAATCTTTAAGATAAGGACTGTGTAATAAAAAAATGAAACTTTAAGGTCTTCCAATTCAATTTATGGCAAAGACCATATTCTCCATTCAGATGGTTATTTTACATCAACACTGTGGTTGAGACACCAGTCTCCTCTGCAACATCACACTTCTACACACCACCTCTTAGGAATGAGAGCTGTCCAGAAGCAACAATCCAAATTCCTCTTTTGCTCCCGCTAACACATAAAATGCTACTTTTTAGCGCACTGATCCTTCCCTCTAGCCAGAAGTGTACATCATAGCCCTAACTCCATTTCTTATTTAGAAGCACATTCTTCCAACTCACAATCCTGTCAACAAGTTCCTCCTTTTTTCCCCTCAAAAATATTTTTCACATCATGAGCCAAGAGACTGAAATGCCTTTTAAAAAATGTTCCTCTCTTCAAACTGAAAATTTCCAAGTATGCACCCCCTCCAATAGAACACATCAGAGACAGGTCGCCTTTAAATGGAAATGCTCGTTTTATTTGAACATTCTATTCTGTTCTAAATAATTATCCATCTTTCCTCTCAAGGAGCTCAGACTTCACAGGCTCTCCCCAAATTCTGGTGTGTTTCAGTTTCATGTATGTAATTACCCTTTTTTATTTTCTTATTCCCATTTTTAACAGTTTTTAGTCTGAGAAACTGACGATAGTCACTCAGAATGAATTTCTGTCACCTTTGGAAAATACACATGCGCCCTTCCTAAAATGAACTAGCAATTACCTCATCATATCCTCAAATATTCTAACAATCCCAGTGTCTAAGTCTGCCATAATGAACCAACACTGGTTTCTTTGACAATACAATATTCAATTGTATTTTACACCAAACACCTGCAAGTTGTCAGAAGATCTAGCCTGTATTTTAATGTTTACACAGGCATAAGGAGTTTAAGCACATCTTTACCTGACAGGCAAGTGTCCAACTTGAACATAATTTTGTAGTATCAGCACCTCTAATGTTTTTAATTACAACCAGTAGCACTAAGATCTGAGTATGAAGGATTTCAAACAAGTTTCCAGAAATACCTGCTAAGCTACCTGAAATCCCTCCTGAAACGTACAGTAACACAACCAACAAACACTTCCATTTCTAGGTAAAAGGCCTCAAAGGAAAATTGCAACACATTCCTAGAGATTCAAACATGCATCGCAATAAACCTTAAGAGTGATGTAACAAAATGTATTTAATTGCTAGGATCCTTCGAAAGAGATCAACTTTTTTGCAGACTGCTTATCATCTGAAGACCAACATCAGTATCTTGTCTTAAATGACAAAAACTCTAGATTCACCTCTCACCTCTACAGGTGAGGCTGGAAACAAGAAGGAAAAGGTTGGTCCCCAACTTCCCTCATCTACACCAAACTTGGCCACAGTTAGAGACAGTATTTTACTAGATGGTGCAGCATATGATTGCAGATGAAGTCACTGGGTGATTCTACATCTAATTCTACAGCAGCACTGAATTCCACAGCATAGTGACGGGTTACTGTAAAAGCCTTCAAAGCAAGACCCAATTGATTATTTCTTAAAACAGGACTAGAAATACATTGTGCTATTTAAAATGTGAGGTAAAGCATGTAAAAGCAACAACAAAAATCACTCGTAAGTGCTAAAGCATGCAAAGGTTTTCCAAAGTGTCACCAATTTATAGAACATAGAATTTATAGTACCTCAAATACAATTGCAATCTGAGAAATCACTGGAATAGCAGGATTCATACCAAATTTTGTGTTACTTGAATCACATATTTCCATATGGTATTGATGGAAAGATCATCACTTGCAAGTTCTCTTGCCGCACTCCTTAAAAAAAAAAATGAAAGATGCAACCTGCTCTCGATGCAACCTGCTCACCAATACAGCTGGAAATGTTTCAAGTTCTTGGCCTTTAAGTATAAATGCACTTGAAGAGAAGATTCACCTATCACCTACTTGCCCTTACTCAGAATAGCGAGCAAAACTGGTTGCATACATACATAATTTTAGATGTGTCAGATCAATTTCCGACACGTATCAACTAGAGACACCAACCGATTTTTGATGTTTTCCTTTTACCAGCTTTAGTTTGTTCTGTTCCATTTTCTAGGTTGTGGCTTTCTTTGTAAAGGTTGAAAGAATCCACTATACTCAAGCATGACAATGACTGTCCCAGATGCACCCATTTCATGGCGCTGAATGTTCAATAGCAGATGCCCAGGAAGAGAATTTAAGAATAGAGTAATAGTAAAGTGATACTTCATTGGTATGCTCTCCCAGCTTTCACCTAGAGTTCAGGAACTTTCAAAGATATTTAACAGCTTTTAATAGAATTTCCTCCATGAGTTCTCAAAGTGCTTTTTAAATCCACATAAACCTGAAAGATTAGCATCACTTTCAGATTTTCAATGAAAAACTCAACCTACTACTGTGATATAAAGGATATCAATGAGCAGCCCAAGGTCTGACCCTTCGTTTTCTTATAGTTTAAGATGTCAAGAACTAAGAGAAGCCAGCAGGAAGGGGAAAATGCCTCGGAATACAGAACCTGGTGGAAGCCTGAGTATAAGTACACACGTGCACTTACCATCAGGTTCCTGAAGGGTCCTACATGGCTGCTACTGCCAGCTGGATCCTCCACTTGGTCTAAACAAGAAAGATACAGGAATGAAACACAGGGAAAGTGAAATGGAAACAATGACAAAAGAATAAATGAAGGGCAGAACTTAATATATGCGCATGTGCATTAAAAGAATTGCAAAAGAAAGATGCAAAGGAAAATGAATGAAAGAAACAGATGGAAAGTAGCTACTTGTCTACAGTGACAAAGGTCAAAAGAGGAATGCATCAATTTGTCTTGCAACTTAATTTTTAAATATGGTTCCTTTTTCTCCCCTTTCCTTCACTTATGTTGTAGATAGGTGAGCACAGGCATTATCTGCCTTTACACCTTTAAAATACCTGTATAACATTTAGCACAAACAGTGCAATAGGCACAGGAGATCTCATGCTACTGCTGATGTCCAGATAACTGGCTGATATTTATGCTGTAGTCCCACTTATTTCAGAGGAGTTCAGATGACAACACAGTGAGAATTTAAAAGGGAGAAATAATCTTTATTTGCCCATACTTGATTTTATTGATCATACCAAGACATCTCAAAACAATCTAAGTTATCTGTGCTCGTATTTTTGCTGTTAACCAAAATACTAATGGAGCTGTAAAACCACGGAGTTATTTCTGGTGGCACGGGATAAGCATACTCAAATGTCAGGAGGGAAGAAGTTAAACACAGTCTTTCCACACACTTGGGAGCTGAATTCTATCATTAAATATTGCTAAATTGTACAAGATGCTATTATCTTTAATAACCTTTAAGTGCAGCACCAAACACATTCACAGTTAAGATCATAAAGTAAGAAGGACACTCACATCTGATCCCAAACACTGTTTCGATCACTTATAAGAAATATGAGAGACAGTTGCCTCCCCAAAAATCTTGGATTAATAAGAGAAAATAATTACTGGCATGAGTTTCTGCTATTCCTTTGAAATTCGTAGTCAACAACTAACTGCAACCAAGTAACAACTTATCTACCCCATACCCTATCCATGCTGTTGCTTAGAAGTACCAGTGATACTTGTCCAAACCTCAACTGTCATGGAAAACAGTGCAGAAGCTACCTCAGAGACATGTGGAAAGTATTCTTAGGGCACAGACGAACGTAGCCGCCTTGAAATGGTATGGCTAAAGGGAAAAGCACAAATTTGCATGTTAAACTCTGCCAAACAGCAATTAACACACAGTTTCATGATGTGAATTAGTGTTATAATATAAACTTGCTAGTCAAATCCCTTTGGGACTGGTTCAAATTAGTGAAAGTTCGCATCAATCCCACGCAGTAGTTGCTACTATTTTGTAAGTCAACTTTTGATTTTTTTCTCCTATTGACAAAAAAAAATAATAAATCAGCATTTAGGTATTGGAGAGAATGAAATAAAGATTAAGTGTATATACAGGCTAAAAACTCCTTACGGAAAATTCAGCAGAAGACAACTGCATGACCATTTCCACATTATTCTGATTAATGAATTTTGAAATACTGATGCAACTTGATTTTTAACTTGGGCATCAGTTTGCTGTGCACCAGAATTCCTCTGTTCCTGTACGTAGAATACTGGCAGATATCATGCTTTTCAAAGTAAATTCCTTAAACCTTCAAGCATCTGTAAAAATCTGACCAGTTGTTTGTTCTGGAAGACAGGCTAGAAAAAATTAATGCTTTTTACAGACAAAAAAGCCATCTCCAAAATAACAGAATAAATTGCTCCAAAAAATTAAATCCAAGTGGTGTTAGCTGAAGGAGCATGAAAAAAATGCAGAAGCATGTTGCAGTGACTTCTCAGAATCTTGTCCAACTGTGAATGTCACAGCATATAAATCTTAAAGACCTTACATATTTAATAGGTGGAATTGATTAAACAGTAAATAACTAAGCACAAAAAAAAGGAGGTATTGAATTCAAAATGTCTATGATGAAGATGTAAATACTAAGACTGTTCTTTTAATACATTTTCCTGGGTTAGCATTTTAAGTGTCTTCACTATGCTTTTTGATTTATTGTTTTTTACTCTACCATTAGCTACGATTCATTACATAGTGAAATCTTGTTTACAAAACCTTTCATTATTATCTACCAGCGCCTGCTCAGACAGCAAAGCCACATCATAAGCCACTTGGGTAAATAAACAGCAACATACCTGTGTGTTAAGAGCTGCTTACAATCACTGTGAATCGCTAAGAACCCTTGACATTTAGGGAAAGCTGGTAGGTATGACATGCCTCATATATATATGTATATGGGGATTATTCGTATAACCATGGGGATTAAAAAAATTTGCTGAAAATCTGACCTCAAACCCACAAGGTTCTGCAAACGTTTTATTTAATGCTAATAGCCACATTTCAAAGTATATACTGCCAGTTCAATGTATAGTTATTCATTCATTTTTCAGTAGGGGCTGCAAGTTAAGCACTGCAGACTTACACCATCATATTATGGCATCAAAGACTATTTGACTCACAGCATCCACCATCTCATAGGCTATGGTAATTAAATCTTTTTTAAATTGCTGTCCAAAGTTTTAAGTCATCGAGGATAGGTGAGGTTATTCCACTACATTGTTCAAAACGTCACGCCGCAAATTACTGGAGAAAGAGGAAGCAAGAGTAGAAATAGTAGGGACACATCACAAAGCTAGGAAATACTAGGCTAGGGATAGAAAAGATGACAACCTTGAAAGAAGACACCTCAACAACTCTGCTCTATTAAAACAAAGTTACCTTAATATTATGACATCAGCTTCCAATATTTCTTACATAATATTACTGTTAACAATATACCAAAATTCCTTTTAACTATTTGCACTTAAATATTGCTTTGAAACTTGATTAGAGCAAGCTTAGCTGAAACTCTGAAGCGTACTTCTGAACACACACATACATTATTACCTGGGGGGGGAACATCTTTTGAATTCAAAAGCTTCCAACTTAAAACAAAGCAAAATACAAAACTGCTGCCCACCAAACGCTTTGGGGGGAAAGGCTCTTGTGCTGGCAAGAAAAATTACTGCAGAACCCCAGAGGATGTCTCCCAGGGCTCAGATATTCAAGTGCTACCATAGAACAGCTTTGGTGGTAGATTACTCCCCGCCCCCGACTGAATTGATATGACTCAAGACAGAAAAAGCTTTTCATTTTATTGTTAGTTTAAGATATGCTACACAAGGAGCACCTTCCAGTTCGGCTATAGAGATGCATCCCACTTGTTGGTGTGTACACACACTCAAAACCCTTTCTAACACCCTCTGACAAAATTCTTCCCCTAGGTAAGAAGGTACCGATCTCTCTGACTCAAAACTACAGATTAAGTATGACAACATGAACCAACTTTTCCATTTTCAAGACTACATCTTTCTAAAATTCAACATTAGAGAGAGGTGTAAAAAGGATGCAAAAGGAGCATATTTTTATTCATATTCTAGCAATTCTACGGGGGAAATTCAAGTCATACAAGGCACAGCTCAATTTTTGAAACAAACATCTAATTAAAGGGTACATCAATTAAATCTGAATGCCTACAAACACAGTATCATTAAGAGGCCTATTTCAATAATGCTGTCAAGTGTGTACGAAAACGTGCAGAAAAAGACATTTAAATGCCTTTATTACCATGTTTTCCTCAATCCATCATTATTATAAATAATTGGTGGGGCATTTTTCTTGCAATACAATTATAAAGTTATCAGATACAACTAGTTTATGTAGGCATAATTTTCGGTACTGTTAAGCAGATGAAACACTAGAATTGATAAGAGCTGTTTTGCAGTGTACAAAAATTATCACAATGCAATTTTAACTTCTGAGAAACATGAGAATAATTCACATCTACAAAAGATCTCAATTTTGTATTGTCAATCTGCCCAAACCTAATATATCAAATAGTGGAGAGGCATAATACATACAGCTATACACTTATATTTTCCCTCGCTATAATCCAAAACTCAATGATCAGTACTACTATTATTGTTGCTTGAAGACCACAAACAGCAGCAGCAGAGATAAATAGCTGCCTGACACGAAGAACAAAAGCAAACACAGTGAGCAAAGGTCCTTCCATAGTTTTTTCCAGCAGAACTTGCATCTCCTCTTCCTTAAAAAGACACTTTCAAGCTTACATGGTGGAAGCAAGAGAAAGAGGAGCAGAATAAGCATGGGAGACAAACTTCACAGTAATTCTATTAATATCAAACTACCTGTTGTATAAATATATTGCTACACATTAACTATCACTTCACATACGAATAATAGCATTTTAATCACTGCATTTTCCAGCCAGATTATAAATGTTGCAATGAAGTCTCACCTTCGGAAGATATTTCAAACACACCTGAACACAGGTACACATACACCTAACTGTATGTGTAGTAAAATGTTTGTACCAAGCACTAAATATCCATTTTACAGAAAAGAAACATAGCAATGCATTTACAGAGACTGTTAAGATGACATTTGCATAACAGATGAACTTGTTGCCATGGAAAGAAAATTCTGAGCTGGGCTATTTAAAACACCAATTTCTGCAAATGTTTGGCAAAGTCTCCACTTTAATGACAGCACTGAAGATCATGTTACTAAATCTCACCACAGACTTCTTAAATTATATAATAATCAGTACAAGAAATATTAACATGGCATCATAGGATATGCCACACCAAGCAAAAGGGAATATATTGCCATTATATGGAGTTCTTCATGAACCCAGAAAAGCTTAGCTGAAGCTATTCACAAAATTCAGATAAACAATTAATAATAATAATAAAAACCATTTAGGCTGAACAGTCCTACAAGCAGGAAGCCTATCTAAAATGTGCGGTATTACACCAGTCCATAAAAACTGGAGTTGTCTCCTTCATGTTTTATAAATTAAATGTTGTACCATCACCCTCTGTAACAGAAAGGGGGGCAAGAAGTAGTTTATCTCTTTGCAACAGTATGCCATCCACATTTGCAGCATCTCATTCAATTCCTTAACATGTTACGCCTTCTGACTAACCTGAGTATAAATCACAGGAAGTCTTAAGTTTATAGACTATAAGACTTACTCATCCATAATGATTTAAGTAGTACAGAATGTCACCTAACAATTATAAACTATGGCAAACAAACATCCACAGGGTTTAATTCTATGCAATTTTAACCCACACAAGAACTGTGATGAAACAATTACGTGTAAATAATTAAACATAGAGCTTTTATCTTAGCAAGATTTAAAAATGTTATTCCTGCCTCGATGCCAATATTTCTAAAACTAAAATAGCAGATGCAGAGTACACAAATATGCAATCAGACCTGCTCTAGAATTTCTCAATCACTCAACATAATTGTTTATTTCTACCTCCTGCCCTCCCTAATAACACAACCTCCCACCATTCACTGCAAATTCCTAGCAAGTTACTTGATAGCCAGCCACAGCTACCATTGACACAGCCAAGCCATTACAGAAAACATGATAAACATTCTTCTCTGTAGTTATATTCCATTAGCTTTTATTTTGCTAAATATTAAAACAAATGCAGCAGCAAAAGAAAAGCCAGCTGGCATACAGATCTTCCAGAAATAACTGGGTTTCTCTGTTTTTAGCCAGGTTTTATGTACAATTCAGTTAAAAATAGAGCATCCAAATTTTGTATTTAAATACAGAGAATTAGTCAAAACTTAAATCTCCACTTTAACAAATACAAGCTTTTACTTGAATCCAGAAAAATATTGCTTCTGCATTCACTATAGCTCTCCCCAAAATGTTTTTCTGACCCCGAAATGAAGCTACGCTCAGATAATTAAGAAATAACACGTATTTTGACAGCATCATTTGGAAGATAATGCAAATGAAAGGCCTCACATCACTACTTGTAACTGCAAAGTTTAAAACAATCATTATTAGATCAGTCTGCTTTTATCTGTAATAAATAACCCAAATATTTGTCATTGCCCTATTTGGATCACTAAACATTTGAGAGGGCTTAGATCAAAAACATCTGGGGTTTTTTTAGCTAAGTTATCTTTAAAAGTAACTACTTAGGACTTTACCTACCATTTTATTCTGTTTGACAAAGTGGATATGTTTAAATTCAGTAGTGGTCATACTAATAAGAAAAAAAAAAAGGAAGGAAAAAAAAAAGGATTGCTGAGTCCACATGCAGACCCAGAAGCTAACGCCCTTCATACACCACTGGCAAGTTCTGCTACCAAGAGCACATTTCTTCCACCATGCCAAACACAACCCTCAAAAGGTTAGTGAAGAGCTGCAGTTGCATGGAAGACCAAAAATGCAGTTTATCCAAACGTCTGTCCAGACATGGGCTTTGGCTTTACTTGGAGAATGCAGCTGTACGAGGGCTACAATCCCCAGGAAACAGGACTGCCTTTGTATCTAACCGGGGCACTGGGGTTACTGTAACAGGAGTCTCCAACGCTGAGGAAACAGGAGCAAAGCCTCTCACAGACGTAGGACCCCGGACAGTGCTGGAGGACAACAGCAACAGTTGGCACTCATCTTAACGGAGCCGACAACGAGAGTTACTAAATTTATAGCCTGCTCCAAACCAGACAATGCCAAACTGGTATCTGCCTAATTTACAAAATCAAGAAAGGTCAAAAGGCTCATAAAGTCACTATAGGGAATAGCAACTTCCTCCATTTTTCAAATAAAGTGATAAGAAATCCCAGTTAGAACACAAATTTTGGGGTTTTTTTGCTCAGTTAACTGCTACATTCAAGATTAACCTGTTTAGATCAAATTACACTTTAAAGTTGTAGAAGTTTTTTGTACACATCTTTTCATAGCATGAAGTGTCAACTAAAACAGAATACAAAAATAAAACATCACTGAAAAGTAACTTGGACATTTCCATTCGCAGGCAAGGAACCAGAAACAGCAGCTCTGGCATACAAGAGTGGACAGACTGGAGGCTGACACTTAACAGTTAAGAATTTGGTAGCAATGAGCAAAGTTTCTGCACAAAGTCCACTTCGCTTTTGCAATCCCTAACAAGGGTCCGCAAGATCTGCAACACTGGACTCTCTGCTTTTCACCTGCACTTCGAAATGGAACGCTCTGCAGGAAGGCAATTTTTCACTCAATTCACTGAAACTTAGTATGACCTACTCCTAAGGCCCAAGGCAAGTCTAATATTTGGCAGCAGCACCACACACGTTTCCTTTTAAGAGTGTGACTCTATGGCACAGGTGTGTATTTTAACATTCTGATACAAAATTTACTGCTAAAGCAAGGTCAGGCACCATGGCAGCTGAGCTGCTTTGCACCACAGCTGACTACCTAGACAGTTTCCAATTTTACTGGCAGCAATATAAGGAAGTTTGCGTGGGACTTGGCTCTGAATAATTGCAACGCTTAAGAAAATTTAGCAAAATTTATATGAATCAAGTCACTTTCAGAAATACTAGGTCCTTCCCATTCAACGATCGAATTCTTTCTTATGGACTGCCAAATAAAACAATATTCATATATTTGACTAGACTCAAGCAAGGCATCTGGCTCTCAATGCAAGTTAGAATAGCTGTATAGCTGACTACCCGTTTCCACGGCAGTTTGCTACTGCAAAATAATAATAATCATCATCATCATCAAGATGATAGATATTCAGCTATTCTAATACTCTCACTAGAGAAACTTCATGTCAATCATCGCATTAATAATACTGTCTCTTTGAAGTTCTAAAGCATTAATCATAGTCTATCAAACACTCCTGCAGAATTCAGGAAGTGTGACAACAAAATTAACTGGTAATTTCGTAAATGTTTCTAAAGGTTTCATCTTAAATCACTTGCCTGCACTGGCGATCCAAATAAATATTGTGCTTGTTTAGTCCAGGGGAAATAGTTTATAAAAGGTAAGTAAGTATTTGCTACTGAATATCTGATGGTCAGACATTATCTAATTTCTTAGCAACAAGTGTTGAAATAGCAGTGAGTCTTATTTCAATAACTGTTAAACCCAAGTAAAAACTTGAACTGCTCTAACATTTCCTTGAGGAACTTGACACAGCAAGCGTAGGCCAGTGAGAATTCTTCAGAACAAACTCATTCCTGTCAATCTGTGTAAGGCTTTTGGCAGGAACCACAAAATAAATCTGAAGGTTTGACAGATTAAGAAAACTAAATACACTCTGGTCTGACAACTGCTTTTCTTTTTAGTTCATTTGGAAAATGTACTAAATAGTAAGTGGAGTATAAGATTACTTTGATATTTTACAGTTTCATAATCCAGCAACACAAGAATCTTCATAGAGACTTTACAAACACAAACTGCCTTACGAAGTAAGGAGATCCACAATTAAAGAAAACAACTCTCAGCCACACACACAAATGGACTCTGCATCTCTTCCCACCAAAAAGCAGCTATCAAAACTTTGTATGCACATACTTGAAATTAAGTTAAACATGCTTCTTTATCACTGCCTAATAAGTTACATGGGACATCTGTAGACAGGCCCTTGGTGTGAGACATTCCCTGTAAACGATTCAAGTAAAATAAATGGTCAATGCAAAATTATAGTAAATTGTAATAAAAACAAGCACTAATGAAGTTTAGTACTATTAATGATACAGAATCAATACGAATAAAATTGTTCACATGGTTTTGAAAAGATGAAGGATAAAAAGAAAACATCTAGAGAAAGGCAGTAAAGTGATTAAGACATATGGACGATTCTCACTACAAGAGCAACTTCGACACTTTGCCAAATTAAGACATGATTCAAGCCAGAGGTAAATAAAATAAGAATACACTGAAAGTCAATCATAGACTTTATTTTGTATCCACTATAAAAGCCAGAGTCTACAAATATAAAACAAAAAAATGAAGTAGGAGATCGCACAGGAGGGTAAGGAAACCATAGAAAGAGCAACAGCCTGTGGTAAACCCTGGACTTAACATGAGACAATGCAAAAGAATTTAAGAAAGGATTATTCACATGAATGAAAGTCACGTAGATTTAAGTAAAACAGCAAATCCAAACACTTGAATACAGCTAAGGCAGTCAGTAACTCACTGAGTTGCTTGCTTGTACACTATAAGAAACAGTTCAATCCCAAATTACAGAACAGGTCACTTAACGGAATAAAAAAAGAAAAGCACATTTCACTCTGGAAAACAGCATCTACTCTCCTATTCTGCGGAAATTCATCCCCTTCCTACTTTTGAACATAACCTCCAAATCTATTTATCTCAAAGCTCTTCCCTAAAACAGCAATCACCAAATTTTCTCTGCATCTTCGAAGCAGAAGCACTTAAACAGTTCCGTGATTCATAAGAGAACATTCTAAGAAAATCCTAATGCAATAAAATATTTCTGCAAGGAAACTAATATTTCAATAGAAACGTAGTAACTTTTAATTTATTCTCAGAAAAACTAAAAAAAGTATTTTCCTAAAGAAGGAGGAGAATAATTTTAAAACACACCGGCTTAATTAAAAAAAAAAGTTAAGAGTGGGAAACCAAGCTTCTTTTCTTCCAGGTCACTCATTGTTTTAAAGCTAAATGTGATCAATAGAAAAAAAAAAAAATATTAAAACTGGAAAGCTGTCTGGTGCCTTATTTCACTTCCCACCGTAAGTTATGTAACTGAAGACAGGATTAGCAAATTTGCTAGGAAATGCTGCAACTGTAGTCTAGCTGTATTTTATTTTTTTAACTTGGAAAAAAATAGTATAGAAGCGTGGCTGAAAAAGCAAAAGTATAAAGAAAAATATGGAAGACTTCAGAATTTGAATATAACAAATAACCCAAGATATTATAAATATTTATATAAGATAGATAAATATTTT
>VWZL01001924.1:897470-940392 GCA_013396915.1 Stercorarius parasiticus | reverse complement strand
CCCCCCAAAAAGGGTTTTTTTTAAAGTTGTTATTCACAAGCATGTAGCAGTGCAAACTGTGTAACATCAGTACCTTTCTTTCTCCAAGAACAAACTTTTGATCTGCCACATAATCGATGACAGAAACTGCCTAGATAATTTTAGCATTCTTTGATTACACTTTGGAGCCTACTTAGCACCTTAAAGCAGATTATAGCCTGATAAACCCACTGGATATTTTTATGTATGATCACCTTTTTTTTTAAATACTTTTATTCAGTTAGTGAAAAGTTACTTTTGAAAGGAAGACCGAGTCTGAAGCCAGAGACTCTGTAAGTGTTCTTCTTGAAGGAAACACTCATCTTCGATATTACCGCTTACTACTACTACATATTACTACTGTCAAATATAAAGGAAGAAATGCCCCGATGAGAGAGAAAGATGTCCACACTACTCCTTTAGTGGACACATGAATTCGACTGTAAAGTGAAAGCCAAGCTGTTCTCTTTTTCCTTAGAAAGGGAATTAATGAAAAATCTTGTGCTAATGCATTTGATTTGAACAAATTTTCCTACAAGCCTGGCAGGCAGAACAGAAGCATATTAACTACAACTTGGGAGAAGCAGATGATAAATGCTTAACAAATAAATGAAATTTCAGAAAATGAAAAAGCAGCAAAGAATGTATTAGATCATTTTTCTGCTTGTTATTGACCAGCAGCTGATGGCTCTTAACCATGTAGTAATCACGTCTGACAAAAACCTTTGAACCAAGTTCGCTAAACTGGTTTTTTTTTGGGGGGTTGTATTTCCCAACACACACACACACCCCTTTTATCCTACTAAACTTCTTTCTAGATCTCAAATGCGCTCATCACCTTAGCAACAACAAGCAATGTTTCGATGCATAAAAATAAATTAGTAAGAACTGTCTCTTTTTCCTCAAGGACTCCCAAGCTATTGTGCACGGCAGAAGAAAGATGTAAAGGATTTACTCCAGCTATGAAAACCTACAACCAAGCCAGGCAGTAACTACTGAACATTAATACCTGGGAGATGTAAAGTATTTTGAATGCAGACTACAAGAACAAAAATATGCAAGACATTGAACTGCCGAAGAAGTCACGTTAAGTAAAGAGCAGGCAAATTTTGAGAAACACGACTGAGGCATAACCAAGATCCCACCTTCTGCAAACATGTTAGAGAAGACTGTACATCGTGGAGAATGCCAGGTGCCATCCTAAATATGCTCTAAAGGAGATTATGAACCTTGTGTCAGTAATCACTTGCAAACAGAGGTCAGATCAAGGTCAAGGAAAACAGTTAAATCTGTACCTTATGTCTACCCTACACTTGGGTCAGCTGCTGATTCTTAAATGCCATCTCAACTTTACAAATTTAGTAAGGCCTACCTCTTCTGTAAGACAGTCTGTATTGGCAGTGTGTGAGGATTTATTGAGAAATAAAGAGCATTCCTACTGCAATACGGAAAGTTTTACAATAATGAACATCTTGATTGATTAGGCAAAACATCACATTTTTAATACTTGTGGAATAGTCACCTTTTCTGATATAATCAGAGTTCATTAAATAAATTGCAGAAACAAGACTATTTGTCAAGTGATAGATATCTTAACTGTCTAAGGACAAGGCCTAAGATGCACTAGAAATTCAAAAGGATATTTGTTTTACTGAATACAGAATAATTATGAGCTATTTAATACACTTCTCAAATAAGGTCTTGTCTAGTCATTTCTAAGGTATTAAACTGTCAGTTTCCTTTTCTGGAAAATGTGTTTCTAAAGGACACGCTCATTCACAGTTGTTTAAACTTGGCAGTTCTTAGTTCTATTTACTCCTCAATGTGTAAGACGACAACCTGCAACACAGGCCAAAATAAAGTTTATAAAAAAAAGAATTAAATGATCTGTTTATGTAGCTAATAAATGCAAATTTCACAACCCTCCAGAGACACTACTCTAGCAAGTTTCAATAATTGGTGTTTAATCTAAAAGACTACCTCGTACTGACTCGCAATTTTTCACATGCATAAAGTTAAGTCACAACATCTTTCTCCTGTCAAGCCCTCTTTATCATATAGTTAGAATTTTTTGGGGGTTGTTTTTTTTTTTTTAATTACTTTTTAACCCTGCTCATGTTCCTTTATTATCCCATAAAACCTCAACCCCAGGGCTAAGAAACTTCAAATCCAAGAGATATAGCTGAATCTGCAAAAGAAGGGATACCAGTATAAACCATTTTGGAATCCTAACTGCAGCTACTGCTATCAAATCAGCAGGAAAATATTATGTTTCTTATAAGAAAATTGCAGTGAACTGCAAATATTAAAATGTAATGTTACTTCAAATACTAAAATAACTGAGAATAAATGTAAAGGAGTAAAAGTAATTCCAATGGAACCTACTAAAAACAGAACTATAGAATTTCAAGATGTACATGTATTAGAAAAGAATAAAGCCAATACTTTCAACCGCCTTATCTTTTACAGCATAGATGCTGAAACTTTAATCATAACAATTCAAAGCAACTAAATACTCAGAATTTGGTCTCTCTGTGTCACGACACAAGAGTATAATTCAATAGATAAATTATTCTTCTTTTTAATGTTTGTGAGCCTTGGTAAGAAGTTTATGTTTATAAAAGACCTATTGTTCCTAATTATGACAGTCTGAAATCTGTAAAACCTGTAACTGTTAAAACTTTAAACCTACAAAACAGCACAAAACCAAAACCCATTTACCACCAAATTAGTTTACTGATATTTTTATCTATAACTTTTTGAATGTAAATTAAACTTCTATGCCATGAAAAATTATCTTAGAAATCATTCTGTCTGGCTTTTCTGATTTATAATATAATCAAATTTTTTCAAGTTGTTTTTCTAGCCTTTCAGGTAAATCACAGGCACACAAATTCTATTTGCTAAGATAATGCACATTTAGGAAAAAGCATAATACAGCCTCTAATTTACAAAGTGTTACTTATGTATGTGCTAAATATGCTTTTCATTACAGGCAGCAAAATAAAAATTGGTGCTTGAATTTCAGTTTGTATTAGCTTAACCTATTAATTACTGTTCAAAAGAATAACTAATTGTGTTGTACCACTTCTTTCTCCCAGCGCCCTGTAAAATTAAAAAAATAAATAAATTATACAATAACTGTTCTCCTACATATTTGAGTTTGCGAGTTCCACAGTCAACCGTGCTACAAGTAAGATCAGGTCCTAAATTTTAAGTTAAAAAATTTCACAATAATGCCATTTAAAATATCTCCTTTCCTTCTTTGGTTCACTTGTCACCTTCAGAGAATTACAAAATATACATATTCACCTACAAGAGGAATCAATATCCTTGTGATACAACTGTAAATACTTCCTTTTTATATTTACTCCCTGTGAGCGATAGCTTTTATTGCGATTTTGGCCTAAAACGGTAGTCAAAATGTCAGTTATATAAGGCCATCCATGGAGACACATGCACTCTAAGAAAATATTGCTGCTGAATTAATCATGGAAAAAATAAAGGATGTTTGGTTTGACATACATATTTACGTAAAGACTAACGCGTGTACCCCCCCCGCAATTCTTCTCTGCCAAAGTCAGCCAAAAGTAGTCCCTCACGCTGCCTGCAAAATTTCACGAGCAACGACATCACCAGTACCCTAAAAATAACAAGAAATTAAAAACCGCAGAAAATAACAAAGCCTTAATTTTCCATTCGCACCAGCGCTCGGCTAGAGTTAAAAAAAAAAAAACAAACCCACCGTTGCGCCTCACAGAAGCCCGTTCCTGGGAGACACTTCACTTGTTAGCACTGCCTGAAAATAATTCGGCCGCCACCCACCACCACCACCACCGCCCTGCACACAAACTTTCTGGTCCGCGGGAGGCCGCCCCGGCCCCTCACCAGGGCCTTCCCGCACCCGTGCAGACATTTTCCCTCCCCGCCGCTGTGTCGAAGACGCCCGGCGCCTCTCACGCCGCCCCGGCCAACTTTTCCAGCCGGTCCGGCAGACGCCACAACTTCCATGTCTCGCCTCGCCGCCCCCCGGCCCTCCCTCCTTCCCTCCCTTCCTCCAGAGAAGGNGGCCGCGGCGGCGCCGAAGGCGGCGGTGGCTCGCACCGCCCGCGGCGCCCCGCGCGCCAAGGGCGCCTCTGGCAGCGCCCCCTGCCGGCCGGAGGGCGCGCAGCGCCGAGCTGCTCCCCCACCCCGCCTTTCCCGCCAGTATCGCTAATTAATTAGGCAATAACACACAATTATTAAATAAATTTGAAACTTCCCAAATTTAGATTTGTCTCAGATCGTGACATCGAGTTAAATCCACGCAGGCTGAACTGGCAGCAATCGAATCCCCGGTGTTCGTTACCGGGGATTTACACTTTATGTTTACACTTTAATTTTTTTCAACTATTTACACTTTAATTCTGTTAACTCTTTCCCAGCAGCGTTGCTGGACCCAGGCGCACCTACCTTCCACAGACCATTAAATAAGGAGTAAAAGTGTTCAGTCACCCACTAAAGCTGGAATTTGGAACAAAATCTAAAGATGCAGGAAAAGACTGTCTCAGTGAGTTAAAGAGAATACAGAGGAAAACTGAGAATTACTGCATGTTTAACAGACCCACTTAATCGCAACAATGAAAGATTTGTTGCAATTCCAAACTTATGATTTCTATTTTTTTTATCCAATCAAAAAATGCACAGGAAAGAGCAAATTAGCCGAGTTGGCATCTCTGCAATTACCACTCCCATTCCCAGCACCATCACCAAAGGGATCGATACTGGTTTCTCTGGTTAAAACATTACCAGACTCAAGCTAGTAAGTCTCCAAGTTTGCAGACTAAAGATATATTTGTATCTATTTTTTTAAAAATCTCCATCATTCTCTCTCCATTTCCTGAAGCACTCTATCCAAAACCAAGGAAAAAAAAAAAAATCAACTTAAATGCCTTTACCTTAACTACAGCCCCCTCTTTCCAGGGCTTAATGACCATTGGGCTCGGGGAGATAAAAATACTATATTTAGAGTCATTACAGCAAAGGGCATCCTTACACTATTATTTCAAGTCTGAAGCCCAAGGGAATTTTTATATCAAGAACAATAGCAATATTTGTTTCTTCTAAAGCACTTTTTTTTTTTTTCCGTGGGTCTCCCAGCACTTGATGAAGGTGATGATTATCTCCATATCCCCAGACACCGGAATAACAAGAGAGGCAAGATCCCAGCAACTATGTTAAGTGTTTAAGTTATAACATAACCAAAGCCTACGGTTTGGCTCCTTTAACAGTCCCAGAGGCCTGACAGGATAAACTGCAGTGAACCTGTCGGCACAGTCCCATTTTCCAGCTGTTTAGCAGCACTGAATAATGAAGAGTTGTCTGATGCAAACAACTCATCACCTAAAAAATACACAAACTCAGAAAAAAAGAGCTAGCAAAAATGGTAGGCAATGCAAACACAGTGTGATAACGAGCGTGTAATTTGCTAGCTGCACGTCTGGAACTAACTTTCAACTTGATGAATTTAAGTTTTGGTGTGACTACTCTAGGATCTAAATGAAGCCCTCCAACCTTGTACTTCTAAGACAAGGTGCAGTGCCAAACCCAGACAATTAGCCCAGCTCCCTCGTTAGCAATATGAGCTAGAAAAGGACTGCACCGACCAAGTGCTACTTCCACACTAGAGAACACACGGCCATCTCTTACCAATGATATCCTCTAATAACTCTAACAACCAACCTCCTCCAAACTGTGACCCCCAGCTTGTTGTGTGTGTCGCAGTGGCAGGTGGGGATAGGTTAAAAAAGGTGTGAATTCTGGAAAGGCTCCTGAAAGCCTTCTTCTGGAAAGACTCCTACCTGCCTTCTGGTGCAACACGTAGCATTCCTTAATCTCAGTATTTTCTGTTCAAAAAGTTTAAAGTGATTTCAAAATGTGTTATTTCCAAGAGTAATACCCTAATAAGTTATATTCTAGAAATAGCACAGATTGTCTAAAGTTCGATTCCCTGTACTTGTACAGACTGAGATAAGCATTTCCCTGTCTGACTTTATTGGAGTATTTATTTTTCACTGCAGACACTGCATTTTACTGTGATATTGTCCTTTTGTGCCCAGATGTGGCCTTTTCGCCCCCAACGTAACCCCAGTGGACAGTTGGTGTGGTACTTCGTGCATTTTTCACACTGTGCAGCCCTGTGTTACATGGCATTCCTGTGTAACAAGGAGGTTCTTGAGGTATTAATAAACCTGTTTGACAAAACATTCTTCCATAAACAAATTCATTTCACCTTAATCAAGGACAGTTTCACAGCCCAGTTTACTTAGAAGAGTTTTTGAAACTGAGTTTTCACTGCCATTTTACTTCTTCACAAATTACAACGTCCTGTACCATGTGCAGAATTAACATTATTCAACTGGCTCGTTTCATTAGGAGAGGCAGGAAGAACTTCTGAAACCCCATAATGAGTCTTTCAACGAAATACCACAACTCTCACATATGCATCCTGGGGAAAGCATATGCAAAGCAGCCTACAAATATCCTCAGTCCTTCAATAAAGATGAAGAGGAGATGGAAGAGAAAAATATTTGCTTGTACTCACTTAAAAATTCTATCCTATTATTATTCATTTACAGCCCAGAACAGGGAAGTTAAAGCTCTGTGCAGTTTTGAGGTTCGTTTACACCAAGCAAATTTTGGGCTTTGCTTGCCATAGCAATGAAGCTTGGAAATCAGCCTGTTTAACTTACAAATTTGAAACCCACAAAAAGCTGAAGAAAACCTTGGGAAAGAAATAAATAGCTCTGACAACATTTTAAATGCTTCAAGGTAAAGCAGAACAAAACGACATACAAGCCACTCGAATTCTCTTTTGGGGGTAAGTAAAGACTCTGCCGTTTATTTATCACCAAATAGAATTCCCCTAAATTTATGAATCATGATAAAGACCAGGAAGGAACTATGTGTACATACCTGGGCCAGTAAATTTACAACCGTTTTGAACTGGCAGTGTATGCACCATAACACATTATATGAAGAGAACGACGTTTAAGATGTTATTTGTTACATGCTTTCTTTTGCCTTGGTTGTCAGTAAGGTGTGATATGAATCTAAGGCTGATACAGACCCTATAAGAAAACATCATCTCTGATACAGAATGTGAGACAAAACCAAACCTTTAAATAAAAAGCAGACATATAAGCAACCTTTTTTCCAGGGTAAAAATTTTCCCTGCAGTTTCTAAGGTATAGGATAGTAAAAACTGATACAACAGACAATATTTAAATGCTTTAATATGGTAACTTGCCCTTGATACCACACATTCAAAAATCTCCTCCTCTACATTATAATTCTACGCTGTCAGTCACTTGCAGCTTAACTTCCACTTTCTTCACACTAACTTCATTTAAAAACCCTGCTTACTACAGATTTGTCACTTGAAACAATGAAAAGTAAGTTTACAAAACACTAGACCAAACAAGCTTCCTTAATGCCTTCCTTTGGTTCTCATATTCTTGAATGGCCAAGAAATTAAAACAGAATATTGGATTTAAAATATTCTTATTAAACTAGAAGAATAGTCTACTTGTGCAATTAAAAAACACAAGATGTGTGACTTTCTAAATCTTGGTCTGATTTATCTGTATGCTGACTGAATGCTGAATGTTTAGTGGTAGTGAAAACTGTCCAATTTCACATCAAGCTTTCACTTCATAAATCATCACAGATTAAAAAGATCATAATTTTCCTTATATATCACTTCTCTAACAGGTGGGAGAAGAGAATAAAATATATTGAAACAGATGGTTCAAAAAATAATTGGACTACCAGATGTACTTTTAACAAACGTTCATTATTACAGATTTCTGAGGGTTTTTTCCCCTAATATGGAGTGAAATTAAACTTTACATTATAACATAGTTTTGTGTCATGCAGCCACTCAGACATTTCTACCGCCACCTCTGAAATGACCCATGTCACAGATGTAGCGTCAATCCCGGCAGGGCAGGAACGCAGCGCTGAACCATGGCTGCAACGCTCTTTGGACTAACTTGGTCCTGGAAACAGCTTGGTTACTTCTGAGCAGCACAAAACCAGGATTACTAATCCAAGCCAGCCCAACCCGGCGTGTGCAGAACTAGTTCCAGCACGTCCCCACTCTCTTCCTGGAACTAAGTCTACGGGGCAGAAACAGCTTGGTGGTTCTGTACCAGCTCAGGTGCCGGCACCCTGCTTTGTGAGAGACCCAAACCCAAAACTACTCAGAGCTGCTGCTTCTACACTGGCCTCCAAGAGGTTCAGCGCAAGCCTTTGTGCAGGGGTAATGCTGTTTCGGATGTAAGTCTCCCTCCGACTAGCACAGAGCGCAGACACCAACATGAATTTCCAGCAGTTTGCCTGGGACTGGTATTGCCAGCACTGAATGAAGCTAATAAACAATCCCGCAGCACACGCGCATCTTAAGTGGTTGCTGCAGGGGCAAATAAAGCCAGCTGAAGGTGGCTCTTTCAAGAGCCCCTTCACATCCCAAATTCAAAATCTCGCACTGCAACAAATCCCAAACAGATTTTAAAACCAATAAAACTGATCCTTAGAGGCTGCTCTAACAGCCTTCAAAAAGAGCTGCTTGGCAGCATGATCTTGTTGGCAAGACCTACTCAGGTAAAACTCATCAGGTCGCAAGAGAAAACAATCAGAGGAACAAAAGCATATTTCAGGTGCTGAGGCAAAGAATTTGCTATTCTGTCAGCAGTGCTCAGCTTCTTTTAGTGGGACAATTATTTTCCAAAGTGCAATATGATCCATCAGAAAGCAAATTTGAAATAGGTGAATGCTTGTCTTTATCAGGACTAAAACCTTTGCAAAAAAAAACTCAATGAGAGACAAATTTAAAATGTCAGAGTGACTCCAAAAATCACACTTATGTTAACGAACTAGTGTGACTATGGGCAAAGGCAGAGGCAACCCAAGATAACGTGTCTAGAGAAAACTAAGCTGGCTACAGCTTCACATTGGGAGCCTGCCCTCAGTGAAAAAACACCAAAGAGAAGTCAATAGCTTGGCTGGCAATAGCAAACCTCTACTTGAACACTGTCTCAAAGCTATTAGGAAGTTCAGAAAGCATTTAGAAGATTGTGGGTTTTTTCCCCAATCTAGTGACCTAAAATATAACAGCTTTACATATTGGTATACTGCCCTTTAAACTTCAAAACTGCATGGTATCAACTCATTTTTCTATTCAGTGAAGATCAGCTACTTATAGATGTTGTCGGCCTTACAAGGAAATGTAAGAAACAGCAATGGCGTGTAACAGCAAGGCTGCATATACCCAGAAAACCACAAAAGCATTTTAAGTAAAAACAAAGTTGAGCTGGATATACTCACTGCTAATAGGTTCTTGAGCAGAGATTCAAATAATACTTTATAGCCACAATATTCTAACACTAACATACTCTACCATTATTTATAGTTAAACCATATTTTTTTTCTTGGTTTGGGAGATAAAATGCCACAGGAATTAACACTCTTCTTCCTGCCCCTCACTCCCTGAATGAAACTGGAATGGTATAAAACCAGCAAAAAAATTTTCATTAAGCTACCCATAGAAGTGTCTTGACAACCAATCTTTGTCAGATGATGCAAAAAGAAACGCATAAATGATTTCTGCAAAAAATTCTCAGTAGAAAGCGCTTCAGTATCTACAGAAATAGGAAAACAATTATTTTACGTAATCTGCGGTAGTTTTGCATTCTAGTTTGTATCAAACTTGGTGCTACAGCAAATCATTAACCAACAAGATAGACTTAGTGTTCGTACATATCCTATATTTTAACAGTAGATCTTAATGTCAACTGTATTGGCACAGAAGAATTTAGACCATTGAAATGTAGCATTGCAATATTTTAATTACGTTTCATAAATTGTTTCAAAAATCTGTTTAATACAAATAGTAAAAAAATAGGATTTGAATAAAGGGGCATAAAAAGTATTAATAATAAAAAGTAGCAGAGCAGTAACTGATTCTTCAGACACTGATACCTTTAAACTTTTGTAGTATATGGTCCTGTTGATCTCCAGAGGAAATAGATTTTGCTCCTTTCCTGAACGTGCCCAGTTTATATAGCGCAGCCAATTCCCTTTCTTTGGATCCGTTGCATCAACACACATCCATCCCAAGTTTGGGTAATACACCTATTGGAGAAAAATGGCATTAAACAAATGGACAACTGCTAACACTGAAATGTACGTGCACCAAAACAGTACACATTTTAAAGCTATACAAAGTAGTAGCTGTCATCTACGGACAGAGATAACACAAAAGACATGAGCAGAAGTAGGGGTTGTACTAGGGGGAGTGCTGTTGGTCTTCTGCAATCTTTTTAGTGGAACTGTTACAATTGGAAAAAAAAATACCTTTTGGCCTGCAAAGCCTTCTCTGAAGGTTTTGGGCTCAAAAGCCAAAACATTTAAAACATTAGATGCACTTTTTTTTTTGCCCCCCCCCCTTTTTTTTTCCCCAGTTTGGCAAGCCTGAAATGATTCTCTAGACTTTGCATTTAGTAAAATGGTTGATTTTAAGATATAAAGGCAACAGAACTTTAATTTTACAATCTGATCAATTGGGAAAAGTAACACTATAGAAGTTAGAAGCATTTGCTTTATTCGGAAAGATAAGGGAAAGCATTAATTTATATTTTATCTTTTTTCAGGGTATTAAAGAAGATGTTAACCTTTCAGAAAACTTCTGATCACCTTAAAAAAAAGTGACCAAGCTTCTGTTCTTAGAGCAAAATTTTTAACACCTACTCCCGTTTTACATTTCAAGACAGCTTGCAATAAAGCAAGGTCACTGACATCTTCAGTATTTTCTGATGACAGGCAACTCTACTTCTCTTTCGAGACATGCTATGCATCTCCCACTCTTCTTACTATAAACCAAGTTAGACGCCTATGAGAAAAGCTTTCAGTGTATGCTATGCATTTTTTTCCCAAACCGAAGAACACACCACTGTTTGGCAAGTGGAACTATCATCCTGCCATTACTTTGTCTCACGAGACAGGCATACTAACGCAACGTCTCAGAAATAGTGGGCAGCTTACAGATTTTCAGAAAAACAAAAAAGGGAAAATTTGTGCAATTTGGTTCTATTTTATTATCTGCTTTTTTCCTTTTGGTCAAGTCTATAAATACCAGCCTCTGCCTGGAAAAGCTCTTTTCAAAGCCCAGCCTCCCTAGCTCATTACCTCCTGCAACATTCCCTTAGCACCAACTAAAACTCCAATTTCACCATAACTTTCCCATTCTGTTCCACAACGTTGTAGCTTTTTATTATTCCCGATATTTACAAGTAATTTTAAGTCTTTTCAAACTGTCTTATGCTTTCAATTTCAGGTACACTTCCACAACAGCTTAAAATAAGAACCATTTAATAAATTTGATTTCTTTTGTGTTGATACACTGTTGGTTTAATAAAACAGAATTTTATCAATAAAGGTAAAGTTTCAATAAACATACCAAAATCACCTTAGTTTCTTTCCAAGCAAACTCCCTTACTTAAACTATTCCAGCATGGATTTCGTCAGCTGACTTTTGAAAGACTGTTCATCAGCACACCCAGCCCTTGCAATAAGAAACCGCAAACAGCTTCCCAGAGCAAGACCGTAAAAGCAATCCTTTTGGTTAACATGGAAGAAAAGACCCAAACAATGCTGTGGAAGAGTTAGCAGATATGGAATATATGGCAAAACGTAATACTTTATTACTTTTTTAATATATTACTTTATTATGGTTTTATATTATTTTGGTTTTTGCACAAAACAGAATACTTTATTACTTTTCAGTTAAAGCTTCTAAATTACTGAATTTTTTTAAAAGCCTTGTGCAGCGTGAGAAAGGAAATAACTCCAACTCCTCTCTATAACATTGCAACCTTAAGTGATTCCTGTAAACCATGATCAAGATCCTTCAGCACAGTTCTGCCAGTCATTCTGAATCAGCAGACAGCTTTTCCCTCAGTTTTCAGTCACTTGCCAGCACTTTCCTTTCTGTGACTTTTCTCCGACAGAAAATGAAAACGTGTTCAAGTCTCCATTCTCTCCTCAGATATGGCAAGCAAAACATCTTTTTCAGAATGATAATCTAAGCATGACAGTTCAAAATTATTAAAATTGACTGAAAATGCCAGCTTTTAGAAGCCTTACTTTTTCTTGAGATTAACTTCACTAAATAACCAGATGGGATTCTTGTGGAAAAGGTTGCTCTCCTAGTTGAAAGTCCATATACCTAACAACTCCCCCACACCACCAGCCTTTTATAAACCATATTTTCTAACAGTTAAGACTCTGGAGTGGTTTCATATATCAGCATATGGGGACAACTGTTGAGGTCTCATTTTAGCTGCTTTTTTTCTAATTCCAAAATCAGTATTAAAGCAACACACAATTACTTTGAAATCTAGGAAGGCTTCCCATTATCGCCTGCATGGCAAACTACGAAGCTTTGTAACAGCTTGTCTGCGATTATAATTTCTCAACACAAATTTTAAAAATTTAAAAATAAAAATTATCCCCTGAGAACATTCAAAATCCAGCACTGAGAAAAACAATTACAAGATCAATAATTTACTTGACTGATTCCATCTCACTAAGTGTTCTTGTACCAGATCAAAATTAGAGATAGCTTAAGCAGCGGAGTTTGCGATAATACTAGCTCAATGCAACAAACATTACACTTGAGCACTTTATTACTTTCCTGAATGTGAATTTGCATTTATGGGAACTTGTTCTAGATCAGTTTCTCTGATAGGAGTTAACATTAAATTTTTTTATGTGTATCCAGTGTTTTATGCAGTTCAATTTTTGCAGACCAGGGGCCAGAAGGATAACTGCTATCAATACCTTTAGCCTAAAAATCTGTAAACTAGCAAGTTCTGTTCCAGAACATGCTATGCCACAGTTCCTCTACCACCCCTCTCCTTAACCATTCCCTTTGCTAAAGCCGTTTGCCGTATGCATCTTCAGAAAGGCTGAAGAAGTCTTTGGAAGTAGTTATAAGCTGCCTTAAAGACACTGTAGATAGGATTCAACTCCAGATTAAGACACCTACATTTTGAAATCTACATAATATCCAAGGTCTTATGACTATCAGTGGAGCTTAAAGAGCTATTCAGCTGTCCAGACAGTATTTGCTTTAAGGCAAGCCCAAACACAAGCAGCACAAGAAATACTGCAACAGTTGAGAACTTTTATAAAAAACTCCTAAAGCAAAATTAATTCCCATAACAAAGCTTGTTTTCAAAGAGCTAAATGAGGACAAGTGCTGTGGCTTCCTTAAGAGACTCCATATCCTCCTAATTTCCCTAATTTCATAAGCAGTTGACAGTACTCAGCTGCAGAAGGGATATTACTCAGGGTTCAAGCCAACAAAGCAGAGCTTTATCAGCAAGGGACTCTGAAGGGGAGGTGTGACCCAGAGTCAGTATACAAGAAAATTAACACCGCAATTTCAAACAATGCCGATAGTTTAAAGCTTTGTAATTCAGAATGGTTGCTCAATCCAAGTGTCTATAAATAACTGTTTGTAATGGTAGACATAGATGGCAATTATTTCACATCATCTCTCTAAGATCTCTGGAAAAATTAAAGGCTAAGTACAAAATATTGACCTAGTAACAGATACCTTTTTCCATTTACAAGCTGTTTCTTACCTCCCACATGTATACATTGCTTTTAACTTGAGATCTTTTTTTCTTGTCACCAACAAATGGTCCAAACTTCTTGCCTTTTAAAATTGATTTTGTTGCCCAGACACCTGAAGAGACACATATCACTAGTTAAAACTAATCTAACTTATCTCAAGCAAATCTTCTACTCACAATTCATATTTCTTAAGATCGTAACACGTGTCTGTCTCAGATTGGGGAGCATTCTACAATATTAAGATCACAATAAGGACACTGAAGATTACTAGAATGAATTCAAACAATCCTCTCCCCAAAACTCACTTCAATCGTGGAAGGCTTAAGCATTTACCTGGCTTCTTTCTTTGCTCATGGGCTACTATAGCTCTGAAGACAAAAAATGACCTTGATTTTTCTTGTCCTTCAGGTGATATTCAAAATACCATAAGAGCATTACAGGTTTTATATTGGAAAGTCCCAGATTTCAGCTGTTTTGCTGCGTAAACACGTTATTAAAACAAAAATCCTATTTGCTTCCTCTGAAACAATGCCAGGCAAATGAAGCCCTTGCAAAAGTTGTGAAACTAATTAATAGTATGTTTTGAAGGAAAAAACATTTAGGATTGGTTAAAATATGTGCATCTGCCCAGAAATTTATTGGAAATGGACAGCTGCATTTCACATTTTATAGCATAAAAATTAAGAACAGATTGACAAATAATTGCTAATTAAACATAACATTCTCATTCAGACCATGATAGATCAGGTTCACGCTAGAAAAGATTAGCCTTGCTCCAAGGAGCTTATAACCTGTTACTAGCAGTAATGCAACTATTGTCAGGCTTATTCCTCAAACTACCAGCTTTCAACATCAAGTATCCAGCCTGCAATTCTGACTTCCATCAAAGTTCTCTCACATTAAACTCTGTTAAAAAAGAAGCCCAGCATTTTGCATGTATTACAGAAACAACGCTTTGCTCCATACAGCAGCTTTCAAGTCTACACTGAAGCTGTTCTTCTAAATTAAACTTCCCACACTGATGGGACAGTGAGATGCAGCATTCTAAGGAGGCGACAGTAAGATAGTTGCAACACACAAAACTGGTAAAATGCTGTAAGTGAAAACAAACCAGTGAAGTAACATAACCTAATCTGTTTGCATCTTGGTCCACCTTTGACCCCAGTTCTGATGTTCTAGGAACATCATCTTGGGATGCTGGAGAAACTCTGAAGCTGTCCACACGTTCCAACAGAAATTATTTCAGATAAAGGCACTAGACATCATCTCTACTCAGCATAGTAGGACAGCACCAAAACTGCAATTTATGTGACCTACTGTAAAAATCTTCATTCTCTTCTCACAGCTGTAGCACTCACCAAGTCGTGTCTTGTCAACAGCAGATGGGAAGAGCCTCACGTCCTCAGGAAGCCCCCTAAGCACATGCTCAGGTACATCATCTAAGGTCTCCACAGCAACAGTAGAGTCAGTTGTGTTCTACAAGTCAAAAAGCCAGAAGGGCCACAACCATTAACAGATAAAATAATAGCACAACCAATGATCGACCCTTACAAGCTACAAAAACTCCTAACTTGAAATTAAAGTAAAATTTCCTAATTGCCATTTCAACCAGGGTCCTCTCCATCAACATGCTAATGTAGAAGTAGCTTTTTATCAGAACATTCAAGTTTTCACTATTATTTTCATTACACTTGTTTCTGCTTGTATGCAGAGTTCTAAGACCACATTAGAGATATATATAAAACACTGATAACTAAAGTTGCTGTAATTCTTCTTTCGCTTTAGTTAATGGATGTGTTTTGATTACAAGCAGTATACAGTGAATAAATCTAACTGAAAGGGTTTTCACTTATCTCTCAGGCCATTTGCCATTTCATTCGCTTTCCCTGGCCTCTCCTTAAAAACAAATTCAAAATTCCCCCTTCAGTTAATTGGAGAACAGAGCTAAAGGTATTTTCTTTTTCCTGTCCGAATATGACTTACCTGACAGCGCTACTATATTATACCTAAAGACGTACAAACAGAAAAGTGCTGTGGTTCTATACCATGGAAAATAGCTATATTTTTCACAATATAGTTTTCACATGAGTCCAGGCTTAGTGTTAAGTCTTTGAAATGGCTCATTAATATGATAATCTAAAACTCATCCATGGAACAGTTCTCAGTTGCATTATTTTTACTGATCACTTATGCCATGAGAAACCACATTTAACAAGTAATTAGGTCAGTAGTAGTGTTGTTACATGCAACACTATGTTGAGACAACATTCTTCTGTGCCGTTTCTGATTAAAGTTCTTCCAAATTTCAGATTAAAAAAAAAAACATTCTAAAGTTGATCTACCTGCTTAGTCTATTATGCTGAGACTTTCTTCAAAAAAGTATAAACAATATGTTTAAGTCTATTTTTAAACTAGACAACTCAAATTTTTCAAAAAACCACGTAGCATGAAAACATACTTGCTCTTAAGTAACCTGTCTTGAAAGTCTAACTCAGTTTAAAAAGAACTAGATTAATTTTCCTTTTAAATTACACACAGCTACAACAGACCTAATCTAACATTCAGACCAAATCTTTTCTGAAAATAAGCCAGAAAAAGTTTTCATTATTTTATGTTTCAACTGTACACTAGCTCTTAAACACGATCTCTTCTGAGATCTGAGATTCTGACTGCTTCTGAAAGGCTAGTATATTGAAGAGAAACACATGATGCTTTTAGTAGAAATCATTTAGATCTTTTAGTAGAAATCTTTGTTAGCTGTGTACTTTTTGAATACCAAACAGTCAGAAAAGGAGAGAAGTGTTAGAAGAGTTAGAAGTGTTTCAGGACATACGCATCATTTGTCCAAATTATACTGTTGCAACATATTATTGGCAATTAAAGTAACAAGAGGTAAGTGAACTGCCATGCTAAAATACACTGATTAAAACAGTATGCAGCACAACAGGCAGAACACAGGAAGAGTAAGAGGTTTTTTCATTTCATTTCATAACCATCCTATTTGATTTTTTTAAATTCTGGGTTACGTACCAAGAACAAAATTGTAAAAGCCCCTAAAACAGAGGTATAATGCAAATTGATTCTGCACCAAAGCATCAGCAACTGTGTTCCATTGCCTTTTCTTAACACCTAGACACTCATCTTCTGCAAATTCTGTTTCAAAACATAGAACAAGTGTGGATCAAATAAACTTGCTGGAGCCAGCAAAGCGGTTTCTTCATTATGACCCTCAGCAAGTAAACTGAAGTAAAGGTTCATAAAATCATACAGGCTTGATTGCATCAGCTTCAGATGTGTGGCATGTAGCTTATCTTTATCATAACTGACAGCACTAGTGAAAAGTGTGACTGAAAAAACATTTATGTTTGATCAACCATCCGTTTAATTTTCTGTTTGACTTAACATAAATATCTGTCCATAAAAAGTAACGGTGACCAATAGCAAGGAAAAAAAATATTTAACTATTAAAGGCAAGTCTATTAATAGAAAAGTAGGAAATCAAATGCCAAGAGCTCTTAAGTTCTAAAAATATTTGTATTCAACACACAACTCTAAGCGTTTTCCACTTTATAGTTTGAAGGATTCTTTAAAAAAACTTTTAAGTGAAAACTGAGATACACTGCAATTTTTCTGACCATACCCTAATTTTGTACCGTTTGCGTTCATAATGAAAGCTAACTGATATTTCAGTTTAGAGTATAAGGACATCTCCAAGTTTCAAAAGAAAGGGCATTTTCAGCTCCAGAGCACTTATGGTCTGAGGGTCCAGACCTGCTCTCCCAGCCTTCCATTTTAATTTTGTCAATCATTTCCTAAACACGCACATAAAACTTACAAAAGAAACAACTGTGTATGCCTCTATGCACAAAGCAAAAAATGACATAAAGCTTCAGTAACATGAATAACTTGCCTAGAAACTCAAAAGTGGTGACTTTGGAAATACAGCACAAAACCAGAACATCAGCTACGCACCACACTGAGGATAATTTCACATATATTAGCAATTCTTTATTTCCCTTTTTCAAATGATGGCTTCTAGGCATACTCAATCTAATCAGTCCCTAAAAAACAATCTAAAATAGTTTCTGGTATTGACTTACATGAAAACGTACCACTTGTCAGAAAGACTAAACTGTAACTTAAGGAGAAAACCATACTCAAAGTTCTGAGAAGTGCATACAGTTTGCAAAAATGAAAAGTTATTTGTTTTACCTATTGAACTGAGCATATTGCAGTAAACCAACTACTCCAATGTACATACTAGGACTTGCACTTGGGATACACCACCTACTCTGCCATAAACACGGATATATCCTGTATGACCCAGTACTGAATGTTAGGTGGACAGAGAGAAGCTACCCTACACATACTGGAGACCAGTAACGTGCATATTACCCGTATGGTAGAGCAGCTGACATGATGAAACTTGTATTCCAACGTACTTCACAGAGCAACTACTGGGTGTATCGTTGTCTTTATCCTGCTCTATTTACAACATGCAAACATGCCATTTCGCTCCAAAGATCGATGTTAAAGTATCTGCATGTCAAGTTTACTGCTCTGAGACAAATAGAATAAACTAAAAGCAGCTTTTAGAGAGACTAAAGGGTTTTAAATAATGCTACCGAAGTTATTTTAGTATCCTAAATGTCAATCATAACTCCTAAATAAATCAACAGGTCAGAATCCTTAGCCATCAGGTTATAACACAAAAGGTTTCAAGGTAATTTTATATTAAAGTTTGAAAGGCAATAGAAAGCTAATAAATGATTTATGAATGTCTAGTAAGTGACTGCTTCCATTTTAAGGAGCCTACAAGGTTCAATAGGCTGCTTATAATATTATTCACACTATTATTTGTGTAACAGAACAGTAAATGCTATTCATACTTGCCATTAAACAACTAGCTCTTTATTACCTAATTATAATCAATAGAACATTATTCCTGATAAAAACAACCAGAATTTCAAAGTCACAAGCATGCAGTTTCCCATAAAATCTGTCCACATGCTGAAAGAACTGTGCTTGGTGAGAACCAGGCGTATGTTGAGCCACGTGCAACAGCCCTAAAAAAAGTACCTGCCCTCTGACATTGAACTTTGATCACTCTGGTCAGAAACAAATACTGGTGGTGATGGCAGTAACTGTTCTAATATGAAGGATATTATACTTAAGCTCTGAACAAGCTTTAGGAAGTGTTAAACTAAGAAATAACAACAACTTGGGCAACACTACAGTTAGCCAAGTAAACCCCAACTTTCTGGAAACGATTCTTGCTTTTACATATAACCATAAAGCAGAGATATGATAGTAGTTTTCATATACTGACTAATACTCAGAGTATGTTTCATTGAGCACTTATGAAATATGTTATGCTAAAAGTTTACTGGGAATAGATTTTAAAATGTATCACTATATGCTACCAAATTTAAGGTTTTTAGCTCTAAAGCAGAACAGATAAAGCTCCTCAACTTTTTCTACACCCACTCTTTGTGAGGGTGCTGCGTATGGCGATTATTCTCTACCTTTATGAATGTGACTTTGCCAAATTACGTTACAAGAACATGTCTTCTGCCAGCTTTAACAGCAACAATGAGAAAAATGATAAAACTAGGAGTCATAGCAAGGTTATTCTACTGCTGCCTCGGTAAGCCGTAACAGCTGCACAGACACATCCTAGAGAGCTATTTGTAGGGGAGAAAGACCCCCAAATTGGAAACCATGGAAGGAATAGAATGCCAGAAATCCCTTCCCATCCAAGAGAGTGAAGAGACTAGGGAGCGGAACAGAAAAAAAATCCTTCTTCTTTAGTTATAATAGCTGAAGTCTGTTCAAAGCAGAGCACAGTTTTATTTTGCTCTTTCAACAATCCAAAAGGAAAAACAGTGACGAAAGAAGTTTGGTTTTCAGACATCTGTTAGGCTTGAACTGATACACAAGAAGCCATGTCTCAGACAAAAGAGAAACACACTCTTTCCAGCATATCAAACAAAGAAACCCAAGTATCTTTACAAGTACATTACCCCACAATTTCATTACAGGAGAACCAAACCTATTTTTCACAGTGGTTTCTAACAAATTATATATAGGCATAGATGAGGGGAACTACAGAGAATCAACAAGACAGCTATCAGTTCAAGCAAACAGAAATGGGGTGGTTTTTTGGTTAGTTTTCATTTTTGGGTTCAGTTTATTTAGGGGTTTTTGGTATTGGGGTTGTTGGTTCTTTGTTTCGTGTTTTGTTGTTGTTTTTTTTTTTTTTTTTTTAACAACCATAGCTAGATGGGCGGTTAAAAATCTCAAGCCTGCAAATAAATTTTAACCTAGCGAAATTTTAAAAATCAGATTCAACCGATTTAGACACAAGTGTACTAAACTGTGCTATATCCTCTGATGTGTCTGGCATATTCCTTAATAGCCACACCTCCTATTAGCCATAAGTATCCCGAAACTGGTCTATCATTTACAAAGTTTATTTGTATGGAGTAATATACAATCAGAACTTTATTTTGATCTACGTACATAAATCAAAGACTAGCAGCTACATTCAGAGAACACAGCAGTCAGACTCATTCGACACCTGCCATATTAATGGATTTCACAAATACCAGAAAATTGCATATATGCCCTAGTACACAACAATGTATTTCACACCTCAAACGAATGGTAATAAGTAACCAAATACTAAACAGTAAAATAAGCAACAATTTAGTTCAGTCAAATCAGTGCAATCTCATTTTATTTGCAATTGAAACGTAGCTACTTAAAACATTTTCCAGATCACAACTTATCCCCAAGGAATGTCTGTCTACCAAAAGAAGGAATACTATATCTCAATCACTTTTCCACCAACACTTAACAACCGCACTTAAATTTATTTTTCTGTTTAAAAAAAATTCACCTCTTGATAAGAATAGTGAACTGGTGCATGTGCTACAGCCAACTTCTGCATTTAACTGAAGTCCGAATAGGTATTTTTCACTCACTCCAAGACTGCAATTTTGAATACAAAAGCACTTGAACCTTATTTCACTTTTAAGCTCCTCACTCTGAACTTCATCAGAAATATTACATTGCTAGCATTCAAATTAGCCAAGGTGAAGTGACTTAAGAACAATGCCAAAAAAATCATTTGAGGGCTGAAGGGGTGCCTTAACTGAAACTGTCTTTTCCTGTTTGCATCAAATTCAGAGTCCGATCACTCTGACAGTACCTTTCAACACATTGATTAAGCAATTTATTACACCACTTTCAATATAATTGTTCCTATGGACCAACCACAAATTAGACTATAATGTCACAAGCAGTATTTAAGCAGAGTAGAAATAGTACCTGCAACAAGATGTTTACACATGATCAGAAATTAGAGTGAAAAGGTAAAAAAACATCCTGAACATTGTGATGCATGACAAACATTCAGTTAGTGAGAAGTTAGAAGAGGCAGTTGTGAAAAGGAGATGAAGTGAGTAAGGAAGATTGCTGGCACAAACAGCCAGCTAGCACAAGGTAAATTGGAAGCAGAAGGGTCTCTGCTTGTCCAAGAACCTTATGCAGCCACAATTTCACTGTGTGTGCTTGAAAATTAAAGATGTATCAGAAACATTTGAAATAATCATTGAAAAATTCAGAGAGAGTGAGGGGTGGGAGTTTTAGTACAAGTTCAGATGTAATTTGTTAACATATGCGTCACCGTTTTTTTAAATGGTGCAGTTCTCCAGGTAGCACCAACCTTTTTCCTACTTTATCTTAATGCAGACTGAGATGCAGTAAATGCTACCAATCAAACCTTCCTGTCTGCTTGGTTTTTTTGAAATAAATTATTCAGCATATTCTGATGAAGTAGTTTACATATTAAAGGAAGATCTCTTTTTAAAACAGATAGAGAAAGCATACTGTGAGACAGCAATCTTCCAAGAAACTCAAAAATATTAATTCCAACAACAGCTGCATTTTTATTTTTTTTATACTACTACTTCTTACTACAAGAAGGCCATATCAAGGTGTTTATGAAAAGGTTTTCCTTCACTACTTCAAGATTTCTATGGGATAAACAACAAAACTAGCAGTCTCTTCATACAAGCCAAATTAACAATAACCCAATTAGTTTCAGGGTCACTAAAGTCACACCAAAAGCAGAGATAAGCAGAACGAAAGAAACATGAGAACAGAACACTTGAAAGATGTTTGGCATCAGGCAAAAACATTTCTTATACAGACCTGGCACTACAACTTGTCAACAGTGAATGAAATGACAAGGGCACTGCAAGAAAAAACACCACAGGGTTGATGCTAAAAACACACTTAACGTGAATGGTATTGAACAATAAAAAGCCATATGAGCTCTGCACACTTTAGAAACTAAATGTGAAAGCCAGATATACCAAGAAAGGCTTTAAGCTATTGTAACTGCTCCCAGAGGCAGGGTCATCTCATTATTTAATTGCAAGATGTCATACATCACAGCACTGCATAAACAACATTAGCAGTCCCAATAAGAAAGATGAAGACTTTGTTTTGGAACAGCATAGAAATCCTACTTAATTCTAGAAACAGACTGGGGGTGAGGGAACACGACAACAGACAGGACAAGAGGGGACACAGACACACAAATGGGAAGGAAACAGCCAAATACAATAATTACAGATTAGGATATACAGCTTTCAGAATTTTAGCAGAATCCAAAGCTTATCAGAACAACTTAAAAAGCAGGGTTATTACTCGAGCAGACAGAGCAATCAGCTGTTCGCTTCATGCCACTGAGTGCACCCAAAACAAGCCTTACAGGTGATAAAATGTCAAGTCTCAATAGAAATAAATTGTGAAGCAACAGTTAACCCAGCTACCCCAAACTAGACTACTAATGCTTCAAAGTGTGCAAGTGTAAATGCTATTTGTATTACACATATATGATTATTTATATTTGTGTATAATACACAAGTGTATTTTTACAATACATATTTCAGGGCTCTGACAGAATTTATATCTTGCTTTTTACTTTTTAAATACACACATATATATTGAAGTTTGGTTTTGCTTTTTTTTTTTTACTTTAAATCAGAGGAAAAAAGCGACAGGAAACATCCCACCAACACGTTTCACATTGTGATTACTTGTATTATTTATCTACTTTTATAACTTCAGTGAGAACATACTTCAACAAAGTGCTAATTGTATTCAATGCTGCTGATGATTAAATAATGGCATAAAGGGCAATAAAAGCGCTCATTAGATACAGGCTTCAATAAAAAAGTATACAAAGCATTTTACATGACTGTGTACTGTGGTTGTTTCTGGCTAAGAGAGCTTCTGTTCATAGCTGACTTTCAGCATTAAAAAATATCACTTCTTCAGTATAATATCTTATGGTCACATTCCAACGCCAAAGGGGCTTTGTAAGATCATCCAAAGGGAGAAGTACTTATGAGAAAAATTTAAGGCAACACATACTTTTCCTATAAGTATCTAAGTAATACAATTGCGCGTGATAGACAAACAAATTTATAATTCCTACTTGGGCAGACAAATGCAAAATAAAGTCCTGTACACTTGGCACTGATTAAAACACCACCCTCCAGTCAGGATATTCTTGCATCCATACAGCAGAGTACTGCATCACAAAAGAAACGCGCTTTCCCAGTCTTTTCACTTCATTCTAGGGGAAATGCTTAAGGTTCCAGAAAAGCATCAAACTTCCTGATCAATCAATTTCTGTGACATATTGTTCATTGCACATTTCAAATGGTAAAGTGGTTAAAAAAGGTTAAAGAAAAATTGGAAACTTTCAATTTTCAAGCCACTTTTATAAGGAGCTGAATTATTACCAACAGCCTCGGGATGAAATAGATTTTTCTGGACAAGTGTTCTTATAAGAGATGCCAGCAGTAATGACTTACATGCTGCTAAAGGGAATTCACACATAAAAAAAACTTAAATCAATGAAATAAAATACATCTCACAAGCATACACATTGTGGAAAGGAGCATTATGAAATTTAGTGACACTGAAGATTTTAAAGAACATTTCTTTTTTAGTGGATGATTTACTTTTCTTATTAATAATTAACTGTTCTACCATCTAAGTATTTTGATAAAGTCTTACATTTATACTCACCTGATTCATTTTGAATTCCTGTTGTGTTCTGAAAAGACACACACAACAAAGAAACTCCTTTGATTACATGAGCCCTAAAAAGAAAAACAGACAATTGTAACACATACTTACCTACAAATTTATACTGAATTGAAAGTACACACAGACCTGTAGTTTCTCTTCCCAAAGCGTTTGTCACAAAGCAGCGTATTGCTTTATAAAAAAGAAAAATAAATCCTGCTCCAAGCTATCGTTTTGTTATTATAGCTCAAATGTATATGAATAATCTCAAAACGGATTATCTATCATTAATCTTTCCCCCAGTTTTAACTGATCATACAACAGAAACGTGCTCAAGTACGATTGTTTCGTTTGTTTCTAAAACCAAGTTAGCTTGTTCAAGATTGAGTACTTTTAAGAACTTCACGAGTCAGATTTCTTAAAAGTTTAATATCAAAGCAATGTGAAAGACCTTCAATGGTTTTCAAATTAACAAAATGCACACATTTGAGTCTTCACTCTCCCTTACTAGAAACAGGAAATTCTTCCTTAAAATTCAGCCTTTTATTAAGGTATTTTGCCACACTAACACATTTGGCATTCTTGTTTAACAGAAGGCTGAGGTTTCAAAAAGCTTCCTAGTTCAAGTAGGCACCAAATTTGGAAACTCATGGCTTAAGACAAAATCAGAACAATGCCATATCTAAGAGTCTAGTACATCAACTCACTTCTTTTTTTAAATACATACAAAAAAGCATTATTGCTGGAAGCACTATCCTCCCTCATACAGAATTTTCAATAAATGAGCAATAAATACCCTTTTTTGGAGGTTAAGTAGTACCTAATCACTTAAAGCACTTTATTCAAGTACTGCTATTTCTTCCCTCTCTAGTTTTCTTATTATAACAATGATAAACTGATTTTTACTAAGTACTTTGGATAAATACTAACATTTAGTTTAAAATACATTAAGGCAAAACATACTTCAAATAAATTTCATATAATCCTTCACATCTTCGCACTGTAAGAATTCTTAATGCTGCATAACAGTGAAAATACTGACAAGTGTCGTACGAATGTTGCATTGCTTAAGAAATTCATAAGGAAAAACTTCCTTGAAAAGGACACTTCTGTTGGATACAGCTCTTCCAGGATTAACTCCTTTTGTCCTGATATTTCCATATCACATTAGCATTTAGACAAACAGATGAAACATCTGTATTTCAGTTCCAGTTTTGCAACCAGTTCCGTGGGATTTACAGTTTGCCAGCAAAGACCAGTTATGGGATAAGGAGCTCCATCTGTGCAGCTTTTCAACATCTGAAGAAAAACATTCCTTTTGGAGTTTATTTCAGTACATCTGACAAGTACAAATCAATTCCTAGGAATGATACATTTCCTAACATTTTCTCTAGCACTGATGGAAAACATAGAAAACACCAAGAAACTACCGAACAAATAGAGAATAATCTCCCCAGGTTTCGTTACTAGTTACAATCCCAAGATTGCTAAATCTTGCCAGGACAATAATGTCCCTTTGGCTCTAAATTTCTCATGCATTAGAACACAGTTGTTTCTCACACATCTTCCACATACCCTTTACTTCCCTCAGCCTTGATTTTTCCCTCCTGACAAATCTCATTTCTATTTCAGACATTTTTGTGCAAATGCTTTAGGCAAATGGTCCCTGAAATTTGATCCATAGGCTGCCTGTCACCTGCTGAAAGTTGCCTTAGCACATGAAAATGCTCATTAAAGAAAAAGCAAAAGTTGGAGTCAGTATAAACTTCTGTACTTGAGATGAGGCCTGAGGAACAGAGAAAAATCCAGCGCTGTTATTCATTGGGACAATACTCACACAATGTCAATTTATAAATGAAATATTTTGGATAGCGAGAGAGGCACCAAAAATATTTCCTACTGTGAAAACTATTTTTAGTAACAAACGTCTTGGTTTTCTATGCTTGGATACAAAACAAAATAACCACTGCTCATGTAAAGGCAACAAAAGCAAGAACCTTTTATTGCCATGATTTTAGAGCCTGATGAGCTACTCTGGCTGTAGCACACGAGTTTAAGTAGTTATTGACTCCAGCTGCCTATTTCTACCTTTTCTCCTCCCCCTCACTGAAGATTAACGGTCCCTCCAGGACAAGGCTTCATATAACTGTTTTCTACCATGGTTCTGGAAAGTGATTTGGAAAACCTACTACAGACATGCATGTTACACTGCATAAACGACAGTCACCTGAAGTACATATGTGATTTTCAACGCTGAATAAAGAAGAAAGACATTTAACCTAGGACTCTAGATATGCAAAGACAGTAAGGATTTAAAGCACTGTCTTACAGAAGCAAACATTCAATGCCATCACTACTCAGCCACTGAATGTAAACAATCTGAGAGACAACACATAAATATCTATTAAGTGATGGGTTGAAGGGGTTGATGCTAAGGGGAGGTCCTGTCAAGCTGAAAATTTCCTCTAAGCTGAGCTTTCTTACCCAAGTTGTTAAATAAATTAGTCAAAAACTTGAAAAGCAGTCAGAAACTATTTTTTTTTCTCTCATTTGAGCAGTAAAAATACACTTTTACTGTATTTCATATACTAACTCAAAATTATTTTGCTTTGAATTAATATTGTTTTCAAAGAAAATTTCAAAACAAAAAATAAGCCTGGTATTTTTACAAATTTTATAAATGCTTTATTCAGCTTTTAAAGAATTGGTTATATCCAAACCTCTCAATGGTATTTCTTAGGAGAAGATGACAAATCTTAACATACTGATGGATTTAAACCTCCACATACACAGTTCAGGTTGATTCCTAACAGACTGCGCTACTCTGCACTCTTGCAGCTACAAGTTACCAGAGGAACCAGTTGACCATAAAATACAAATAGGTGAGAAATTAAGCTACAGTAAACTAAAAGCTTCAACAAGTACTTATAAAGCTATTAATTTAAAACACACACTTCATCTTGAAGTTTTATACCTGCGGTTGTGACAAGGTACACGTACGAGCTCTCCAATTTAAAAAAAAAAGCCTGAAAACATTTCCCCGCTTTTTCCTGACTCCATTTAACCTGTTTTGTTAACAATGAACTCAACTGTGTAGAAAACAAGATTAATTGCACCGGGGAAAAAAAATAAGACTATACACAGACTTAGGTACAGTCACTACTTTTCTTTCTACCTAAATGAAACATGATGTAAGAAAAGACAAAGCATCTTTAACACTAAACTTGGGAGTTAACTTCTAGTACACAAAGTTCAACAAAAACAAGAAAATATCAAATGTATTCTACGACTGCTGCACAAATACTAGTTCGTGTATGATCAATGACTATCAACAATGTATTTACTCTTGCCACTGCAAGCAGAAACAAGCTTTCACTTCATACACTACTGACTTTTTAGGTACTCATACAGTCAAGTCCAATGCAAGGTCTTACAGGAATGCCCCAAAGAAAATGATACTGCTCTGATTTGTCATCAAGGGAATTGTGATATATTAAGTTTAAAGAAGTGATGATGACCACATTAAATCAGTTTTAAAGTTAGCAATAGTTTACAACTGTATTAGTACTTTGAAAAAGTCACGTCAGCAGCTCCATCAAATAGAGGTTACAATTATGTCTTCTCAACCTTTCCTCCAAACTCAACAGCAGCATATACCTACATCTATCAAAGACCTGAATATTGTTAATAACACCTACCACAGGAAACTTTGAAGATTGACTGAAGTCCCTAAGAAAAACTAAATACAGGTTCCATGCCAAAAATGAAGCATGCTGACCAGCACAGTAACCTGAATTTCTAAAATTGATTTCCAGTAAACATTGCCAAGCCATATTTAATTCAAACCACTACCTACTACTGTATCTCATGAGTAAAAAAATACTATGCACTTTCTCAAGACATTAAAGCATCTGGGAAACAAACACAAATAAAAGAAGATCTACTGCATCATACCATCTTGGAGTGTCAGAAAAGTATATTTAGAAAGGCTCATTGTTAGGCAACAAATTATATTTATTTAGATAAGAATATACAAGGCATTCATACTTAAACACACGCTGTGGTCACTCTAAAACATAACACTTGAAACAAAAAAATATTTTAACCTTATTTCTGAATTCTACACTTAAGAATTTTAAATATTCCCTTACAAAAGATATAACTTGCTGGGAATACAGTTTGCAAACAAGAGCAAGTAATTTTATACAAAACCAACATTACAGATTGTCTTTTTCAAACTAAATCAGATGTTACTGCTAGTAAGCATTCCTAGGTTTTACTAAATAGTCTATCTTCTGATTTTATAAGCCATATTTTTAATTTCTGCATGTGGGGTTTTTTTTAAAAAAATCCCAGAATCAAAAAAAAGCACTTTGAAAGAGAATGTTGCTTCCAATTTGGAGAAAGGAAAACCCAGACGTAAGAGTATCAATTCTATTTTGGAAGCTGAAAATGGGACACGGATTACGTCATTGCTCCAGTAAAAACACGTTTATTATAGAACCAGGAACAAAACCTGAAAACCTCAACAGTCTGCTTTCCTAATGATCAGCAGTTCAGGCTGGGATACTACAGGGCTCTTCTTCTTTGCTTTAGTTTTTAGTTCCAGCACCTGATTTTTTTTTTTTATTGTATTTTTTTTAACATCAGGACATTTACATTTTTTCAATTTAATACCGAAATACTCTAATCCACAAATTCTCAATGTATTAAATGAAACAAGGCTTGCAAAAAAAAAAAGTTCATGTTAACTCTGAAATATTAAAAATATGTATTTGATAAAAACAAGAAGCACTATCTATGGGCACCTAATTGCAAAGGCATATTCAGTTACTCAAGACTGACAGAATAAGAATGGAGAAAAAACAGCCAAACAATGACTTTCTGAACACTTAACTCTATTACCTATTGTCCATTAAGAAAAAAGGCTTTGCTCACTGCCATGTAACGCAATGAACTGTTATACCTTAGAAAGGTTTAGTCAGATAACCAAGAAAATAAGCCAAGAAATCACCTACACAAAAATAAAACATGAGTTTACTAATTAAACAGCAACTAGTCAAGAGAAGTCAACAGAAAATAACGAGTCTCTGACAATTTCAAATATTCAGAAATACCATTCCAATCTTCAGACGTAAGTACACTTTTCATTCTACTTGCAAAGACAGTAAATTCAAATGAAAATTTTCTCAGACAAGCACATCGCTGATTTACTCCTACATGAAAAAGTCCATTTCAGTCATTTCCTTTTACAAAACAGGACTCAGCCTCCAGCTTTTGTCTACAGGCACGTTTTATACAGAAGCAGAGAAGAAATACTTTTCAGCTAAGAAGACAATCAGAGAAAAAACACATTGGTAAAAGAAATCATTTCACTGGGCGGAAGGCATTAAGTATCAGGATCATACCTGCCCTTTCACGTGCTAACAAATTCAACAGCAAATATTTTGCAAAACTTCAAAAAGGTATGCCAATGCAGATAGCCAACACACGAGTTTATGAACTCTGGCTGTTTGTAAGTCCCTGATTAAAAAAAAAAAAACATACAAGTAGCAGTGTCCAATCTCCACCAGTAAGCAAATGACTCATGATGACCAAGGCACTGTCCTACTGCTATAAGCCATAGATTAATTTATTTTTTTTCTGGTTGAGATCCTCATTCAAAGGTCTTGCAGGCACACTGCAAATAAACTGGATTCCAATGATACCAAAATACATTAACACACTGGTCACCTCTAATCTCTCTGAACTTCTGTTTTCAAGAGACAGCCACCTAGCAAGCAACAACATTCAGATCTCCTTTTTATATACTATTACTTGTTTACCCTTAAGAATCAAGGCTTTTATATACAACAGTGAAACGGGGACATCTCTGCGCTGGAGGATGGGACTTCAAAAGGCATTTTAGTTTTTACAGAAAAATAGTAGTTTGACTTTCTGCTTTAATTCCCTTCCATTATCAAGCAAGTATTCATGTCGAAAAATAAGGATGGGTTATACAAACACACAAAAGTACTACAACGTCCTTCCCCCATCTTCCATGCTGCTCTGGAAGAAGGCTGTTCTTCGCATCCCCATACCTACACTAAACAGGCATCAATTCAGGAATCTCCAAGCACCATCCTTATCACGGCATTTCTATCCGAGATAGATTATCCAAAGTGAGTATTTGCCTTTTATTTAATGTAGTTAGTGTTTCACTATAAGTGAAACTTGGCCTCATTTTTATGGTCTATGCCACCAGGCTGTTAAGACACTTCTGCCCTAGCAAACCCTGGGAGCTATACAGAATCATAGAATCCTCTAGGTTGGAAGGGACCTTTAAGATCATCGAATCCAACCACTGATGCTTGAAGACCAACAGGTACTACTAGATGGTTGGTGTTGCTGTCTGTACAAGTCCAACAGCTCTTTTGTTTCTTAAAAGTCATTCCCCCCATCTATCAATGATGCAGCTCTCCATGTGAGGAGTGCCAATGCTATCACTGATTCACCATCACACATTTCAACAGCTGGAAGAGCTGTCTACACCAAGGAAAGCATACCTGAATTCTTAACGTGCACATCATTTTTAGTAAGATGTAGCAAGCATCAAAAGACAGCAATGTAATAATTACATACCACACTGCTGTACATCTCCAGTTCTCCTAATCTACTTAGTACGTGTGAAAAAACTGAGACTTTTCATCCAAATAACATGCCCAAAGTCCAGTGCATGGATTGGGAACAGCAAACTGGCGTGGCAACAGCAATGCAAGCAGTCCTGTTGTTTTCAAGAGCTGTCCACTGTTGATTACTCAAACGTAAAATAAGAAAAATCTTTCTCTTGCTACTGAATGATCAGATAGCAGGTGCAACCACTCCACATGCCCTTCCCTCTTCAACAGTTGAAAACAATTTAAAGTTTTCTTTACCAGTTCAAAATGGAAATTTTGCAGCTTCATATGAATTTGAAACCACTTGTAACTTTACTGAAGACTTCAGCTACCTGCGCATGAGATGGTTATCAGCAATACTCCACTTGCTGCTCTGGCTTCAAATATAAAGTGTACTTAAAGATACTGTTGTCCCTTCTAAAGTCCGTCAATACCACTCTTCGTCTGTCCTACCTGTCTTACTTGCAAATTTTCTCTCTCACCCCAAATGTTCTTCCCAATGGTATCACCATCATGAAGAAATCTCTGATTTATGCAACATGTCCTAGGAAGGCCATTTCCAGTGAGGAAACCAATTACGACAATTTCTCCAAGCCCCCGCTCACCCATCTTGGCAGATACTCGATCTGCAGCGAGCTTTAAGGCACGTAAATTGCCAGAACTTTTGAAGACAGTGTATTACGAACTGTTTGGAAAAAAACAGTTGTCTTGCAACACCAGGCAGGCAGTGGCTATAGAGCTCTGCTTCACCACCTGACACCTCCGAGCCAGCACTTTCAAGGAAAAAACCCCAAAAAGCAGCCCAAAGGACAGAGCCCCTTCTTCCAAAGGGCCTGTGCCGCATCCTCCTCCCTCGCCCTTGCCTCCACTCCCCGAGCCCCCCTTTTCCACAAGGTTCTCCCGCAGGGCCACGACTCCCACATCCACATCTCGCACCTGCAGCCGCTGCCCGCTCGCCCATCCCGCGGCCAGGGTTGCCACCTTCCTCCGGGCCCGGCTCCACCTCCCCGGGCCGGGCCGCCGCCGCCGCGGTCCCCTCCCAGCCGCGCCCCCGGCTCTGCCCACCGCCCCCACGCCCCGTCCCGCCCTCCGGGCAGCTCGGCGAGTCCCGCCGCCTCCCTCTCACCTGCGCCGCTGCCGCCGCCTGCGGCCCGCCTCGGAGCGGCGCGGAACGGCTTCAGCTCCGGTACCATCCGGGCGCCATTTTGTCTCCGGCCTCGGAAGTGACGTTGGGGGGAGGCCAGCGGGCAGGTCCCGCCGCACCGGGACCCCCTCCGGAGCGGGGCCGCCCCCGCCCGCCGCCCCTCCTGCCTCCCCTCAACCGTGTCACCCCCGGTGCGTCCCCGGGACCGCCTCAGCTCATCCCACCTGCCGGAGCCGGCCCCCGCACCGTGGCCTCCAGCCACCACCCCTCATCCCAGACAATGAGCTGTGGAGAAGAGCAGGTTCTCTTTCCCTGATTCTGGGTGGGCTTTTTTTGGTCTGTTTTTCTTCTTTTCGTAGTAATGCAGCTCCGCGGGAAGGTGGTTTTCTCGCCTATGGCTGAAAATGAAAAAAAAAAAACACAGTGGCTGAGGGGAAATTATTTCTCTAGCTGGAGGTGATGTATGGGAAGATCCTCGCCCGTGAGGAGGCGCGGGCCGTTTCTGTGGGCTGGCGCTCTAACAGGCGAGACCCTTTTTTGATGCACATAAATTGTGATGTCCCGTGTAAACCTTTTTTTTTTTCTCAATTTTCCAATTCTGAGCAAGTACCTGACAGGAAAAAAACCTCCCTCCTGGGAGGTGTTTGTATTGCAGGGCACAACAGTGTCTCCCTTCCTTTAATTTGAAGAGCAAAATAATTTTCTCTCTCACTTGACTTTTGTATTCATAATACTGTCAAAGAGATGTAATCCTCCTGACTAGGACTATTTTTTACATGGAAATGTTAAGAATTTGCTATTTTTCCAGAGGAAAAACCCCTGGCTTAAGCCCATAGAAGATGTGAGGCATTAATACAGTTATAGATTAGAGGTCTAAAGTACAGAAATGTTTTACATTACTTAGATTGTTTTGTTTTCACATTCATTGTGCATGTACATCAAGGAGTAACATTAAAACATTAAAGCCTGGACACACAAAATACCAGGACAGAGGAATGCCATTCCATGAATCAAAGCTAATCCCCTGGCTACCTGCTCTTGTCAAACCAAAGCTTTTTAAAATCATCCACCGTATTCCCAACAAACAAAGACAACCTTTCAAGCATAAAGAAAATGCACACTCTGAAATCAGAGAATTTGAATGCCTCTGTGGTAATGCTTAACTTCGCCAAGCAACAGCAGACTGAAAAATAACAGGACACAGTGATCTTCCCACCTGGAATTGTCAGGATGTGTTTGTATTTTAAAATGTTGCTTAGGTATACCAAAATCAGTTTTGAAACCTCTAATTTTAGTAGTAACAAATCCTCATATAAATATGCTTAAAGTAGTTTATTAGGCTGGATTAATTTAATTCTAATTTAGCTGTATTAACATTTAATTTTATAAGTAGGTAGACTAATTACACCTGTGTAAGTTTTGGGGTTATTTTAAGAATAAACAAGGCTCCAATTTGACATGTTAGAGCCTTATACCTAGAGACAATGAAAACATAGAACGAAATACATACTATATCAGCTAGAGTACAAGCCTTCCTTGTAGGTGGGAAGCTTCTGTGGGCCATTGTTGGGGCAGGTGCATCTGCCACAAGACTCACTCCTGGTTTGCTGTACGGCCTTACTAACATTGAGAGGAAACTCTGAGGATCTATGTAGTATAGACAGTATGTTTTTAAAGCTATGATACAATCCAAAAGGACAGAATCTTTGTCAAAGTTCAAAGCTACATTTCTTTCTGGAAATAATTCATATTTATCTCAACTGTGGTAACCAAAGTACTGACACAAATGGAGTTTCTTATGTGGATAAAGGGATTTGTAGTTTAGGAGTGTCATTGTACGCTTATTTGCAAAAGGCAAAAAAGGATGTAGAGGAACAAAATACTGTTTTATTTCTGGCCTGGGATTAATATTTATAGTTTAGAGTCATTACATGGCAGAAATCACATTATTTATAAATATTTTAGCATGTCACTCTTGATGTAGAAGTCCTCCATGTATGAATCCTAGGGCTCTCGAGCTGCTCATTTAAATTATAAATGTCTCTATGAAGCTTACTGCAACACTCTTACTTTCTCAGAGTCAGAAATGCTATAGCAGGCCAAATGCTCTTTTTTTTCAGAGGTATCCAAAACCAGTGAGGCTAGCAGACTGGCAGCATTAAAAAGGCAGGTGGCAGATTTTGGTTAATTGTGAGGGAAACATGACAGAAATACCCATTGTTACAATAAAAATACAGTTTCCAATATCAACCTTGTCTCAAACACTCTTGTTCTATAACTTGGTCGCTTCCTTGTAGTATTCGTCACTTGTATCAGGGCACATCTGTGACTGTTAATATTGTTTTTCCAGAACCTATCATTCAGTCACACTGAACAGGAACAAGCTGTCTAGTTTTGGCATAATCTGTGCTGGTTTTTGTTCCTCTCTTGCCCCTGTTTGTTGCCAGACAGACTTAGCAATTTTTCTTGCCTGGAAGTTTTTGCTTTTGTTGCTTATGTGGTGTACTCACTTATTTGTGCTTGAAATTTAGGTAAATCTGGCCATGTGTGTACAAGTCGTCTTTACTTACCCTGCATTTACATTGAGAATATATACCACCTGGTGGTGGTCCAGTGGATTTGCACTTCAATTTACATTATTTCTGGTGGTCAGAGAAGCCTACAAATCTTTAGTTGATTAAAGTTATGAACACTTAAATTTTTTGTATTCTGAAAATATCAATATTGCTGCTATTGTGCTCTCTAAAATTATGAATTAGACTTTCAGGTTACCTGAGTGCCTGTAAGCACACAGGCACATAATATCACCACACAGTAGAGACAAATACTAGCAAAAATTTTTTTGTCAATCTGGATGTCTGACTGAATATATTCGGGGTGACTGAAAAAAGAGGATCTTATGTGGTTAGACAGGGAATTTCTTGCATGTAGAAGTCTTAGTGAGCCACGGCAGGAACAAATATTTCTAGAAAAGGTTTTTCTCATCAGAGGGTCTAAAGTGGCCTTGAAACTAGCTCGACCCAAGTGATACCAATATGTCCATTTCTTCTCTTGTTAATTGGAACAAGGTCTGTTATCAAAAATTTCTGTGGTATTCTAGTTTGTCCTTCTAAACATAGGAGACTTGCTACATATTATGGCTTAAACTAATAATTTCTCTGGGAAAAACTGATACAGTTGAACTGCTAGGGTTACCGGTTACTTAATAGCTCTGAATTTAAGTAATATTACCTTTTTTCTAAAAGACCATTTTTGACAGATAAAACAAAGAATTGGCTGAACTACTAAGATATTTAGGTAACTTGGGCTTGAAATGTCCTGGGGAATGAGACTCTTAAAACTCAAGCACTTAAGTATTCCTGCTTCTTTCACTTCCTTCTGGTTTAGATGATCCTTTCTAACTTAGCCTCAAGGTCCTTCACAATCCTTATTTTTGTTTCTGCCTTCTACAGCCTGGGTCATCTTTGTACCAGGAGCAGGTTTTGTTATGAAAATCTAATTTTTCACAACTTAAAGCAATGTCCAAGCTTATCAACGGAGTTTTACACTACTCACAAATGTCTCAAAGTTTGCTTGCTTTGCTTCTTGTCTGAGTTCGTTGCTTGCCTGTTATACTGTATGTAGATTCCTCATCTGCTGACCAACAAGTGCTTCTTTCCCTATAGCTATGGACAGGTTCCTTTTCAGGACCACTTTATGGAATTGATAGATCATACCTAGTTAGTCTTAGGTATTTGGCTTCCATATGCATGCTCCAAGTGGCCTTCCCACAATTCCCATATGACCAACTTGAGCAAAAAGGTAACCAGGATATCTCACGGGGCAGGGTAATGGTGTCAAGTTAGTGAAGTCAGTTCACTACCTCTTGATCACAAGCAGTGGAACCTAAGGCTTCATTTTCTCCATTTTACAGAACAGATGACTTCTGTCCAAGACTGAACAGACATGCTTCACTTGAACATTGCCCTCTCCAGAACTTCACAGCTGCTGAGGTCTTCAGTCCATCAGGTAAGTTAGGTAGGACTTAATAGCTATTACCTGAGTAATGACCCTGTGAACTGGCTAAAATTCATCTGTGTCAATTACACCAACAGTGACCCAGGGATAAAGAGGAGGTCCATTTAAATTTAGATAAATTTAAATTTATCAACTGATACTGGATGGTAACCATTGCAAACGAGAGTAGATGTTTTAGGACTGCTTCTGTAAACTGATTCAAACACTACAGGATGGGGTCCAGAAAATGCATGACCACAAGTTTCTTCACTGAATTAATCACTTAAACTTACTTAAATACACTTAAATAAACTTACTTAAATAAACAAGAAATATTTATGTTGAGAGAAAATGCTGGCAATACTCTGTCTAAGGGAAAGCATCGTAAGAATAGTGTTTAACTTTTGTTTTGGCTACCTGCTACTTGTGTAGTAACAAGCTGCCTCTGAGGATGAAACAGCACTGAGTATGGCAAAAGCATCTGGTTGTTGTCTGCACTACTGCTTCTTCCAACTTCTAGCAACTGGATCAATCAAAAACACTTGAGATGCTATGGTATAGGCATGCTCTGTGAAACCAATGTTTAACACTGGTTTTGTTGTAAGCATTTTTACAAATAAAATCAGGCTTGGTGGCTAGGAGGCAATATATAACAATTGTAAGCTTTTCTATTACAAACATGTTCATTTTTCTTGTAAAAATGCCTTCAGTAATTCTTACCACTAGCTGGTGCTAGGATACAGTTTATTGAGTGTGCAGTCATGGTGCATCTGCATTATTAACCTGCAGTGAGGAGTCTTTCGTTTTAGTATTCTGCATGTGTATTTATTTATATGTTGCTTCTTGTCAGGTGTATCAAATCTTAAGTCATTCTTGTGGATCTTGTTCAGTATTCTGCATGAAATGCAAGCACGCTTTACCTTCTCAGATACTTCTGTTACTTACCACTCAGTCAATCAAGCATGCTTATTGTGGAAGTAAGCTAATTAATCATGACAAAATAAGCTAGAAAAAATCCATTAGGAAAACTGTTTTCAAGGAGTAACTTCATAATTGAGAGTTAAACATTTCTTAAGTTCAGCACATATAGGTTTAAATTAACAGAGGGCAGGATTTGCCTCCCTGTGAGTTGTAGTTAATAGCAATGTATGTTTTCATAACCTCATTAATATTTTGTCTCTTACAAAGAGACAGATCTTAGTTCCAGGAGTAGTTTCCTCAGGCTAAGTCCAGCTCTGAATCACAGAGGTAACTTTATGCAGCAACTTACACTATGTAAATTCTTTCTCTGCTTTACTAATAAAGCAAAGGCTTCCTGTTAAAAATATGAGCTGTATTTTATTATACAATTTAACCTTTAAGGGATGGGGTTTGGGTCAAAATCTCCTGTACCACCAATTTCCAAATGTTACGTCTAAGTTGTGAGAAGTGTACTTTTCTTAATTCTCTTTGTATAAAGTTTGTCTGTGTGTAGGCAGGGAAACACGGACAGTTCTGCAAATGGCTGGCCCTTATTTCTCAGCAAATTGCATCAGTGCTAAGTGCACAGGAGCGGACACTCCTTCGAGAAGGAAGGTAGCATGTGTTATGCTATGCTCAATTATTACTGCTTATTCAACTCCTGTGTTTTTTTGCAACATGGTAGATAGGAAATGAGAAAGAACTGACATTCCCATCTCTTTTCCCTTGAGTACACCTGCTGAACCTGCTAATTCCTTCCCTGTTTCCTGTATAGAATAAATGAAAAATGTCATGAGGCAAAATATCCACAGGACCCGAAAGGAATGTGTTATTTGAGGCTAACATGGTTGATAAAAGCAGGAAATGAAGTTGCTTCCCACCTCAAATGAGACATACAGTACTAATTTCCTAAGACAAACATCAGTACATTTAAAATTGCCTTGTTAGAAAATGTTTAGTCATTCGAGAGCGGAGGAAGAATATTTTTAATAAGGATTTAGGTTTATCCATTTCTAGTCAATGTTTTAACTCAGTTGCTGGTCAGTATTGCCTTTAAACTGTTACCAGATGGCAGTCTTATTGCAGGAAAAATTAGTTAAAGGGCTTATGTAGTACAGAGAAATGCATTTTCTTAAAATATCAGTAGCTTTCTGTTCTGCATAGGAGAAAAGAGGTGTTCTCTGAAGAATGGGACAGATTATTTCTACCATTTTTCCCCCTCAAAAAACAGAGGGAGCTTCTGTTTTTACCTGGGTTTTATTGGAATTGTTGCTGCATTGCATCAGTATCACTCTTGCTGTACTCCCTTTCCTATTGGAAAATAAGGTTGCAATTACTTTCTGCTACTGCAGCCTCTTCCTGATTACCTTCTGTTAGGAAAACTAAACCTGGTTTATACCCGTGTTGCTGTACTATTTCAGAAGAAAAATAGTTCAGTTCTAACTTACTTGCAGAGCACAAAAGATATTTACTTGATAGAACTGCATTATAATTAATAATGCTTTCAGAAACCTAAGCCAGAAAAAAAGTCTTCTTTCCGTTTTAATTTTGATAAGATAGATTTAGCAATGGGGAGGGGAGGGTTTGAAAAATATTTGCTATGAACACAATCTTTATCAACTAAAAAGCATTTTTTTCTTTTGTAGAGAAGTGCATTCTGGGGTTTTCTATAACTATAAGCACAAAGAGAAGCTATGTTAATGATGTGCATCATGAGGCATATTACAGGAAGAATGCATTTGATAGTGGTCTGCACTGCATGTCAAAATCCAGAAAATACTCAGCAGAAACCATGAAAGCCATCTGACTTTCTAATGGGCTATAGTTCCTATATTGAGGGAAGTTTGCTAATGAGTAGAACTGTAGCCGAACAGAACCAGCACATGGCTTATATCTGGAGAAGCTGAACCTTTCTGATAGTATAATTGTCGATACAGTTTGCTAGAAAGTGTGGTAGACTGCAGAAATCTTTCAAAAGCCTATTTTTTTGAATGCTATGTTATCATTAAACCAAATTAGCTTGATTTGAGATATGTCCTTTGATTTTTCTAGACTGTTAAGGAAACACTTAGATTAAAATCAAATTATTCTTTTTGGGAGAACCTGTATTTGTACACCTACTGAGTCAACAGACTTGCTATAGAGGAGGGTCTGACTTCGAGTGCTTTGAAGAGCAACTCTTTTCTACCCTTCTGTCCCAGTCAGTATTCCTTTATCAGTAAAACTTGTTTCTTTATTTCAACTTTGATAAAACTTGCAATGGTTTAATGCAAGGGAGTGCCTTCTTTATGCTTTGAAGAAACTATTTCAGGACGTTTTAAGGGCAATTGTGGGAAAGAACAGCTCATCTATATCCAAGTGCATTTAAGTGAACTTCAAGGCTTAATTTTTGGTAATTGATGGGGTCCTGATTGCACATAAAAATAAGGATGTTGTATTTCTATGCAGTAGAACACTCTAATACTGGAAGAGCAGCCCAGGATGAATTAAGTTCCTTAGCCTTGTATTTGTGCTGTCAGATCCGAGAGAACACTTTAGAGCTATGATCTGATTTTATGATAACCTGAAATGCAGACCAGGAAAAGATCAGATTGATGCCCTGGAGCCCCTGTATGGGTTTTTTTGAGACAACCTTCTAATCTGTCAGAAAACACATTTTTAAGAATGTGTTTCCCCTTATGCAAGTTTATCTGAATACTGATGTGACTTAGCCTCTGAAATAGCCCCCACAGATGGGCAAGTCCATTGTTTTGTTTCATTTTAGCTCAATCTGTAAGTGTGAATGAAAATTAAATTTTAGTGAATATAATCTTTCACAGTTCTCTACTTTCCCTACTTCTTTCATTTTCTACTTTTTTTTTGTGGATGGCACTGTTTGGTTTTGGTTTTGAACTCTCGAAATCAATCATCCTTGCCAGCTGCTTTCTGGAAACAGACCACAACCTTGAAAATGCATGGAATGTGCAGCACTCCTTGCCTGCTAAGACACTCGCCAATTTAGCATTTACCAGAGTCTGAAAATCTGACTTCTCCAGCCTGGAAGAGCCTAACGAGCTACATAATTGAATGGGGATCTTTGTGTTGCAGTCCAACTGTTTGTTGCAGAGCAGGGGGAGCTGTGGGTTTGGTCTAATGCCTAAATCCACAAGGCCTGGACAAAGACACATGGCTAGTGTGATCCTGGGTTTATTTATACATAAATGCCTCTGTGCTGCAGCTGTGAAAAATGTACAAAGCACTAATTCAAACTTCTCATTATGGCACCTAGTGTCAAGTTACATATCCACTATTACCTTCTGTATCTATTAGTAGTTGTCTAACAAAGCTAGATGCCAAAAACTTCAGTATGATTAATACTTTAGGTTAAAAAAGCTGCCTGGAAAAGTATGGCTATGGTTAATCTGATACTTCATCTAGTTCAGTTGCTGAATATAAATAGGTATAACAATGTCTTCAGACATGGTGTAGGCTAGTTATGACCTAAGCTTTAAATTGCACTGGTTCAGTAGCATCTACACTGCAAAACTTCAGATGGTGGAGGAGAGATTATTTTTACATGGAATGGTTTTTCATCAAAAATAATCAGAGCATGCTTCTGAACCGAGGGTTCTTGGTGGGCTCAGTTAGCTGCTTTTTTCCCCATGTCCTTTGTTGCCATCTTATATTAAAGAATATTAAGGATCATGTTATCATAAAACATAATGGAACATCACTTCATTTGAACTAATCTGAAGCTGTGACAGGACCAATGTTTAAAGATTTCTGGGTTGGTGGCTTTTCCCTTACCTGCAGTTCTAACCCTTGGCAAGTCACTTAATCTGTGTATCGTACTCTCCTGAACTGGAGATAGTACTTGCCATCCTCATGTGAATGATACATCAGCGCTTTTGAGTTTAAGAACCTTCCAGAAAATGTTAATGTGCAGGTTGTGCTTACTTTTTAATGAAACAATATGTGGTTAAGATACTTGCAATAGCATACAGCAGGTGCTCTTAAGATAGTGAGCAGTTACATTTAAAAGCAATTGCTGCATGTTTTAATTGGTATTTAACTATAAATTAACACTTTTTAAATTTATAGGAGTAATGAGATCTCTGTAATTCTTCTAGTTCCTACTTAATTATTGCTAGTTTTATTGAATTAATTCCTCTGACATTTTCTGTTCTCATAGCAAAAATATGCACTTGATGAATTCTTACAAGAATTGCTATACTGACGCCTAGAAGTATTATAAATATTGATGCATCAAGTCATTGCTTTCATAGTATGCTACTGCTGTATATCTTCCTCACAGACAGAAATACAAGGGGACAACTATATTTATGATATTTTTTAGTGACATCTGGCATTCTCACAGGAAGCCTGGTGCCTGCTTGTCTGTTAGGGAGAGCCACATTCATGACTCAAAGCCAAGCTGCAAAAGGGAACATTACTGTTACTAACTATAAAGGAATGAATGTGATCAGGAGTAAGGACTTTAACTTAAAAGCAAGTGTTGATATATTGAATGTTGTTCCCTGTGAATAAAAATCAAACCTGGCCAGCTGGTAAAAGTATGAAGCTGTTGTTTCCTGATGTGTTCTCATTCATAGGAAGTCTCCTGACCTTGGGCCTTGATTCTGCAAGCATGTATACTGACCATTCATTTCAGCTTACAGAACTATTTGCCCTAGGACAATGTGCTGTTTGACTTCTTGCAAAGCAGAAAAGATCCCGTCTTCCACATAAATTCTACTAAAAAACATGTAGCTTGTATTCAACCTACCTTTGAAGTCCTGAACTAGTAATGGGAAGTTAGATAATACAACTCCATGAAAGCTCAGTCACAGAATGCTGCAGTAGTTTTCATATGGAATATAGACCTCTGCACAGAGTTTTAGTCTAGACTTATAGAACATTTGTATTGTGAAGGTACAAAATGGAATTAAATTAAGAATTTTTGAGTAGAATGTAAATACATAACAAATGTGACAAGCTTTTAATGAAGAAGCCATTGTTTCTTGAGGTTTGCTTGAAGCTGAATGGAATGTTCTACACTTGAGATTTCTAGACAGCAAGGTGGTATGAGTCATCAGAATATTAAATGTATCAGCGTAGCAGCAGTTGCTGTTTCTTCATATTGTCAGAATAATGGAGGTCTGATTCTTCAGAGACCTTGCTTTCTTTAGCTGTATCCTGTACTCCAGCTGATAATCAGAAGGAAATTAATGTCTTCACATTTTTTCAGGTTCACATTTAGTACAGCACAATATTTAATACTGAGTCTCCAGATCTGGAAGCCCTGCAAATAATGTTTCAGTGGAGCGTGGGTCATTTGTTAGGGGTTGATTTCACCTAAGATTAATAAAACTTTCCTTAAACTAGAGGGCAGAATAAAAAGGCACAGTTAAGACCAGAAAACTTAGCTAGTTGGTATATGAAGTTAAAATGGCTCCGAGAGAGAGATTCTGGAGTAGGAGCAAAGCACAGTTTACTTGAGCAGAATGCAGGCTGTTCAACTGGTGTTCTGTACATGATCCAGGAAAATTCAGAATTTCACAAAAAGGTTGTCTTCTTACTTCTGCCATAACCAGCGTTCAGAGGAGACATACGAATGGTTTTCTCATTTTATGGTATTTGCAAGTTAGCAGCAACTGAGCTGGTGCAGAAGAAGCTGGTGACATCTGTGCTATTCTCTACAATAGTTGAATAGTTCGTAATTCCATATGGCACACATTTGGTCAGACATCAAGCACATCTTACAGGGTAGTTTCCAGTACAGACAAGAAATTGTTAAATCTAGAGTAACAGAAATTACTATTATGTTGCCACAATTAGAAAAAGCTATAATCTTCCTGCTTTCATATGATTTTACATGCATTTTTAGCTAATTCTTACAAGTCACACAAGCAAATAGAACAGTCATGCGTGAAACTTGGTCATAATTCTCTTTCAAAAAACCAGTGGGATGTATGGACATGTGGAAACAATATGCCTGAAGTAATTTGGCCCCCTTTAAGTACTGTAACCTAGAAGTACAGGGGCAAAGGAAGTTAGTGTGAAAAGGTAAACTCTTTCTAGCCAAGACAAATGTCTTCAACTGGACTGAGTCACAGGAAATAGAATCATAGAATCTTCATGGTTGGAAAGGACCTTTGAGATCATCAAGTCCAACCATACACACACACACAAAAAACCCCTGCAGACAATCTCTGTCACTAGAGCATGCCCTGAAGTGCCGAATCTACACGTTTCTTAAATACTTCTAGGGATGGTGACTCAACCACCTCCCTGGGCAGGCTGTTCCAATGCCTGACCACTCTTTCAGGAAAGGAATTCTTCCTAATATCTAATCTAAACCTCCCCTGCCGCAACTTCA